>CM032492.1:9029908-9339372 GCA_019059595.1 Marasmia exigua
CATAAGTAGAAGAAGACTTTTAGTTTCTCATGATATTTCTAAATTCATTAATGTTTTGGTCACTATTTTGCAGAGCGAGATAGAAATATACGATATATTAATGTGTGACGAGTTAAGTCGTTTCCATAGGACTTAACTCTGAAGCGGAGCTGCGTTATTTTGTATTCATCTAAGATGGTTCCACGTTTAAACTACCCGAAACGTGCAAGTTTCACTATGCTTTCCTACACCGCCGAGCTAATCGTAGAAATATGCACATAGTTTCAAAAAATCCGGAGGTGCATGCTCAGATTCGAACTACGACCCTCCACATGGAAGGCGTGTTCTTATCCACTAATTTTACCATCGATTTGATATCTTCGTATCGTATGCTTTATGTTATTTAAAGATTATTTCAAGAGATACCATGACTATCTGAATATTATTGTCCGCATATACATAGTATTATTTTTAACTTTAGCGTTATGCATTTAGGATTTTTTTACAAAAGGTGCTGATTTTTTAATATATTTTCTTTATATACATGGTGCTTGTTTCACCTGTATCAGTGATACTATTATGTAACATTTTAAGCCACTTTTACTCACAATAAAGATACTTATGTTTTAGTCTATATAAATACTATTGGAATTAACAAAAGTAAAAAGAATGAAAAACTATCTGTAAGCGCCATCTATTGATGAGATTTGGAAACTATTTTCCAATTTATCGAATAAGATCTTGAGTTAGAATTGAGTGAAAGAAAGATCCATTATATGGCCGTAATATAGACATATTTAGTCACCTAACTGACAAATCTGTTTTCTTAATAAGTTGACATGTTTTTTGACATTTGCCTGTCAAACGGAAAAGCAGCCGTTTTTTCTTATACGATCTTTATACCCATTCAAAACAGGCTATAGTCACCCATCAGTTATTTGGCAGGTGGCGAAAATTAGAACTAATGCAATTTCTTTTATAAAATGTCATAGACAACAGAGTTTTTGACATTTTCCCATAGAAACAGCGCCCCCCTGTCAATGTCACTGAAATGCCTTCAGATCATGTTCGCACTGTAGTCGTAGGTACTTTTTGATGTGACATGTCAAAATTACAGTATGTCAATATTACTTAAAAAATAGTTAATGCCGTCGAAGTTTGAAGTTGGACCTCGCGTCTACGTCACGCCATCTATCCGTAATTTAAGTAAACTATTTGACATAATAGTATCACTAGAACAAAATACAGAAAAACGTCTAAATCTAACCCGCTAAACATTTTGAATACTGCTTACAAAAATATATTATAATAAATGCATTTTGTCATAATTATTTATAATTTATGGCAACTTAAACTTTTCTGAGTGCGGCAAATTAAATGTATTTTATGAATACAAATTAATATAAAGGTTTACAACTTAACCAGAGGACAAAAAAAGTTTTTGATAGAGTTTGACGCATTAGATTGCTACCAGAGTGGGAATCGAACCCACGACCTTTGACGTATGATGCAGAGTCAATCGCGACATCGGGCCAACCCTGTCTCCCGATCATGAAAACCCAAACCTGGGGGCCTAATTTAAAGCAGTCGTTACGACCGAATCGGAGTTTCCCTCTCTTTCACACGCGCTGTGTCTTTTTTGTTTGGATGCGACAGGTATATTCTCGTTTTTACGGAAGCCACCTGGTCAACCCACAATTTTGTCCAATTATAGTTGCTGTATGAAATCGAATTCAGTCCTTTATATTAAATTGTATTTTCAAAACATTTATCTCATAACCGAATTTAATAATAGATGTGAATACAATATTAGTTTTCAGATCTTTGATTTCATAATTTCTTTTAGATTTTTAAAGTCATCTTTTAATTCAGTTCCATATAGGGAGCGAATCTTGCGACACAGACAAATTTTATCATTGTTAAAAAAGTTACATACTCTTTTTGTTAATCTATTTAGTTTTTATTCCGATTTAGAATTTTCTTTTTTAATTAACAACAAATTAAAGGATGACATTAAAAACGATTACTAAAGCCAAACCAGAACTACAAAAACTATGTCAGAACTAACTTATTAGTGTGTATTTTCGCAAAATTACAACATTAAAGTTAGTTTCATCTGAAAATATGACAAAAGTATTGATATTATTAATCGGTCAATTTCAATACATGAATTAACATACATTTTCAGATATCGTCATATTAAAAAAAAACGAGATTCAGTTTTAAGATTCGTCAACGAAAACACTTGAGTATGCGACTGTACAAACTTAAAAACGAAATAGTGTGATTTAAATAAAAAAATAATACTAGACTTTTGTGTGATGATTATTATTAAACGTAATTATTAATAATTAATAGAGAGTAAAAAATAATAATAAATAAGTCAACGTAACAAGTTATTTAACATGGGTACAGTCACCAGCATAAGTGGATGTGAATATTTTATACATTTCCGCTGGTAGTACAAGTGTGTTGCCACACAAGTTAAATTATTTTATTTATACATAACAATACCTATGTTCACGGGACATCACGCGGGCCACACCACGGTACAGCAAGTCGTTTCTTATTGTATGGACAGTCACACTTCGGGTTACTACCATCTGTCAAATTTGATGTGTCAAAAGTGTTTGACATAAGAGTCGATCGATTAAATAAACTTGACGTTAACGTGTGGCTGTCCGTACATGTCTACTGATTAATCAATAGGGGTCTTATAAACGTTCATAAAACTTTTATAAACAATTTTGTTATAAAGCAGTTATCATTATTTATTACAAAAAATCGTATGATTTTTTTTTTCGTTTCATACGTCAAAACTGCTCTAAAACCGTTTTAGCTAACAAAAGTTTATTGAACGTTTACGAATAAAGCCCTAACCGCCTTATTACAAAAGTTATTACCGTACTAAAGCTAGCTTTTAAGGGGTCGGCACGAATTTTGTTGCGGGACTATCCTTAGTTCGCGATTTGTAATAAGGGGGTTTGACTTTAAAGTTCTCAATCTCAAGTACAACCTGTGCGGATAAAGAATGGGATCAGAAATGGCGGCGCATCTATTCACTTCTCGCTCGCACACCCACGAGTGCGAGTATAGACGCAAATAGTGTGCGAGCGAGAAGTGAATAGATGCGCCGCCATTTCTGATCCCATTCTTTATCCGCAAGGGTTGTAACATTGAACTATGGTTTGCAATAAGAAAATGAACTGTAACATTTAGTAGGGGGAAGGGTGATACATGATCACCCCCTAATGGGGACTATCTCGTGCGAAAAATCCGCAAGATGGCGTACTAGGCCTGAGGTCCAACTACAAGGTGATTGGGTATTTTTAGACGTGATATGTCAAATTGACAATTAACGAATAAATCAGCCAATGATGTTGAAGTTGGACCGCGGTTCACAAGCACCACGCCATCTAGCGGATATTTCACACGCGATAACCCCCATTCCTAGTCAAATGTTGTTTAGTGGGTACTTTGAAACAGCGACGACGAACTCCTACCGTGCAGTGGTGTTGCCATGCATCGCGGTGTAGCGTAGTCGCGTCAACCGCTGGTGTTGCCATGCGCCTGAGACTTCTGCTCAAACATGGCCGCCATGTCCCGGATGTTATACGAGGGGGACACCTTCTCTTTCCTGTGGGAGAGAGATGGATGATGTTATAGTGTTCCTAATAATGCTGTTAGTACGGTCAGCATCAAACGTAGCTTAACACTTTAGTACCATGTCGAATGACCGTGGGAGTGCCATGCTTCGGCATGAATGGGCCGGCTCGACCGGAGTGATACGGCCTCACAGATAACCGGCGTGAAGCAGCACTGTGCTGTGTTTCGCTGCGTGAGTGATGGTGCCGGAAGCCCAATCAGGGGGAAAGGGGGGTTAAAAGGTTGGCAGCGCACTTGTGACTCCACTGGTGACGCAGGTGTCTATGACCATCAGGCGATCCGTCTGCTCATTTGGCACCTATCACATAAAAAAAAATAAGTGAAAAAAACTAACTCTTCGATACATTATTGCCGGGTGGATATTCTATTTTGTAGGGAACTGCTGATTTATTTTATGTAATAGGTGGCAGTCGAGCAGGCAGGTCACCTGATGGTAAGCGATTGCTGCCGCCCATGGACACCCGCCACACCAGTGGAGTCACAAATGCGCTGCCAACCTTTAAACCCCCCTTTCCCCCGGATTGGGCCTACGGTACCTTCACTCATGCAGCGAAACACAGCACAGTGCTGCTTCACGCCGGTTTTCTGTGCTATCACTCCATTCATGCCGAAGCGTGGCTCTCCAACGGTAAAGCTGATTTTATTTCTGCTTATTTTGTTAAAGTAACTCGTTAAAGTCTTTATTCTCGATACCTAGCACGATGTTTTCGAAATGTAAACGATAAAAACATATCGGTCTATAAAATGAGAACACAAGTCAACAAGAAAACACAACTTGAATAAAAATATGATAAATATGAAGAGCTTAATATGCTGAATCTAGATCTGTTATCACAATTTTCATATCGCTTCAAGTTATTAAGTTACAGAGGGTTGAAAATCTGAAAAGTGGCACTTAGTGTTTTTTTTGAGATTTATTTAAATATGTATCAATTGGGATATAACACATTTCAATAGATATTTTGAAAATAAAAACCCCAAATTATGAAATGCTTTTTAATTTATAATTTTACCTGATTTCCCTGCAACGCTACAGCCAATTAAGCTATCGTATGTTTTTTCCATTACAAGAATTAAGTGATGATTTGTATGCGCTATAAGTACACGGATGTTGATATGAATATTACTCAATATAAATTAAAGATTACAAAATAAATCTTATTGATATATATAATTGAGAAAATGAGCTTTACTGATATGCCGAAAACATTTTTTTAAAGTGCTTGTACTTGTTTTGAAATTGCCAATGAAAAAGAACCTAAAACCAAATTTTGAGATATTTGACTCTCTATAAATCAAATACTAGACGAGGTATCAAAATTTTGAAAACAGATTCATTATCAGAGAGTGCAATTTAGTAAAATTATGGACCTCTGTTATTTGTTGCGAAAAGAAGTTAAAGATTTGTTGACTAGTGTAATTGGTCGATAGAAAATTACTGAAAAATTAGTTTATTTTTCATAGCCCTATGTTCCTTAAAGTGACGGGAAGCCCTAACTAGCAACACCAAACGATTTAAATACTTAGCTACTAAACCGGATCTATTTTAAACAATATCGGAGCGGGAATCTCTAATTATTAAATATTCAATGATTGTGCACTACTTTTTAGTCTGTTTTTGCAATCGAAATTTGAATCAACGCCATAAGTGGCCGTTTTTAATGGTAATTCAAATTTCGAGTACAAAAGCAGACTCAAAAGTTAAGTATAAGTATTAAATAAATAGTGTAAGCTTTGAAATTGTTAAAAAGATATCCGGTTTAATTGCTAACAACTTTTGGAGCCGCTAGTGGTCCACTAGTCTTACCCGTCACTTTAAGAAAAATATGCTTACCGGGAAGAAGTGACGTAAAAAAGTTATACAATAAAATATTAAAACAACTATGTAAGCAAAGTGTTATTATAACATTCTACGGAAATATTGAAGCATAAATTGTATTACAAACGAACATGTTTATTTCAGTTTATAACAAGTGTGTCATTCATTTTAGTCATGCGAATATAACTTCTACCACACAAAAAGTCGGTGATACGTAAGTCCAACTCTATACAGGGTGAAAAAAACATTTAAGGCCTGGAGGGAAACTACTTTAAATCTTTAACTTAACATGTTTTACTTTAAGGAAACATACCTTTATTTTTAAACAGAAATAAAAGTCCATTTGACGTTTTTTTTTAATTTTGCTTGTATCAGCCCGGGAATTCTAACTGGATTTTCTTTAAAAATTAAATTTTGCTTTTTTATTCCACTAAATACTAGATTTAAATAACTTAGCTACTAACCGGATCTATTTTAAACAATATCGGAGCGGGAATCTCTAATTATTAAATATTCAATGATTGTGCACTACTTTTTAGTCTGTTTTTGCAATCGAAATTTGAATCAACGCCATAAGTGGCCGTTTTTAATGGTAATTCAAATTTCGAGTACAAAGGCAGACTCAAAAGTTAAGTATAAGTATTAAATAAATAGTGTAAGCTTTGAAATTGTTAAAAAGATATCCGGTTTAATTGCTAACAACTTTTGGAGCCGCTAGTGGTCCACTAGTTTTACCCGTCACTTTAAGAAGAATATGCTTACCGGGAAGAAGTGACGTACAAAAGTTATACAATAAAATAATAAAACAAACTATGTAAGCAAAGTGTTATTATAACATTCTACGGAAATATTGAAGCATAAATTGTATTATTACAAACGAACATGTTTATTTCAGTTTATAACAAGTGTGTCATTCATTTTAGTCATGCGAATATAACTTCTACCACACAAAAAGTCGGTGATACGTAAGTCCAACTCTATACAGGGTGAAAAAAACATTTAAGGCCTGGAGGGAAACTACTTTAAATCTTTAACTTAACATGTTTTACTTTAAGGAAACATACCTTTATTTTTAAACAGAAATAAAAGTCCATTTGACGTTTTTTTTTTAATTTTGGTTGTATCACCCGGGATTCTAACTGGATTTTCTTTAAAATTAAATTTTGCTTTTTTATTCCACTAAATACTAGAGTTAAGGTGACGCGTAAGGCACGGTTTAGCTTCTAAACCGGATCTATTTTAAACAACTTCGGGGTTACAACCTCTCGGCAAACACTAATACTATTTATTGAACAACCATGCAAAAATATTTGGTCAAACGCGTACGCGAAAAATTGATTCACGCCAAAAGTGACCACTGTTGGCGTAAATCAATTTTTCATAATAATAAGATAAATTGTATAAGTGTTTGCCGAGAGGTTGTAACCCCGAAATTGTTTAAAAATAGATCCGGTTTAGTAGTTAAACATTAAAACCGATTGGCGTCGCTAGTGTGCCCTACCCGTCACCTCAAGATAAGATAAGATAAGAAATCATTTATTCGACACTTTACAGACGAATTTAGAGACGAAATATCTTAAAAGTTAAGAATAACTCTTAACTTTTAAGATATTTCGTCTGTAAATGTCAATGTAAAGTGAAGTGAAAAAAAAAAGGTTTTTTTTTAAACCTTAGATTTCAAACCTTAAGTTTTTTAAAATAAGTAAGAAAGAAAGAAAATACATTTATTGACCATCACAATACACAGGAAACAAACACATACAGTTGGTACACGGTTTAAAACAACAAATTTTACACAGAAGAGGGACAAAGAGATGTGGATAGTGTGTGGTCAATCAGGTCCCGACCTCAGCATTAGCTTTTTTACTCATATCTAGCATTAGCAAGTAGAATGTTTCCTTTAAGTATAACATGTTAACTTAAGGATTTAAGGCAGTTTTCCTCTAGGGCTCATTGTTTTTTTCCACCCTGTATAATATACACCGTTACTTTTTTTATCGTTTATATCCCGAAAACCTCATAATAAGTAAGGAATAATGTATTGAACAGCTTATTTTTTTTCGCTTTTTTTGTTGATCAAACATGCTAAAAGAATTTTATTTATGATACTCACCTATTATGAGGTTTTCGGGATGTAAACGATAAAAAAAATAACGGAGTTTATGACGAAAAACGAAATAAATGGTATCGTGTGTTTAAAATCCGCTAGATGGCGTATTTTTTTTTTATAATAAGGCATACACTACAGTTGACAATCATAATATGTTAGTATATAAAAGGTATAAGGTTAGGTACGATAACTAGATTGACAACCAATTTGCATACGCACTACATGCCAACATTCTATTGTCACAGTAAAAATAAGAGTTAAATCAAAGTTTAGCAATAAATTAACTTAAAATGCAAAATATTAAAATATATATATATATATATATATATATATATATATATATATATATATATATATAAAGTACAATTAAAGATTAGAAATCGCAGTATTCACTTCCACAGCATGCTCAACATTACTCTGCGCATCACCGCGAAGCGACGATCTGAGCACATTCATTACTTGACGTATTATAGAACTGACATCTATCTGCAAGGTGATTGGTTATTTTTGACTATGACGTTCAAATATCAATTTGACGAACGAGACAACCAATGCTGTTGAAGTTGGACCCTCAGAATAATAACTAAAGCAATAGAAGCCCTACTAAAATAAAAGCTACGTACAACTATCTTATTCACATCTGATGATACATCGTGCACGAGAGTGAGCGAAACAAAAACACCGTCTGCTTTTCATTATTTACAAATGAGTCACGAGTTAAAATGTCAAATGGTTCTACTTGGTTGTAATAATTAATAATGCTACTAAATCAAAAGTACGTACCTACGCCATCATCTTTTTTTGTAAAGTTAGACCGATTGATAATGGTCGCATTGTTACGGTCGTGCGTCGTGGACGGTTTTGGCCTTCAGAATTACGAATGTCCAGATGTAAATGCATCCGTTTCTTACACATTTACAAATGTCATCAGAGAAAATAGTACAAACTGCTGTATTCTGTTGCTATTTTAGAACGGTTTCTATTGCTTTAGTTATTGTTCTGAGGTTGGACCTACCAACAGTACGCCATCTAGCGGGTATTCACACGCAATCCCCCCTATGACACTTACCTCTCATAGTCTCTGCGACCGCCCCCCTCCCGCTGGCCGACCTGCCCCTCCCTCCTCGATTCCCTATCGGGACTTGTAGGCGAATATATCGTGTCTAAATTATTAGTACTCCTAGCGAGAGAAAATCTCATTCTCTGACCTAAATCTACTGTGTTCCTCCTTTCAAATTTGGGTAGATCCTCTTTTAATCTCTCGCATGACTCAATTTTATCCATATCCTTCTTTATCTTTATTCTAGTCAACTGTTCCGGATTGCTCCGGAAAGATTGGGAACTATATTTCTCTCTTAGGAAGTTCCTTCTCTCTTCCTTATATTTTTCTATACGTTCCCTGCTCAATTTCTTATCCGAGTCGAAGTTGAATAAATTCTTTATGTCACTCGGTCGTTTTTCATTAAACCTTTGGACTAGGGATATCTTATTCTCTGATGTTGGTGTTATGTCCTCCAATTTTGTTGTTGCATTCTCCTCCATATTCAAATTTAAATCTGGTAAGAACTTAGTAGATTTTTTACTCATATCTTTGACTTCTAAGCTTTTTCTTCTATCAACATATGACTTTTCGTTACCAAATTCCTTTACAAACGCATTTTCGTCCAACGAACGCGCGTTGCAAGAATTCTTGGACAGTTTATACGTCTTAGGTGACACAGGAGGCGGTAGTTTCACAGTCAAATCTTTCTTTCTCACTTCCACTCTTTCGACGTTACATTTTTTATCCTCCTCCTTCCTTTCTAGACTTGGATACTTGATTTCTGCCTTAAACTTCTCAAATGTGAAAGGCCCCTTCTGTTCAGTTGGACTTTCGAATCTATTAGCTAGTTCTCTTACATTTAAATTTGAAACTTTAATTATATTCCCGTTATCTTTTTCTAAATTATCATCTTTACTTTCCGAATTGTCAATTTTAATTTCTAAATCTTTATCGCAAATTTTAAGAGTATCGATATCGACATTGATCGGTATATTTTCGTAATCTTTTTGTATATCATCACTAAAAGACACATTTTCATAAAGCCGTTCCTTTTCAGGCGTTTCCAAAATCATAGCATTCACTTCTTCTATGCTCTTTTTGAAGAATTTAACTTGACTATACACATCTACATCTTGGTCCGTCGGTGTTTCTAGTATAATAAGATCTTTGAAGTCATCCGGTTGACAAGCCTGTTGTGTTGGTAGACTTGCATCCGTTTCCGGTACGGACGCATCTTCGACTATAGACAAATTCTTTTCTAAGTCTATATCTTCATAGACAGAATCCCTATCGTTTGTCGGTGTGTCTATATTGTCTATAGGTTCATAGTCTGGTGTTTTCGATTTCGTTGGTGATCTAAAGGTGATACTAATTGTAGATTTTAAAGGACTCTTAAGTGGAGATCCTGGTGAGGACTTAGACGTGCTAGAAGATTGTAAGTTAATATAGTTCGGTCTTGTAAAATTATAAGTTTCATAATCGTCGTGTTTCGGGCTCGCGTTGGAGTAGCTTGAAGAGCTCTCGTGCGACGACGTCATGACTTTCATTACGTCACAGTTTTCATAGTTTCTCTTTTTATCGGATTCTGAATTAGAAGACGTCGACACAGCGGATAGACGATTTAAATTCTGATAGCTAATATCTGTGGAATGGACTGGACTAGGTTCGAGACTGTCGTGTGTTTCGTTATTGTAATCCGTCGCTTTCAATTCACACTTGAGGCACTTCTCTCGTTCGCAATTGTCACAGTTGCTCGATTCGATTTTTATGGTATGTTTGTTCGCTTCGCTGACTTCCGAGTCGCTTTCGAGCGGGTCGTACACCGGTGTGTTTGGGGTGATGGGCGTGTTGATGGTGCTGGTGGTGAGGTTGCTGATGGAGGAGCTGTCCCGCGGCCAGTCGACGCGTATGAGCGTGGAGTGGTCGTGGGCCCAGCTGAGGCGCGGCGGCGTGGGGGGCGCGGGGAGGTGGAGGGCGGAGTGGCGCTTCGCCTTGCGCGGGGAGTGCCGCTCTCTGCAAGGTTATTTGTTAGTTAGGGGGGGGTGGGTTTTTGTTTTGTTTTGGATTTTTTTTTGTTTTATTTAATTTGTAAACCAAATGCCGTCACTATATTGGACTCGATTAGGCTTGAAAAGGTTTTTAAAGTTATTTAAGTATTTATAGGGTTTTTGTTTCAGTTTATTTAACATAAAACTATTATTAATACTTTAAACTAATCAAAATCACTTTTTGTGGACATTAATCTGGTCCTTAACTATAATTGCTCATTTGTTTGTAATCTGTCTTTGATTATTGTCTGTTGTGCAGCCTAAATAAATAAATAAAAATAAAATTATTAGAATAAAATGCTAATTATTTCTAGAATCTATATTATGCTATTAATATTTTCAATTTTAAAACATAGCATTAATCAATATCTAATGTTTTATCATTTGAATCAAAACAATACAAAAATCTACTTTCCCCTTAAACAAACGCATTACATGAAAATGAGAGACCACATTATAACTACTAAGCAATGAACAAAATAACAGAAGTTTTATATTTTTTTATAAAATGCGATATTTTTAAAGAAATACTTGTTAGTTATAATGTGGCTAAAGACGAATGTTATCAAATGGTCAAAACATTTATCACAATTCCGCTATACAATATTAAAAGTAAGCTCATTGGAAATATTTTTACAAGATTAATCAATGGTATTTTAAATCATCGAATTTAAATAAAAAATATTTGTTGTTTATATTACCCCTAAAATTTTTTACTAAAGTCAGGGCGAGCCATTATTTTTTTTAATGTTATAGGTGGCAGTCAAGCAGACGGAACACCTGATGGTAAGTGACTACGGACATCCATGACACCAGTGGAATCACAAATGCGCTGCCAACTTCCATTAGCCCATATTTTTAAATTAACTTCTGAAACCTTAGATGTTATTAAGTAAATTAATATTTCATGTGTTGTATTATGGATTCTTGTATTTTACATCTTGTTAAAATATTTCCAATTAATGTTTAACTTAGAGCAACAATGGAGGGAGTGGGCGTGCGTTTCCCCTCTGTCAAAATACAAGCCCAACGAGGAGTTTTCCAATGACATTAGTCAGTCGGTTTCTTTAAACTGATAACAGATGGCGCTACCCGCATCTGTATGAAAATTACAGCGATTGGTCGCGGCATTTCAAGTGTTGCCATATTTAAATTTCATTTACCATACGAATGAAAGAGGTTTTATACAAGAATATTTTTTATTTTGAATAATCAACAACAATAATGAAGACCATGTAAAATTATAGTTCGATACAAATATTTAATGACAAACTGCCCAGTTTCAAACGGGCAGCAATAAAAAACATATCCAAACGTTATAATAGACATTTTTTTAAACTTACTTTAGGTCTACTTGAGGTGGGTATAAAGTATTATTTTCCACGTAACCAACCATATGTTTACTTTGAAATATTAGGTAAATGTAAAAAACCTAGCTCTGGGAATTTTTCCCATAAATTAGGGAGCACAGAATATATCATCCAACACCTGATATATATAGCGACTGCTTACACCATCTAGCGAGTAACTTCAAACTTAATAAATACCTAAGTAAATAACACACTTCAAAATTTCATCTCGTGTTCAGGCGAGTGATGAAATTTTTAAGTGTGTTATTTTCTTAAGAATAAATTGCAAAAGATTGCTATAAAAAATATCAACTATTGATTATCGGTTGAGCCCTGTGGTCCCCGGCAGAGTAGAATAGGCCACCCTCACTCTTACCGAGGTGTCGTAAAAGGCGACTAAGGTAAAGCTGCTGGCATGATCATCAGCACCCAGAGAAGGAAAACTCTGCATTTATATCTAAACCCTCGCCAACCCGTCTGCCAAGCGTGGTGAGTATGGCAATTACCCCTCATGTGATTTGAGGGAGGCCCGTGCCCCAGCAGTGGGGACTTAAATGGGCTGATGATGATGATGATGATGATGATGATTATCGGTCGGTCTCATCTTAACTGGTGGTCAAATATTTGTAATAATTATTTCCACTGGATATTGTAAATATACCTACAATATTGATGAGACTATCGACAGCTCATGACGAATAAAGCACTTGCAAATTTCGTCGGCTTAGTAACGCGTTCAGTGGTCTAATTGGTAGAACATTCACCCGGATTGTGGAAGGAGTGGGTTCGAGTCCCGTCTGAACACGAGATGAAAATTTTAAGTGTGTTATTTACTTAATAAATACCTACTGGAAAACTGCTCATTGGTCATTTGCGTATATACACGGTGACTTTTTGAATACCCGAGAAAATTCTCATTTTCATGAGGACATGAAAATAATGGCCATGCGTACATCCTTCCCGTGTTGCTCTAAGGCTCGATTCGGCTGATCTTTATTCGTGGATAAATCTATGGTACTTACCTATATCGTCAGATTTGTATGGAATCACAGCGCTATACCATAGACTTAGCATCGGAATAAGGTATGGTCGAATCGGCCTAAAGTTAGTTTATTAGATTTTCGCGTTGCATTATAACTATAATAAATTAAGACGGGATTTAAGGAGATTGGTAGAACACACTAGCGACGCCAATTGATTTTAATTTTTAGCTACTAAACCGGATCTATTTTAAACAATTTCGGGGTTACAACCTCTCGGCAAACACTTATACTATTTATTAAATAACCATGCACAAATGTTGGGTCCGTTTTTGTACGCGAAAAATTGATTCACGGCTAAAAGTGGCCGCTTTTGGCGGTAATCAATTTTTCGCGTACGCATTGGATCCAACATTTGTGCATGGTTATTTAATAAATAGTATAATAATAATAATAATTCTCACAACATCTCATACGTAGACCTGATTCCGTACTAAGTAGCTTAAGCACTTGTGTTACAGATATCAGACAACAGAGGAACACAAATATATATACTTAAATACGTATATTACACCCAGACACTGAACAAACACAAGTGTTCATCGCACGAATGTTTGTCCAGGGTGGGGATCGAACCCAAGACCTTTGGCGTAAGAGGCAGTAACTGTTTGCCGGTAGGTTGTAACCCCGAAATTGTTTCAAATAGATCCTGTTTAGTAGCTAACAATTAAAATCGATTGGTGTCGCTAGTTAGGGCTACCCGTCGGCCTTAAAACACAGTCAATTATCGAGTAACATTAATAGTTACTTAACAAATTAAAAAAAAGTTAGTATGAAATATTCAACTTCTAAGAAAATCGCCATACAAAATGGCAATATCATATGTAAAGACCTATATATTAGTATTTATAAATAGAGTTCACAATTGTATGTAAAAATCTATGTTGTATGACTCACCTCATCTTAACGTTGCCGAGAGACGTCTGGAAGTCGGTCACGGGGGGAGTGGGGTTGTCTTTGTCTCTGTCCTTGCACAGCCTGGGGGTAGAAGGGGGGATTTAGTGATAAAAGTATGTCGGAGAACATCTAACATTACGTTTACGAAGACTGTTTGTTTTTTCAAAATCTAAACGTCAAAGTGACTGTTCAATTGTTAATTTTAATTCTTAATCGATTGTAGAGATGGCGTGGTTGTCGATACTTTTAATTTTATTAGAATGGCAACACTGGCTTGTCATTTGGCCGGAAGTCAGTTTAGTTTCTTTTTTAAATTGTCAGTTTAATTAAAACCGATTTGCCGCCATTGGAGGATTCTGTTACCGATCGCCGAGGTGTAAATATATCCGAAGACATCACGCTCATCTCGATATATTTTCGAGTGATTTGAAATACAACGGAATAAATCTACATTGGTCTACACGCCTGCATTATTATTTGGAAGAAATTCCTCGTAATGGACGAGCAATCGAGCTTCGTACACATCCCTTCTGATGACCCGTCGTTAAGTATGTTAAAGATTATGGAAAGCGGCATAGCGGCTTGGCATGCTTACTTTTGATAAATTACAAAAAATAAAACGTATTCTTTTTAGTTATTTTTTGCTGACAAGGTGGAGGGGGGTTTCATATTTTCTAAAAATCTGCTTTATAATTTTAATTCTTATAATTTTTAGGGTTCCGTAGCCAAATGGCAAAAAACGAAACCCTTATAGATTCGTCATGTCTGTCAGTCTGTTCGTATTTTTGTTTTTTATATAAGAGGTGGCAGACGAGCAGACGGATCACATGATGGTAAGCAATTCCGCCGCCCATGGACACCCGCAACACCAGTGGAGTCACAAGTGCGCTGCCAACCTTTTCCCCATTCCCTCCATTGGGCCTCCGGTAACCTCACTCACACGGCGAAACACAGCGCAGACGCTGCTTCACGCCGGTCTTCTGTGAGTATGTGTGTCCGTCCGTATGTCACAGCCACTTTTTTCCGAAACTATAAGAACTATACTATTTAAACTTGGTAAATAGATGTATTTTGTTAACCGCAGTACGATTTTTACATAAAAATTGAAAAAAAAAAATTAAAAAATGGGGGGGGTCTCCATACTTAAAACTGAAACTCAATTTTTTTTTTCATCAAACCTACACGTGTGGGGTATCTATGGATAGGTCTTTAAAAATGATGTTGAGGTTTTTAACATATTTATTTTCTACACACAATACTTTTTGTAAGAGACGCTCCCAAAGTGTAAAATTTTTTTTGTACCTTTTAGCCACATCCGGGTGCCTGGGCGAGGCGGGTCGCGGCGTGTGGCGCTTCTGCTGGTTGTGTTGTTGGTGGTGTTGTTGCGGTTGCGTTTGTTGTTGTGGTTGTTGTTGTTGTAGCGGCGGTTGCCGCTGGCGTGGCTGCGCGCGCGGCGAGTCCCCGTCGATGTAGCCTATCTGGGAGAGCTGCTCCTCGAGGGCTTGGCGTTTCCTGTGTCAAACATTTAAGGTGACGGGTAGGGCACACTAGCGACGCCAATCGATTTTAATTTTTAGCTACTAAACCGGATCTAATTTAAACAATTTCGGAGTAACAACCTCTCGGTAAACAATTATACTATTTATTGAATAACCATGAACAAATGCGGACCCAACATTTGTACGCGAAAAATTGAGTCACGCGAAAAGTGGCCCGATTTCGCGTACAAAAACAGACCCAACATTTGTGCATGGTTATTAAATAAATAGAATAAATGTTTGCCGAGAGGTTGTAACCTCGAAATTGTTAAAAATAGATCCGGTTTAGTAGCTAACAATTAAAAACTAATGGTGTCGCTAGTTAGGCCTACCCGTCGCCTTAAGAAATGAAAATCCGACATTTACATATTGGTCAATGCTAAAGTATTGCAAAGTTGTTATATTTAAATCACATATGTAAACTTTATAATATTTATATTATCCAATCTAAGGGAAGAGGGTTAAAAGGTAAGCAGCGCACTTGTGACACCACTGGTGTTGCAGGTGTCCATGGGCGGCGGTAATCGCTTACTATCAGGAGATCCGTCGGCTCGTCTGCCACCTTTGCCTGAAGGTTGTCTGTTAGAAATCGCTTCCAGCGATAAGATCGCCGAAATCGTACAATTAAGTTTCTGTAATGCCTAGATTTTAAAGTTGTGTTTTTTTTTCTGCAATAAAGTATATCTATCTATCTATCTATATCATAAAAAAAAAAAACAAAATAAAGCGCCACCTGGCGTCAATGGCGGCACGCAGGCTCCTCTATGTTTTATATCAGCGACATCTAGCGGCGATGCGAGGAACTTTCTGCTAATCTTAAATTATCGGCATAATTTGCTTGTACGAACCAGTCCCACGCATCGCCGCTAGATGTCGCTGATATAAAACATAGAGGAGCCTGCGTGCCGCCATTTTGAAAAGTTATTAGCTACTCGTTTGGGTTATTCAATGTTATAATACTTTTTTAATAATTTCATACTTATAAAATTATTTTAAGATATGCCTGTGAAATTTTCAATATTTAATTGTTTATAAAACCAACTAATACAAGTAATATTTCGAACAACAATTTTTCTTATTGATTCTTGTTAAACTATATTTAGATGTTTTTATTAGAACAACGAACAAAATGAACACTGTTTTTTTCCCCCCACCACGGCGATACGGCATAATAATTTCAGCAGAGACAATTTTTTTGTTTCGTACTTTTTAGAGCATGTTTCTTTTGGTAGCCGGGTTTGAGTTTTCAAAATTTATTTTTATTTAATATATTTTTAGTCCCCTAGAGGGCGCTGTGGTCAATTTAAAGTGACGTCATGTCACCTATAACCAGAAGACAATCAAGACGCTTCTAACGACACCCCATTTGTTCAAATATGATATCTAGTTTAGAAGATTGAGGGAACAGATGTAGGTAGGTAGGTATGTATGTATGGTTGTTCCATACATACATACAGGTCAAAATCATAACCCTCCTTTTTGCTTCGCCATAATCGAATAAAAAATAAGGAAAATCGGTTTCACGCGACTTAGAAGGCGAATGTGACATACGTCGCATGCGACGACGCTAAGTCATACGAGTGAATCAAAAATAGGTCTCCAAGGTCGTAATAAAGATAAAGATAGAGATAAAGATAAAGATAAAGATAAAGATAAAGATAAAAATAAAGATAAAGATAAAGGTAAAGATAAAGATAAAAAAAATCTATTCAATTTAGGTCCACACAGAACACTTATGAATGTCAATAAATGAAATCCAGTGTAATTACCTCTCAGCCAGGTCGTTGGCGACGCCGGTGTCCACGTTGAGCTGGCGGCGCGGGCTGGGCTCCGCACTGCACAGCAGCGACTCCGGCGGCGTGGAGCAGGCCGAGTCGCCCTGACGATTATATATAATAATAAATCAATCAATATTCCACAACATCACATACATTGCTCTGACTCCGAGATAGGTAGCTCAAGCACCTGTGTTACGGATATCAGAATCAACACTGGGATTACAAATACTACTAGTACTCTTTGTGACCTATGAGGGAAACCTAAGTAGTCATGCTCGCTCAAATGTCTCTGAGGTGGTGGCGTTATGTGGCGGGTCATTACATTCCCTCTAATATGGTTGAGTGAAATGATGGCTGACACGTACGTCATACTTGTGAACAGGTGCCACCTTTGGGGACTGGTCTGCTTCGGTTTACCTCATAATATTTATTTTATTATTATTTCCTTTAGTTTATTTTGTGTAACAATTAAACTGTATGGCTTGGTATGATGATGACACAACATTGTATGAAAGTTTGGAGATTAAAAAGAGTAACTGGCGAGTTTCTTCTCGACCAGAAACAACTTTCCGAGGCGGTGGTAGAAACGCATTATGTTTATTTATTTCTTTAGTATATTTTATGTATCAACATATATATGTATTAACATGTAAATTATACATAAGTACTTATAAATAGTTTTAAGTCATTAAAATGTATGACGATTTGTACGTGCTGTATACAAGCCTATGCAAATAAAGAATTATTTGATATTTGAAATATATACATATAATACTTTACTTTTGTAAATACATACTTATAATACATAGATATCACCCAGACCAATACAAACAGATATGTTCATGCACACAAATGTTTGCACTGTGCGGGGATCGAACCCGCAACCCTTGCACTAGAGGCAGCGTTCACTACCACTGTTCCAAATGGGTCGTCATATAATAAATAATATATATTCTTTCCTAGAGGCTCGAATTTCGAAATAGTTAAAAATATTGCTATCAATTTAAATCGATTGACGTCGCTAATTAGGTCCACCCGTCACCTTAATGTATATGCTAGGATCAAAATCATGGACCACCCGTCGCCATAAGTAAACAACCAATGTAACTACAAATTATGGAAAGCAATAAAATATTGAGTATTGAGGTCCAACTACAAAGTGATTGGATATTTTTAGACGTGATATGTCACACTGTGATGCCCCCCAGCCCATTCTGGGGGAGAGGGGGAGGGGGGGGGGTCAAATGGACAACATTTCAAAATTGCTAAGCTCTGAAACAAAAAATACCATATCTTTATTTACTTTTCCGCTGCGCGAATATGTATTTATTAATTTTTTATATTGCTTATTTACTGAGAAAAAAATTAAAAACTCAAAAACGTAAGATGACGTCATCGGACGGCAGAATGTAAAATATTTCTTTGCTTAGCACATTATAGTTTTAAATTTACGAAATGCCAAACCCATGACATGCAACTGTCACAAAAAAGACAACTTGTCAACGTTGAATGTATGAATGACGTTGACAATGTTGAC
Organism: Marasmia exigua; assembly: GCA_019059595.1. NCBI lineage: Eukaryota > Metazoa > Arthropoda > Insecta > Lepidoptera > Crambidae > Marasmia > Marasmia exigua. The sequence goes on from CM032492.1 coordinate 9,048,712, forward strand.
ACTAGTATTATTTACCTTTGACAGTAGTACCTTTTTTTTATTAAAACAATGATAAGCAAAGGAATATCGCTGTTTTCAGCCGTCCGATGACGTCATTTGGCGCTTACGTCTATTTAGAATATAAAGAATTTTAATAATTATTTTATGCATGAAAATGGACAAATTTTGAAAAAAGAAAAAATATGGGTCCGTTCATTTTATGTCTATTTTCATATAAAAAAACAATATGGACATGTTAAAAATATGAAATGTTGTCCATTACGTAGAAACTCCGCACACTCCCCGAAATGAATCCTGTAGAAGACTGAGAGGCATGCCACACGTCGACGGTGGCCCAGGCTGTGCAGGCAAGATTCGGAGAGTGCATCATCACCAATGATCGGAGTAGGTACTATCTAGGTAGAGCTATTTGTCGTCCTCCTCGCTGAACATGTGCAGGTCGCGCTCCTGCATGCGGGCTACCTGCGGGTGCGTGTGGTGGGGGTCGTCCTCCTCGCTGAACATGTGCAGGTCGCGCTCCTGCATGCGGGCTACCTGCGGGTGCGTGTGGTGGGGGTCGTCCTCCTCGCTGAACATGTGCAGGTCGCGCTCCTGCATGCGGGCTACCTGCGGGTGCGTGTGGTGGGGGTCGTCCTCCTCGCTGAACATGTGCAGGTCGCGCTCCTGCATGCGGGCTACCTGCGGGTGCGTGTGGTGGGGGTCGTCCTCCTCGCTGAACATGTGCAGGTCGCGCTCCTGCATGCGGGCTACCTGCGGGTGCGTGTGGTGGGGGTCGTCCTCCTCGCTGAACATGTGCAGGTCGCGCTCCTGCATGCGGGCTACCTGCGGGTGCGTGTGGTGGGGGTCGTCCTCCTCGCTGAACATGTGCAGGTCGCGCTCCTGCATGCGGGCTACCTGCGGGTGCGTGTGGTGGGGGTCGTCCTCCTCGCTGAACATGTGCAGGTCGCGCTCCTGCATGCGGGCTACCTGCGGGTGCGTGTGGTGGGGGTCGTCCTCCTCGCTGAACATGTGCAGGTCGCGCTCCTGCATGCGGGCTACCTGCGGGTGCGTGTGGTGGGGGTCGTCCTCCTCGCTGAACATGTGCAGGTCGCGCTCCTGCATGCGGGCTACCTGCGGGTGCGTGTGGTGGGGGTCGTCCTCCTCGCTGAACATGTGCAGGTCGCGCTCCTGCATGCGGGCTACCTGCGGGTGCGTGTGGTGGGGGTCGTCCTCCTCGCTGAACATGTGCAGGTCGCGCTCCTGCGGCGACAGGCGCAGGCGCATGTCGGCCAGCTCGGCCTGCCACGGCTCGAAGTACGAGTCGCACGACGACGACCTGACAAGTAACAGACAATTAAAAAATTAAAAATTAAAATTTCTTTATTTACCAAAGTTCAAAACAGCTTACAGTAATACATTGACTCCCACACTAGGCGAAGCCTGTCTCGTGAGATATCATCTCAGATTGATTTACCAGTGTGCGGCTTTTTAAAAAGATAAAGATAAAAAAATCTTTATTCAATTTAGGTCCACACAGAACACTTACGAATGTCAAAATAGGTACATAATATCTACCGCTGGTTCGGAATGTCGATTTCTACTGAGAAGACACCAGCAAGAAACTCAGTAGTTACTCTTTTCAAATATTAATGATGTTACAGAGTTTCAATTGAGAAGAGAAAAAATACAATTATGAAAGTTACTAGACTACTATGAATAACAACTCAAAAGATTAATCAATTAACATGACCAAGAATTCTTATCATTTAAATAGTCGTGTACACTATAGTAACCTTTCTTCACTAGGCACGGTTTAATATGAGACTTAAACTTATCCAGTGATAGGTTAATTACATTTTGTGGTATCTTATTAAATACCTTAATACTTAAGCAAACAAACGAATTACCGATTTTATGAAGTCTGAAAACCGGGACGGCAAGCCTATGTTTATTTCTGGTGTTAAGACTATGACTATCGGACTTTTTTGGAAAAGTATGCAAGTTCTTACGTACATATATAATGCAGTCGATGATAAATTGGGAAGCCACGGTTAAAATATTTATTTATTTAAATATTTCCCTAAGTGAGTCACGTGATCTAAGGCTGTATATGGGTGCGGATGGCCCTTTACTGTAATACAAAATACTATAGCAAGTTTTAGAAAATATTATAATTAAAGGTAACCAGTACACTTACATTAAAATTAGTTTGGTACACAATGAGATGTCTCAACTATACTGCTTGTGTGTGCGTGTGCTTGTGTGTGTGTAATTATATCATCTCTTTATTCAGGTAAAATTACCCCCATATACATAAATCAATTAATGTCCTCCAAATCAATATTACAATCATGGCGGCCAATCTCAACGATCAGCCATCGACGCAGGACATATTATAGTGCACAAGCATTTGCGCAGACACAAGTGCACTCTCTATTCCCGTACCCTCTTATTTCGATGGGAGACTAGTGTGACACGACCGAAGAGGGATTAGGCGAAGGACCAACGGCTTAACGTGCTATCCGAGGCACGGGGGTACAAGACCGCCGACTCCCAGACTCCGGGCTAACACTGAGAATGTCTTAACAGAAAAACTCAGGTACAAATTTTGGCCCGACCCGGGCCGAAATTTAGAGCAGAATATATTTATTGTGACAAATTTCAAATTCAAAATGGCCAACGTCTGGGGTTTTTCAAATTTTAATTTTTTTACTTATTTAATATTTTACCAATCAATAAACACATTATCTTACCTAGTATGTTGTTTCAGAGGCACTGGCGGCCTGTGAGTGAGAGGAGCCAGAGTGTCGCTGTCTGAGGCTAGGGACTCGCACGACTTCACCGGTCGCAGGCCATTCGATATTATAGTTATGTCAGCCGCCTGGGAACAAAAAAAAACGATATGTCAATCAAAATGTCATCTTCTCAACTCAGCGTGTAACTCCTATACTCGAAACTGAAATTCAAGACCAAAAAAACTACGACAGATACATCACTGTCAAATCTATCAATGTCACTTATGTCATTGTCAAACCAAGTTTTCAGGTTTTTATCAACCTTTTTGTTATATGCTTATTTTTTTAGTATAGGCTGGCACAATTCATGATAAGTATTTTCTCAAAAAAGAGAAACCTAATTACAAACTTTATTTCCAACTCAACTAACATTGACGAGATTAAATTGTAAAGAACTTAAACAAATTGAATTACCCATGAATACCCACAAAAGTGTGGCATTTAAGACAGCATGGAAAAGTTAAAGAAAACCATTTTTTTAATAATCGTTTTTATTTATCTAATGTCAGTTTAACGGCCGCACTCATTTAAACTAATGTTCATTAAATTTAGTATCGGTAGCCTTTATGCGTATCAAAATAAATATAAATATATTTCACAACATCACATACATTGATCTGACTTCGAGATAGGTAGCTCAAGCACCTGTGTTACAGATATCAGAATCAACAGTGGGATTACAAATATATACATATAATACTTTTCTTTTGTAAATACATACTTATAATACATATAACACCCAGACCAATAAAAAACAGAGATGTTCCTGAACACAAATGTTTGTACTGTGCGGGGATCGAACCCGCAACCCTTGGACCAAAGGCAGCGTTCACTACCACTGTTCCAAACGGGTCAAAATAAGTCTCAATATTTTTTCTTAGTAGCCAACTAAGGCAATCAACGACTCTCAGTGTGGCAGTAAGACTCTCTTACGTCTTAGCATGTTGTTCACGTGACAACTCACTCAACACACAACATCAGTGTTAAAGTATCAGCCTATAAGCAGTGTTAACCGTAGTTGATGTATGCTATGTGATGTAATTCGTCAAAAATCTTATATGAATATCACTTGCACCTCACTGAACGACACAACAACATATAAGTACAAATGTTGTACCAAATTTTATTAACACCTAAGCGAGACAAGCTCAAAACCAGCTTTTCTACCAAACATTACGGGATGATTAGATTTTGTTCAAAGCGTCGTCATTAAAATGACTTCTATGATCTTCCGAATTAAAATGACTAATAAATAATTATATCAGCGTATAACATTACGGGATGATTAGATTTTGTTCAAAGCGTCGTCATTAAAATGACTTCTATGATCTTCCGAATTAAAATGACTAATAAATAAATTATATCAGCGTATGTTTTTAGAAAATAGGTATCATCATCATCATCATCATCAGCCCATTTAAGTCCCCACTGCTGGGGCACGGGCCTCCCTCAATCACATGAGGGGTAATTGCCATACTCACCACGCTTGGCAGACGGGTTGGCGAGGGTTTTGATATAAATGCAGAGTTTTCCTTCTCTGGGTGCTGATGATCATGCCAGCAGCTTTACCTTAGTCGCCTTTTACGACACCTCGGTAAGAGTGAGGGTGGCCTATTCTACTCTGCCGGGGACACACGGTATATACTATATGATCATTTTACTGTAGTGGCAACATTGTAGTAGCTTTTAGTGTCTTGAATTCCAGTTTCAGGTATAGTTCCGGGAAAGCTACAGTTTCGGAGCACGGAGTAAGCTTGTACCATGATCCAGGATTCGAGAAGTCAGGTAATTACAAAGAAGCGACGCACGTCGTCGTTAGCCGTGTGGTCCCCGGTAGAGTAGAATAGGCCACCCTCACTCTTACCGAGGTGTCGTAAAAGGCGACTAAGGTAAAGCTGCTGGCATGATCATCAGCACCCAGAGAAGGAAAACTCTGCATTTATATCAAAACCCTCGCCAACCCGTCTGCCAAGCGTGGTGAGTATGGCAATTACCCCTCATGTGATTGAGGGAGGCCCGTGCCCCAGCAGTGGGGACTTAAATGGGCTGATGATGATGATGACGCACGTCTGACCGTCGCAATCCTTAGATAGGGGAACCAGACCAACTATTATTGCCATACCCTTGCAGGGTGCATGTGCTGGACATTTACCTATTTCATAACACCTGTAAACCATATGCTTGCAATAAAGAATTTGAACTTTGAACTAGATCACGGTTACACAATCAGAATCATTATCTCAAATATTGTAGACTAGCTGTTTCACGCGGTTTCACCCGCGTCCCGAGGGAACTACTTCCCGTACCGGGATAAAATATAGCCTATGTTACTTCTGAATAATGCAGCTTTCTAATGGTGTAAAAATTATTGCAATCGGTCCAGTAGTTTTTGAGTTTATTCATTACAAACATACAAAAATACAAATATTTCCTCTTTATAATATAGATAGATAGATATTCTTTATTGCACAAAAGTAAAATACAAGCATGATACAACAGCAACAGACAGTACAATAAGGCGGTCTTATCGCTTGTAGCGATTTCTTTCAGACAACCTTTGGGTAGAGGAAAGAAATAATATTAGTGTAGATTAGTGTAGATATCCACTATTTTGAGAAATTACACCTGAACTGAACTAAATTCTTCTTCTGCCTCATCTTTGCGTGTAATTCCCGGTTGCGTCCAAAGCTGTCACTTTGGAGCCCGGGGTACGCTTGGACCATGATTCAGGATTTGGAAAGTCTGGTACCACTGTTCCAAACGGGTCATCAAACATATGCATTGTCTCCGTTTTTATCTTTTATTTGTTAATATGTTTGCATGCCAGATTCTGGTGAATTATGAGTTCATTTATATTTTGTATCATCTGTGTTGTACCATTCTTCACGCAAATAAAAAATAAAATATTCTATTCTATTCCGGCCAATCACTTGCCATCAGGTGACCCGTCTACTCGTCTGGCATCATCATCATCTTTGCGTTTTGTCCCAAGCTGGTCGCTATGGAGCCAGGAGTCCGCTTTCCTGCTTGGACACCACCACTTTGAAATAGAAATATTATTGTGTTTGGTATAGCAATTCTTTGCAATTTATTCTTAAGTAAATAATACACTTACACACTTAGTCGTCTTAGCAAGGGGTTCGGATAGCATAAATGGTTAGTGCAGCCACCCGGACTGTGGAAGGTTGTGGGTTCGAGTCCCACCTGAGCCCTACGGTGAATTTTTTAAGTGTATTATTTACTTATGAAATAGAAATGCCCCTATAGATATAGATAAACGGTACGGTACCTGTGTGAGAGGCGGCGTGATGGCGGGCTGGGGTCTGGCCGCGGGCCGCTGCTTGGTGCGCGAGAACAGCCCGCGCCAGCCTGAAGGGCTTCGCTTCACTCCCCGCTTGGCGCCTGCAAATAATAATACAGACCTCAAAGATGAAGTGAAGAGAATGTGGAAATTACAGAATGTTAAAATAGTCCCCATAGTGTTATCCACAACTGGAGTTATCCCACAACAACTACATCACTCAATCGATACACTTAACCTACCACAGTATACATACATCCTGTTACAGAAAGCTGCTATTTTAAATACGTGTAGGATTGTAAGGAATTTCCTCCAAATAGATGATGATACCCCATCAAATTCACGATCTGTTAACCAGGCACACATATTCTCTCATTCACAGCCTTACGTCCCACAAACACGCCCAATCACACAACCACACAGATCATCACAATCAAGACTCATTACCCCCACCACATCAATATCAGATCCGTAGTGTAGGAACTGTACTTGGCCTAGGCCCGTACATTTCTGAAAAGCCAGCAAATAGCTGTGATACTCAGCATATAAAGAACATAATAATAATAATAATAACAAAACACCTTCTGACTGCCTTACGAATGCTCGATGTACCCGAAAACATATACATGACAATGCAAAAGGCCGCTATCCTAAACACGTGTCGTATAGTTAGTAAGTTCCTGCAGGACGATGCAAATCATATGAACCCAATAACAGAAGCTGCGGCTCACTTGGCCTAGGTCCGTGAGTCCAGTATGAACACCAAAATGTTTTAACAACCATTTTGAGACAAAAAATGTTTACAAAAAATAATAATAATAATTCTCACATCATCTCATACGTTGACCTGATTCCGTACTAAGTAGCTTAAGCACTTGTGTTACAGATATCAGACAACAGAGGAACACAAATATATACTTAAATACATATATTACACCCAGACACCGGACAAACACAAGTGTTCATCGCACGAATGTTTTTCCAGGGTGGGGATCGAACCCACGACCTTCGGCGAAAGAGGCAGGGTCACTACCAATTGCGCCATCCGACCGATTACAAAACTCTAGCAATAAAAAGTATCAGCCTATAAACTGTCCCACTGCAGGGCAAAGGCCTCCATCATAGAAATCAAGTTATCGCTACTATGATGGGATTAGGCTTAATCACCACGCTTGCCAAATGCGGATTGGTGATCACAAACTCGAGCTATGTACGAAAAATTCGAAACATACTTTTCGCTCGACCCGGGAATCGAACCCAGGACCCCGAGATCACGGCCCGGTACTTAAACCACTAGACCAACAGGGCGTTAAAAAGGGCGGAAAAGCAAAAACCATCACGGCGGCAATGTCATTTCGATAATGACGTCTATCAGCTGTCAGGTTTGACAGTACAAACATATTGGATAAGTCAACCAAAGTGACATATTACAGTCGTTCGTTCTCATTTGCAGTTCATGTCGTTTTATCACGCAATTGCATGATGATTTTTTATGCATTTTTCCCGAAATCAGTTGATTGTTGGTATAATGGACAACATTTCAAAATTGCTGAGCTATGAAACAAAAAATACCACTTCTTTATTTACTGTTCCGCTTATCGAATATATATTTATTTATTTTTTATATTGCTTATTAACTGAGATAAAAATTAAAAACTAAAAAACGTAATATGACGTCATCGGACAGCAGAATGTAAAATATTTCTTTGCTTAGCACATTATAGTTTTAAATTTACGAAATGCCAAACCCATGACATGCAACGGTCAAAAAAAGACAACTTGTCAACGTTGAAGGAATGAATGACGTTGACAATTTTGACACTAGTAGGTATTCTTTACCATTGACAGTAGTACCTTTTATATTAAAGCAATGATAGCAAAGGAATATCGCTGTATTCAGCCGTCCGAAGACGTCATTTGGCGCTTACGTCTATTTAGAATATAAAGCATTTCAATCATTATTTTATGCATGAAAATGGCAAAATTTTGAAAAAAGAATAAATATAAGGGTTTGTTCATTTTATGTCTAGTTTCATATAAAAAAAAACAATATGGACATGTTAAGAATATGAAATGTTGTCCATTTATGTCCTAGCCAATTCCTGGACATGTGGTTTGTAATTTAACAAATAAAAATAAGGACTGGAGACAAAGATAGTTAGGGATTTATTCTCAAACATCCAATAAACCCTTGCTTCCTATAACAGTGTTATATATATATCCTCCAACCGATTACGGCTACGGCGGCCAATCTGTGAACATTTACATCCCTTTAACCACGTGTTCTACCAACCATTCTGAACAACATTTGTTCAACGACTTTTCAAAATTCATCGAAAAATTTTTCGACTCCCCATAAAAAAGACCAAATCACGTGACCGACTTTGTATGAAAAGTTGAATTTTTTTCATGCGAATTTCCAAAACCGATAGAACAAACTTTGTTCGTAATGTTCAGTAGAACACGTGGTTAAAGGGATGTAAATGTTCACAAATACACCCTGTATTTTATAATGTATCCACAATAAATAAATCAAATTACGTAATATAAAGTTCAGTAAACTTTTATAGAATAAAACTCACCTGGTATCGGTAAATCTAGCACGGTGTGATATTGAGGTAAATTATTCGGACCAGATCCAACCTGCGAACAAATAATAAATATTTTAGCGTTTTCGTGGGGTTGGCTTCACGTAGAATGAATGGATGGGGTTTCTTGAGATACGATTATATTTATTCAATTTATATCATTTTGTATAAAACATGTTCATTAACATTTCCAATGAGGGTTTTTACAAATTAAACATGTTCCGAATCTCATATGTTCGCTCCGAATGTATCATTCGACTCAAATGATCACATCTCTCTCACTGATACGGATGAGCGGAATGATTCGAGTAGCAGAATGATCCGAGTGAGCGGAATGATCCGTGTGAGCCGAATGATCCGAGTGAGCGGAATGATCCGAACGATCTGAATGAGCGGAATGATCCGTGTGAGCCGAATGATCCGAACGAACGGAATGTTCCAATTGAGCCATAAGCGGCCACTTTTGGCGTGAATCAATTTTTCGCATACAAAAACGGACCCATCATTTGTGCATGAATAAATAGAATAAGTGTTTGCCGAGAGGTTGTAACCCCAAATTGTTTAAAATAGATCCGGTTTAGTAGCTAACAATTAAATTCGATTGGCGTCTCTAGTGTGCCCTACTCGTCACTTTAAACTAATTATCACAATCAATAAGTCATTTACGTGTAAATGTATTATATTCTAATTACATATAATGTAAAAGGTATAAACAACCTTTTTTTTATATTTTTGCGTTGCATTATAACTATAATGTATCAATACGGGGATTAACACGATATTTATTATGTGAAACAACATTGTGTACTCACATATTTGGCTCGACGTTTCGGCGGACTGAGTCCGCTCGTCACCACGGCTGCTGTAACGTAGCCGAAACGTCGAGCCAAATATGTGAGTTCACAATGTTGTTTCACACAATAAATATCGTGTTAATCCCCGTATTGATACATTATAGTTATAAACATAGCCTACCTCAATGTACTTGGGCCTCAGATGTGCGGAGGGCCGCAGCTGCGTGTGCGCGGCGGCGGCGATGGCGCCCGAGGGCGGCGGCAGCTGCGGGCTCAGCACGCACGCGGACGGGTGGCCGCGCCGCCGCGCCTCCTCCAAGCTGCCGGACGAACTTACTTCAATAAACGCGCTACGAAAATTCACATTTCACGAATGGAAAATCCGATAAATAGCGTAAAGTTAACCGCATTAAAACGCCGTGATATGAGCCGTAAAGTCCTTGAATGGAGACTGCGACTCGTTGACAAGATGGGATGATGACATTCGAAGGCTGGCTGGTGTGGGCTGGATGGGAGTGGCCGAAAATCGGGAGCAGTGGCGTGCATTAGGGGAGACCTATGTCCAGTTGTGGACGAGTGTGAGTTGCTGATGATGATTCTCACAATAATAATTCTCACAACATCTCATACGTTGACCTGATTCCGTACTAAGTAGCTTAAGCACTTGTGTTACAGATATCAGACAACAGAGGAACACAAATATATACTTAAATACATATATTACACCCAGACACTGAACAAACGCATGTGTTCATCGCACGAATGTTTGTCCAGGGTGGGGATCGAACCCACGACCTTTGGCGTAAGAGGCAGGGTCACTACCAATTGCGCCATCCGGTCAGATGATGTTTATGCACACAAATGTTTGTACTGTGCGAGGATCGATCCCGCAACCCTTGCACCAGAGGCAGCGTTCACTACCACTGATGCAAACGGGCCCCTCAAAAATGTGTAGGTAACCTATAAGTGTTTTTGCATCGTAAATGAATAAATGTCTATTTATGGGTATGGAAGGCGAAATCCATATGTGTATTTCTACCATTAATTCGGCGGCGAGGGGAATGGGCCGTGTGGTCCCCGGCAGAGCAGAATAGGCTACCCTCACTCTTACCGAAGTGTCGTAAAAGGCGACTAAGGTAAAGCTGCTGGCATGATCATCAGCACCCAGACAAGGAAAACTCTGCGTTTATATCAAAACCCTCGCCAACCCGTCTGCCAAGCGTGGTGAGTATGGCAATTACCCCTCATGAGATTGAGGGGGACCCGTGCCCCAGCAGTGGGGACTTAAATGGGCTGATGATGAACTGCATTAAGTTTGCATGGTTTATAAAAATACACACATAGGGCAGACAGCAGAATCGATTTTGTTTCATGTAAAATCAAGTGGATTTTCCGACATAGTGTGGGCGAATATCGGTATCGTGCAGTAAAATTTGTTTAATATCACGCACTACACTTTACTATAAGCACAACTTAGATTTATTTTAGGTCACAAATCTGAGCACTAGGGAACCGTAGAACAGTTCCGTGACGACTTGTTCACCCTTCGGCGATTCGATTGAAACTGAGCACCGTCGAGCGCGGACTGAACGTCACGACTCTGTTGAAGCGCACACCGGAATCCGTAGTTGCGCAGACGGACCGCCAGGTGGCGCGCTTGTGTTTCGTTTAGTGCCCGTACTCATGACCGGATGATACCCTACACCCCTGCATCCCCCTCCGGATTCCCTTATGGCTAAATGACGTCATCTATCAGATTTTCCATTTATAAAAACTCATAGATAATACATTTATAAGTATAATTTCTTTTAAAATAAAAAAATAATTATTAAAAAGTGCAGAAAATAAAAAGAAAATCCAAATTGAACACAACACTTTCAAGATCAAATCAAGTGGTAGGTGGTAAGTCAACAATGACAAATCACAACTCGTGCAACAGCTGAATAAAGATAAAACTATTACGTCATTGACTTGTAAGCAACGCCATATTGTTGTGCGAGGACTCAGAGCCGATTGGACCAATGTTATTCCGATACTAAACCTATGGTATAGCGATGTCATTATATACAAATCTGACGTTATACCTTAGATTTATCCAAGGATAAAGATTGGTCGAATCGGGCCTTAATATTTTAAAAGAAACACGCAAAAAAACACATATAAATTAAAAATACATACATGCATTATTTATCCCTGTTTCAAAGGGACTAACGAAAAATCCGCTAGATGGCATACTGTTGGCCTGAGGTCCAACTTCAACAGCATTGGTTGTTTCGTTCGTCAAATTGACATTTCGACATATCACGTTCAAAAATAACCAATCACCTTTTAGATGGACCTCAGTCCTATAGGACGCCATCTAGCGGTTTTTTCACACAATAATCACCATTATTTATTTAGGGCTGATTAGACCAATCTTAATCCGATACTAAATATATGATTATAGCGCTATCATTTCATAAAAATCTGACGGTAAACCATAGATTTATCCACTAATAAATTGGTCGAATCGAGCCTTAATACCGATTCGACCAATCTCAATTCCATAATAAATCTATCTATCTATGGTATAGTGCTGTCATTCTATACAAATCAGGTGGCTTAATTTGAAGCCGTCCCGTAACGAACGAGAATATAACTGTCGCATCCAAACAAAGGAGACACACAGCGTGTGTGAAAGAGAGGGAAACTCCCATTCGGTCGTAACGCCTGCTTTAAATTAGGCCCTCTGGACGGTATACCATAATAAAATCAAATCAAAATCAAAAATATCTTTATTCAATTTAAGTCCATACAGAACATTTATGAATGTCAAATATTATGTAATCTACCGCTGATTCGGAATGTCAATTTCTACCGAGAAGTATCAGCAAGAAACTCAGAAGTTACTCTTTTCAAACAATATGGTAATTACAATTTTCATTCTTATACTATTACAATTTTCATAGATTTATACACGGATAAAGATTGGTTGAATCGGGCCTTATATGTATAACTGAGTCATGTTACCTGGTAGATATTTCATCTGTAAACACCGATACTGTAAGATTAGGATAATTTGTATGGTGTTAGCTATTTTATGTACCATGTGCTACCAACTACCCGTGTGAAGTTAGTCAAAATAAAAAGCAATGCTATAAATACATATATTTATTTACATATATTGTTACAAAATACATTATATCTTGTACACATATTTTTACTAGATCCTCTTGCTATAAAATAACACCTTTTTATTTTGTAAACAATCTTATTCATGCTACATTGCTAATTTATATTATATTTCAGGTAGATATTGCTTATTTATACAGGCTGTATCAGTAAACAGTCAAGATTCTTTTAAACATTTATACTTCACGACAATTAATAATAATAATATCCTCTAACCGATTTCGGCTTACGCAGGATTTATTAGTGCTCAAGTGTGTGCGCAAACACAATTGCACTCTCTATTCCCTTGCCCTCATAATCCGATGGGACACCAGCGTGACACGACCGGAGAGAATCGGGCGCAGGACCAGCGGGCACTAATCACGACTACTATTAAAACTATTACAAATATACAAATAGTATAGTATACAAATAGTAATAACTATATACAAATAGTGGCATCCCTTACTTAAATTCGGGACATTAGTTCTAACCTGCACGCATAGATGGCGTTAGGTGTTGATTACATTGCGCAAGTGTTTCGCTTATTCGGTTAACGTGTAAGCCTTGTCGCTGTTTACAGATTTAACCTTTTTAGGCCAATCTTTATCCACGGATAAATCTATGGTATAACGTGAAATGACAGCGCTATACTATAGATGACTAAGTCTATCGGATTTAGAATGGTTGAATCCAGCTTTAATAGTATAGATAATTGACCAATTTTTATAAAAATGAGGTAATGCGTATTTTTGTATGGTATGCACTTTTTTATCAATTGACCAAAAAAATTTTCATACAAAAGTTGTTGCAAATCTTTGGTAGAAGTTTTTAGAAGGGTGTAACTGACACATTCTGTATATTTCCAAGATATCAATAAATAGAATCATTTATTGCATCAAAATGTTTCTCAAATGAAAAGATTGCTTACAAAACATACTATGTACATAAGTTTAAATCTCTAAATACACTCACCTAAGCAGTTTGGTAGGTGGATGTAGGGGCAAGCTCTTCGGCCGCCGCCCGGACTCCATGCCGCGAAGCTCCACTGTACATTCCAGGGACTCGCATTTGTCCTGGTTGTAGTTATACAAAATTATATAAGTATCAGCCTATAATAAACTGTCCCACTGCAGGGCAAAGGCCTCCATCATAGAAATCAAGTCATCGCTACTATGATGGCTTAATCACCACGCTTGCCTAATGCGGATTGGTATTCACAAACCCGAGCTATGTTCGAAAAATTCGAAACATACTTTCTGCTTGACCCGGGAATCGAACCCAGGACCCCGAGATCTCGGCCCGGTACTTAAACCACAAGACCAACAGGACAAAACTATATAATTCAACTTAAAAATTGTTAAATAAATATGGGGTTGTGATTGTGAGTGAGTGAGGCATGATGAGGTGAACGGTGAATGATGTAGGACAAAGCGTGATGGAACGAGGAGTGAGTGAGAGAAGAGATAGAGAGTTATCACTAGATTAACTCCCTAGGCCTTTTAATTGGCCTTCAGTAACATGTAAATAAACTAAAATTAGGCAGTGTCACTACCAATCGCGCCATCGGGACGAATATTTTTTTTTTTATTTCATAGGTGGCAGTCCTAGGAGCAGGCGGATCGCCCGATGGTAAGCGATTGCCGCCGCCCATGGACATCCGCGACACCAGTGGAGTCAAAAGTGTGCTGCCAACCTTTTAACAGCCCTTTCCCCCGGCATGGGCCTCCGGTACCCTTACTCACGCAGCGCAACACAGTACCGTCCTGCTTAACGCCGGTGAGGCCCTGGTATCACTCCGGTTAATGTGTGTTGAGCAGTGAATAAATACGGTGAAAGATGTATGACAGAGCGCGTGATAGAACGAGAAGTGAGTGAGAGAAAAGATAGAGATCAATCAAAAGACTAAAAGGGTGGGAAGACGCATAAAAGTGAAAAGTAATAATAAAAATTGAAATTAAAACACATTTTGGATTTTACTGCACTGGTTCCCCATATATATAATGAGTTAAAAAAATTGTTCTGAGAGAAAAAGAAAACCTTTTTTATTTTTTTTTCTTTGATAGGTGGCAGAAGAGCAGACGGATCGCCTGACGGTAAGCGATTGCCGCCGCCCATGGACACCTGCGACACCAGTGGAGTCAAAAATGCGCTAACTCCTCTTTCCCCTGGATTGAGCCTTCGGGTACCCTCACTCACGCAGCGAAACACAGCGCAGGGCTGCTTCACGACGGTTTTCTCTGAGGCCGTGGTATCACTCCGGTCAATGTGGGGTTGTGATTGTAAGTGAGGCATGATGAGGTCAATGGTGAATGAATACGGTGAATGATGTATGACAGTGCGTGATGGAACGAGGAGTGAGTGATTGGAAAGATAGACAGTTATCCCTAGACTAAAACGGTGTGAAGACGCATAAAAGTGAAAAGAATAATAAAAATTAATACACATTTTGGGTTTTACTCCACGTATTCCCCATATAAATAATGGGAAAGATGAAAAATTCAAAAATTTGGGCTTAGAGAAATAGAAACCCCTACTTTTGGCGTATCAGGCAGCGGCACAACCAAATGCGCCATCGGGACGAATAAAATATCACAAGTAATTGAAAGTCTTTTGGTTTGGTTTGTGGTAAATAAATGGTTTAAACGGTATTTTGCTCAAAGTGGCAATGGGCGGGGCATATAAATAAATAAATAAATAATAAATATCTCACAACATCACATACATTGATGTGACTCCGAGATAGGTAGCTCAAGCACCTGTGTTACGGATATCAGAATCAACAGTGGGATTACAAATATACACCTATAATACTTTTCTTTTGAAAATACATAGATAACGCCCAGACCAATACAAACAGATATGTTCATGCACACAAATGTTTGTACTATGCGGGGATCGAACCCGCAACCCTTGCACCAGAGGCAGCGTTCACTACCACTGTTCCTAACGGGTCGTCATGTGGTGTGCATAT
The DNA here is from genome assembly GCA_019059595.1 of Marasmia exigua. NCBI lineage: Eukaryota > Metazoa > Arthropoda > Insecta > Lepidoptera > Crambidae > Marasmia > Marasmia exigua. The sequence goes on from CM032492.1 coordinate 9,064,293, forward strand.
AGTGAGGAGAACAGACGACACAGGCACAGGATCGATCTGTGTGGAGAACATTGGGGGAGGCCTATGTCCAGCAGTGGACGTCTATTGGCTGAAATGATGATGATGAAAGAAACAATTTTTAAAACACAAGTTACCAGTTCGATGGAGCTGGGCCCGGAGTCGGCGTCGGCGCCCTGGTCCTGCGCGAACAGCTCCTCCGCGTAGCAGATCAGGAACTCCGTCACCACCGCCTGGCGAGCGAGCGGAGCGTAAGTACGGTGATTATGCTACACGTACCATAATGGACAACATTTCATATTTTTAACATGTCCATATTGTTTTTTTATATGAAAATAGACATAAAATGAACAGACCCATATTTTTTCTTTTTTCAAAATTTGTCCATTTTCATGCATAAAATAATTATTGAAATTCTTTTTATTCTAAATAGACGTAAGCGCCAAATGACGTCATCGGACGGCTGAATACAGCGATATTCCTTTGCTTATCATTGTTTTAATGAAAAAAAAAGTACTACTGTCAAAGGTAAATAATACTAGTGTCAACATTGTCAACGTCATTCATACATTCAACGTTGACAAGTTGTCTTTTTTTTTGACAGTTACATGTCATGGGTTTGGCATTTCGTAAATTTAAAACTATAATGTGCTAAGCAAAGAAATATTTTACATTCTGCCGTCCGATGACGTCATCTTACGTTTTTTAGTTTTTAATTTTTTTCTCAGTAAATAAGCAATATAAAAAATTAATAAATATATATTCGAGCAGCGGAAAAGTAAACAAAGAATTGGTATTTTTTGTTTCAGAGCTTAGCAATTTTGAAATGTTGTCCATTCAAGTCATCGTACCGTGTACCATAGCACTTTCATTATGGTACAGGTGTACAGTCAGAATCAAAAGTAGCTGAACATTATAGAACTTTGTCACACTAAGTTTTGCTCAGCTTGAGTAAGTCAAACACTTATTAAAACTGCGCAATGGTTAGTGTGACAAAGTTCTAAAATGTTCAGCTACTTTTGATTCTGACTATACCACGTATATAAGTTACATCGGCAAAATTCGTCTACGCAGAAGAGCAAGTTAAATCCGATTGATTACGATTGCGAAAGCAGTTGAAATACAGACTTTATTGCGTTACGTTAAGATTAAATACAATAAATCCAGAGAGAAATGCTATCTCTCTCTTAAGGTTACGGGTAGGGCACACTAGCGATGCCAGTCGTTTTTTAGTTACTAGAAGAAGAAAGAAAGAAAGAAAGAAGAAAGAAAGAAAGAAGAAAGAAAGAAGAAAGAAAGAAGAAAGAAAGAAGAAAGAAAGAAAAGAAAGAAGAAAGAAAGAAGAAAGAAAGAAGATAGAAAATTTTATTGATCATCACAATAAATAATTTCACAATGAACATTCATTAGAAAACATAGGTAAGGTAACATTGACACATTAAAACTACAGACGTTTTTGTACGCGAAAAATTCATTCGAATGACGTGAATCAATATTTCGCGTACGCGTTGGACCCAACATTTGTGCATGCTTATTTAATAAATAGTATAAGTGTTTGTCGAGAGGTTATAATCCCGAAATTGTTTAAAACAGATCCAGTACAGTAGCTAAAAATTAAAAGCGATTGGCGTCGCTAGTGTGCCCTACCCGTCACCTCAAATATTGTGTGCCGTAGGTTTTATTTCTTTTTAAGTTATTAATGTATTTATATTTTTAAACAAGAGAATAATACGTTTTATTTTCATCAGAAAGTGGCTTTTCATTTATGGATGAATATTCTTACACGATTAACATTGAATTCGTTCGATTATTTGAGGTACATCACTAGAGATTAAAAAGAAAATGGGTTGACACACACAACATTGTACCAACGTTCAATTCTCTAGAAAAGTCAATATTTAATATGTTTATAAATAGTTTAACAGAGAAATTAAATAGTGAAATTATCTTTTGTGTCTTTATTGAATTAAATAAATGCAAACATAATTTTGAAAAAATAAATTAATTATATATATAAAAAAATACGTTTATTGCTTTCTCATAAAACAAAACGGGTACATAGGTATTTCCGTAACACTAGAACTTATCTACCTTACATACTTCGTTTTTAAAATATTAACAATAATCTAAGGAAAGCAAAAGGCAGTGGCTCAGCTAATACCTGGTTTTCAGCCGCTCCTAAAAAAGTTAAGTTATTGTGCTTTTTTAACATAGAAAGATTGATAAATTCAATGGCCGTTGTTACAAGGTTACGTCTGTCGAATTTTGTTGAAGTGTCAAATGTGGCCTTTTATATTGACCCAACTATAATTGTAAACGTATTATCTATCTATCTATTTAACTGCACATGAAAATCATAGTTGGATGTGCAATTAGTATTTTTGGTGTGCAAACATGAATTCATGACGAGTTTTGTTTTTAGTCGGTAGCTTCTCGTCGTCATGCGAGGCATCCGATATAACCAGGACCCCAAATCTCGTGCTCGTGACATTTATTTTCATACGACATATATCACTAAGACATCGTTTCTTTGTATGGTTTTGAGGAGCCCAATTTTCGGGCTCGTGATATTTTGAAAACAATGCTGGTATCACCTGAAAACCATACAAAAAAAACTATGTTTTAGTGACTGACCGGATGGCGCAATTGGTAGTGACCCCGCCTCTTACGCCAAAAGGTCGTGGGTTCGATCCCTACCCTGGACAAACATTCGTGCGATGAACACTTGTGTTTGTCCGGTGTCTGGGTGTAATATATGTATTTAAGTATATATTTGTGTTCCCTCTGTTGTCTGATATCTTAACACAAGTGCTTTAAGCTACTAGTACGGAATCAGGTCAACGTATGAGATGTTGTGAAAATTATTATTATTATTATATGTCGTATGAAAATAAATATCACGAGCACGAGAATTGGGGTGCTGGTGATATCCGCCATGTTTTCAAAATATCACGAGCCCGATAATTGGGCTCCTGTTATGCGCAATGCATTTCACCTGGGAAAACATGAAAAAAACTCAGATACGATTCGTCACCTGAACAGCGACCCCCTGCAGCGCATGCTGCGGCCGAGGACTCCGCAGCAGGTTCGGAGCCCACACGATGGCCATGTTCCGCGCCGTCATGCCCGTGCTGGAGCCCAGCAGCGACACGCGGCGCAGGTGGCGCATCAGGTACGCCAGCGTTCTGTGGACGTAACATCTGGTTTATGCTTTTTTTATCGCCTCTCATTGGCCTCAACTAAATCTCAAACCATAGATGATTAATATATAACGTGTAAGAAATTGAGCAATAATACTTAAGGGGTACTTGACGGGTAGGGCAATCTAGCAACGCCAATCGATTTTAATTTTTAGTTACTAAACCGGATCTATTTTAAACATTTTCGGGGTTCCAACCTGTGCGGATAAAGAATAGGATCAGAAATGGCGGCGCATCTATTGACTTCTCGCTCGCACAATATTTGCGTCTATACTCGCACTCGTGGGGTGCCAATGCCCAAGTCAATAGATACGCCGCCATTTCTGATCCCATTCTTTATCCGCACAGGTAGTACAACCTGTCGGCAAACACTTGTACTATTAATAAATAACCATGCTCAAATGTTGGGTCCATTTTTGTACGCGAAAAATAAGTCAATTTTACGCGTACAAAAACGGACCCAACATTTGTGCATGGTTATTTAAGGTTTTGAGTGCCATGGAGGACACCCGTGACCGACAAACAATAAATGTTTATTTGTGTCTGGTTTAATGGCAGTTAACGTGTTAATAAATAGTACAAGTGTTTGCCGACAGGTTGTAACCCCGAAATTGTTTAAAATAGATCCGGTTTAGTAGCTACGAATTAAAATCGATTGGCGTCGCTAGATTGCCCCTACCCATCACCTTAAATGTGTGAACATATAATGTGATAAAGACTTCACTACCAAAATATGAGCACACGACGTCACGCCGAGTTACCCTTGTTGACCTTTCGGATCGTCCTTATGTCTGGGGCAAGAGTGCTATTTTTCCACGCAGCAAAGCACGTTAAGGCGATACCGCGATCTCACTAGCGCCGCCTATCGATTTGTATTAATTGTGACGAATATAGGATATTGTTGCAAAAAATGGGCAATGAGATTCTAAATAAAGTATATGAGATTTTTCAAGATATATCTGCCACAAATATCAACTGTCTCACTGCAGCACAAAGGCCTCCATCATAGAAATCAAGTTATCGCTACTATGATGGGATTAAGCTTAATCACCACGCTTGCCTAATGCGGATTGGTGATCACAAACCCGTGCTATGTTCGAAAAATTCGAAACATACTTTTCGCTCGACCCGGGAATCGAACCCAGGACCCCGAGATCACGACCCGGTACTTAACCCTCGTAGCCCGGTACTTGGCCGTGTGGTCCCCGGCAGAGTAGAATAGGCCACCCTCACTCTTACCGAGGTGTCGTAAAAGGCGACTAAGGTAAAGCTGCTGGCATGATCATCAGCACCCAGAGAAGGAAAACTCTGCATATATATCTAAACCCTCGCCAACCCGTCTGCCAAGCGTGGTGAGTATGGCAATCACCCCTCATGTGATTGAGGGAGGCCCGTGGCCCAGCAGTGGGGACTTAAATGGGCTGATGATGATGATGATGACTTAACCCTCTAGACCACCAGGGCGTGAAATAAATGATTGATAAAATAATAAACTGACCGATAGTGCGGCGGCGGCAGCTTCACGACCGTGTCCCTGACGGCCTTCAGCTTGGAAGCCTCGTCGGGCTGCTGCACCGCGTTCACGAAGCTCTCGTACAGCTGGTACGTGCACAGCGGGTTCGGGAGTTCTCTGTGGACGACCATATTATAAATAAATAAATAATACATGTAATTGATGTTACTAGATTAGATAGATAGAGCATCTCACGCAGAATGCGGGTACTATGTCACGCGAAGCGTGAGCAGCATTTCACGCAGAATGCGGGTACTATGTCACGCGAAATGTGAGCAGCATCTCAGGCAGAATGTGGGTACTATGTCACGCGAAGTGTGAGCAGCATCTCACGCAGAATGCGGGTACTATGTCACGCGAAGCGTGAGCAGCATTTCACGCAGAATGCGGGTACTATGTCACGCGAAATGTAAGCAGCATCTCAGGCAGAATGTGGGTACTATGTCACGCGAAGTGTGAGCAGCATCTCACGCAGAATGCGGGTACTATGTCACGCGAAGCGTGAGCAGCATTTCACGCAGAATGCGGGTACTATGTCACGCGAAATGTGAGCAGCATCTCAGGCAGAATGTGGGTACTATGTCACGCGAAGTGTGAGCAGCATCTCACGCAGAATGCGGGTACTATGTCACGCGAAGCGTGAGCAGCATTTCACGCAGAATGCGGGTACTATGTCACGCGAAATGTGAGCAGCATCTCAGGCAGAATGTGGGTACTATGTCACGCGAAGTGTGAGCAGCATCTCACGCAGAATGCGGGTACTATGTCACGCGAAGCGTGAGCAGTATTTCACGCAGAATGCGGGTACTATGTCACGCGAAATGTGAGCAGCATCTCAGGCAGAATGTGGGTACTATGTCACGCGAAGTGTGAGCAGCATCTCACGCAGAATGCGGGTACTATGTCACGCGAAGCGTGAGCAGCATTTCACGCAGAATGCGGGTACTATGTCACGCGAAATGTGAGCAGCATCTCAGGCAGAATGTGGGTACTATGTCACGCGAAGTGTGAGCAGCATCTCACGCAGAATGCGGGTACTATGTCACGCGAAGCTTGAGCAGCATTTCACGCAGAATGCGGGTACTATGTCACGCGAAATGTGAGCAGCATCTCAGGCAGAATGTGGGTACTATGTCACGCGAAGTGTGAGCAGCATCTCACGCAGAATGCGGGTACTATGTCACGCGAAGCGTGAGCAGCATTTCACGCAGAATGCGGGTACTATGTCACGCGAAATGTGAGCAGCATCTCAGGCAGAATGTGGGTACTATGTCACGCGAAGTTTGAGCAGCATCTCACGCAGAATGCGGGTACTATGTCACGCGAAATGTGAGCAGCATCTCAGGCAGAATGTGGGTACTATGTCACGCGAAGTGTGAGCAGCATCTCACGCAGAATGCGGGTACTATGTCACGCGAAATGTGAGCAGCATCTCAGGCAGAATGTGGGTACTATGTCACGCGAAGTGTGAGCAGCATCTCACGCAGAATGCGGGTACTATGTCACGCGAAATGTGAGCAGCATCTCAGGCAGAATGTGGGTACTATGTCACGCGAAGTGTGAGCAGCATCTCACGCAGAATGCGGGTACTATGTCAAGCGAAGCGTGAGCAGCATCTCAGGCAGGGTACTAGCCGGAAATAACTGTAAGGGTCAATCTGATAAATGTAGTGTTGATAGAGGCGTTCCCCAGGGATCTATCCTGGGACCTCTTCTTTTTATTCTTTACAGCTCAGATGTTACTGCTGTAATTCGACACAGTCGCTACCATATGTATGCTGATGACCTGCATATGTATGTATCTTTTCAACCCCAGGATACCACTGACGCTCTTGAGGTGCTAAATGCAGATTTGAGGGAAATCGCGGCATGGGCAGAAAACAACGCACTAGTTCTGAATCCCACTAAGTCAAAGTTTATGTTGTTTGGCACCAAACAGCAAATCGCCGCAGTCGAGCACAGGGGATTGAGCGTGGTCATTGACGGTGAGATTGTTGAGCGTGTCTGGGTGGCCAGAAAATTAGGTGTCATTTTTGATGTCGGACTGCGTTTTGAAGCTCACGTTAATGAGCTGGCTAGAAACTGTTTGTTCAAGCTCAAGCTTTTATATAAAATCCGCAGTCACCTTTGTGAGCAGCTTAGAGTTAGACTTTGTGAGGCACTCATTCTCTCCAAGTTGAATTATTGCTACCCTGTATTCGGTCCTTGTTTGTTGGCGCGTTCCATTCGCGTTTTGCAACGCATTCAAAATGCCTGCATAAGGTTTTCAAAGGGTGCGCCACCCAGGTCGCATATATCTCCTATAATTAACAGCTGCAAAATGTTGAATATGAAAGCTCGTCGGAACCTGCTTCTTGCCAGCTTACTGTTTGATGTGGTAAATTATAAGGCACCAAAATATCTTCACAATAAGCTGAATTGTGTCTCATCTAACTCAATTTACAACACAAGAGGAAGATCTTGGAGGCTCATCACACCACGACACAAAACAGCCGAATTTAGGGGAAGTTTTAGATATTCATCAACCAAGTGTTGGAATAATCTTCCACCACCAATTAGACAATGCAAATCGAAACTAGCTTTCAAACAGAAACTAAAAGAGCATTTACTCCAGATGCAGATTTTGCAACAATTATGATGAATATATATCATCCACATGTTATTTCTCATTTTTTTATACTATTGGAGATTAATTTTTAACATTAATTTACATTCACCATTTACAATCACTTACATATTATTATATTAATTTAATTTTATCTGAATCACTATTAATAAATACATTCCACCCATTAACGACACTTCCTTTTCCTATTACTTTACAATTTTTTAAATTGTTTGTATCACACTGCGGTTTTCTTTTTTACACCTTTTTTTACACCATCACAATACAAAAATTAACAATTAATTTTTATCGAAATTTGTAGCACCTCGCCTGGCGCGGACAAACTCTGAGGCCGCCGTCGGAAAATCAGCGTTATGGCTTTGCTGTGGCATAGGCTGAGACGGGGACCATTCTTGCTGCAACATTGTTCACTAATTATTATTCTTATATTTTGTATTTCATTAATGGCTTCTACCTATCAGACTCTATGACTATTATTAGTGTTTACAACTTGATTATGTAACTGTATAATTTTGTGCAGCAGAATAAACGTATTATCTATCTATCTACTATGTCACGCAGAATACGGGTACTATGTCACGCGAAGCGTGAGCAGCATCTCAGGCAGAATGCGGGTACTATGTCACGCGAAGCGTGAGCAGCATCTCAGGCAGAATGCGGGTACTATGTCACGCGAAGCGTGAGCAGCATCTCAGGCAGAATGCGGGTACTATGTCACGCGAAGCGTGAGCAGCATCTCACGCAGAATGCGGGTACTATGTCACGCGAAGCGTGAGCAGCATCTCACGTAGAACGTGAAGACTATGTCACGTGAAGCGTGCTTAGAATTTAATGTGGATCGTGTATTATTTTGGAGATGTGGATAATATAGTTATAATAAGTGTATCGTTTATGAAGAAATTAGAATTTAGAGTGGAACGTGCATAGTGTTATGTAAAATAATGGTTTGATCATCAGGATTTATATACTAACTCGAAGGTTTTCTGACTCGAGACGTTGCTTTGCCATCTGTTTTGGTCCCGTGTAGCTTTACGTTGATTTCTTGTGATGGCTTATATTGCAGCGAGTGATGGTTACCGGGAGTACAGATGTACACACGGTGTGTGTCAGTAGAGTGGGCCGAGCGACTCACCGGAAGTACATCTTGAGCAGGCTGGGCACGGCGTGCGGGTCGCGCGCGCGTGTGTTGTCACATGACTCACCGGAAGTACATCTTGAGCAGGCTGGGCACGGCGTGCGGGTCGCGCGCGCGTGTTGTCACATGACTCACCGGAAGTACATCTTGAGCAGGCTGGGCACGGCGTGCGGGTCGCGCGCGTGTGTTGTCACGTGACTCACCGGAAGTACATCTTGAGCAGGCTGGGCACGGCGTGCGGGTGGCGCGAGTGTGTTGTCACATGACTCACCGGAAGTACATCTTGAGCAGGCTGGGCACGGCGTGCGGGTGGCGCGAGTGTGTTGTCACATGACTCACCGGAAGTACATCTTGAGCAGGCTGGGCACGGCGTGCGGGTCGCGCGCCACGGCGGGGTCGGGCAGCGCGCGCGCGCGGCCGGCGTCGAAGCCCGGCGCGCAGGCGCTGCGTGAGGCCGGAGCCGCCCGACAGCCGGTACACGCCGTCCACCGCGCCGCGCGCCTCGATGGCCGCCGCGCACTCCACCAGCACCTGCGGCACTACAGAGGAAACAAATCGTCAGTGAAGTTCTATTTTCTTTATTATTTGTTAGAAATGGGGTGAGCCCTGCGTCTCATAGCCACTGCGACCAGTAGATGATCTATTGTGGCAGCCCCGTAACCTATTACAGCACCTCATGTAGCTCCAGTTCCAGGATAAACCCGAGAATAGAGCTGATGGGGGAGCTTTTGATCTCGTCTGCTGAGATCATGTGTGCTCCCAGGTGCCGGCTTCTGCACCGGTGCAGCGCTATGCACTCGCCGAGGACGTGGATAATCGTTTCCTCGTCCTCGCGACAGAACCTGCAGATTTTGGTATCTGAAAGGCCCATGTTGTGCAGGTGCTTATTTAATTTGCAGTGCCCTGTGAGGGTCCGAGTGAGTGCCCTAACATGTCCTCTGCTCAGTTTTATTATTTCTACAGCTCGTCTCTGATCGAACGCCTGTATCAACGCCTTAGACTGTTCTAGTCGAGGTAGTCTTTTCCAATATTCAGTGCTTTGCTTATGCTCCCACTGAAGCATAAGCAAAGCAGTGAAGTTCTAACACCACGTAAGTAATTTTTTGACGGTTTTGACATTTTGATGGCATTCGCTAGAGAATCGATAGACGCGACATTTCGCCCAATCAGAATCGAGATACGACCAATAAAAACCTTTGTAATTACGAAAAAGTAACAGCACGGAAGTCATAAACTGACCTATGCTTCGAGATGACCACGTAAGTCACAATTTAGTTTTTTATTTTTTTTACTAATTTGCCGGTGGCGGTTATGACATTTTGATGCCATTCGTTAGAGACTTATAAGACGGATCGTTTTTATCAATCCGAATTCAATTGCGGCCATCATAAACCTATTAAATGTTGAAAAGGTAACAGAACGGAAGTCAACAATTGAATTCTAATGGAAATAGCACGTAAGTCTCTGATCAGTTTTTTGGCTTTCCTGAAAAGTTGCTTAAAATGACTTACATAGTGTTAGAACTTCACTGACGAAATATCAATTTAAAATTAAAAAACCCCCGACAGCGGCCATCTTGTATTTGAAATTCGCTACAATAAACATATTCTCATTCTCATTTCTTATTCAGTAGAATCTCCCAGCAAGTGAATCTGAAAATGAACATGGACAAGACGAAAATCATGTCGAATTCCCATGTCGTACCCACTCTTGTAAAGGTTGGAAGCTCTGCACTGGAAGTTGTAGACGAGTACATCTACCTCGGACAAAAAGTCCAACTTGGTAAGTCCAACTTCCAGAAAGAGGTCGATCGACAAATCAAACTCGGCTGGGCAGCGTTCGGGAAGCTACGCAGCATATTTTCGGCCCATCTACCGCAGTGTCTCAAGACGAAAGTCTTCAATGCGTGTGTGTTGCCAGTGATGACATACGGAACCGAAACGTGGCCGCTTACAATGTGCTGATTAAGGAGGCTCAAAGTCACCCAGAGAGCAATGGAGAGAGCTATGCTCGGAGTCTCCCTGCGTGATCGTATCAGAAATGATGAGATCCGCAGGAGAACTAAGGTTACAGACATAGCCCAAAGGATTGCATGCCTCAAGTGGCAATGGGCAGGGCACATAGCGAGGAGAACAGACAGCCGTTGGGGCGGAAAGATCCTCGAGTGGAGGCCGCGTACAGGAAGTCGCAGCCGTGGCGCCCCCCACAAGGTGGACCGACGATCTGGTGAAGCGGGAATCCATTAGATGCGGGCGGCACAGGACCGATCTGTGTGGAGAACATTAGGGGAGGCCTATGTCCAGCAATGGACGTCTATTGGCTGAAATGATGATGATGAAACATATTCTGCTACTTAAGCCCTGTACAGAGCAACTCACTTTTTTTTTACTGTAGATAGGTAAGCGTTTGACCATATTTCACCTGATGGTAAGTGATAATATGGTCTAAGATGTAGCACGACTACCTAGAAGATACCTATTCACTCGCGCTCTGAAAATCCCTAAATTGTAGCCTCTAGGGAACACCTCCTCCGACAGCTGATTCCACTATTTCGCAGTAAGGAATAAGGAAACTTTGGTATTTCTACCATAATGTACGTACATAATGTCCAATATTCTTCCGATTCGTTCCAATATCTTTCACCTTACTCAGCTCATTACATAGTTCACATTCGACGATCATCACGTGGACTCACTTTACCTATCAATTAGCAATTACGTATCAATAAATCAATATTTTCTTCTACCATCTTCTACCATTCAAAGTTGTATGGACATCACCGTACAAGACCTTTATTATGATACCCATATTGTGGGAATTGTGTTAAAACATACAATCCATATCTTTGTGACGGCGGCCATCTTGGATCGATTTTCATCCAACATAGCTAAGAACAAGCTACAAAATATTCTTACCCAGATTGGTTCACTGGGGAAGTCATCAGCGAAATTAAGTTAAAAGCAGTTCTTCACAAAAAATACAAAACTAGTAGGTCAGATAAAGATTACGTACTGTATGCGGAGTGTAGGGCTAGAGTTAAAAGGATGATAAGGTTGAGTCATGATCAATATCTGCACCGGGTACAAAGTCATCTAGCGAAGGATCCAAAAGCAATTTGGAATTACGTCAAATCCAAGAGAGGTAGCAGAAGTCCGCGAAGTATTGTCATGAACGGCGAGGTGCTGAGTCCGGATCAGTGTGCTCATGAATTCGCTAGGTATTTCCAATCAGTGTACAACACAGAGAAGGCGAAGTTAGACGTGCGTGCGAGTGCGGAGAGCGCGGGCGGCGCCAACGCGGCCGCGCGCGTGCACCTCAACCGGCTTACGCTGGACGAGGTGCGCGCCGCACTGCGGAGGCTCAAGCCGAAGACGTCTGCGGGACCGGATGGCATTCCCCCTTTCGTATACAGAGACTGTAGAGAGGTACTTGCAGGACCGTTACTTCACATATTTAATCTATGCCTAGAGTCAGCAGTGTTTCCGGAGCCATGGAAGATAACGCGAGTCGTCCCTGTGCCGAAGGGGGGTACATCATCTAATGTGGAGGGGTATAGGCCTGTGGCTGTGTTGTCAACACCGTCAAAGGTGTTTGAATCCGCCATACATGCGGGTTTGTACGAACAGGTGAGTTCACAACTAGCGAATGAGCAGCACGGATTCCGAAAAGCACGCAGCACTACCTCCAACCTTCTCAGTTACATGGCGGACGTGATCCCGGTGGTCGACAGTGGGGGGCAGGTGGACGCCGCGTATTTTGATTTCAAAAAAGCTTTCGACTTGGTCGACAATGACAAGCTACTTCAAAAATTCGCTAGCGTCGGCTTCACCCCGCACTTATTACAACTGTTCGCCAATTACATGAGGGACAGACGGCAGTACGTGGATTACGAGGGGCACGTCTCTGAGCAGTACTACACCAGATCAGGCGTCAGCCAGGGAAGCAATCTTGGGCCTCTGGAGTTTTTAATAATGATTAATGATCTGCCGGCGGTCGTAGAAGATGCTAAGTGCCTATTGTTCGCGGATGATTTAAAACTATATCTGCCCACGGAAAGCCTAGAAGATAGGAACAGGTTACAGAGGGACATAGACAGGGTGGTAGCGTGGAGTCTAGAAAACCGACTTCAATTCAACGCCTCCAAATGTGTGGTAATAACACTATCAAGAGCACATAAGGCCACCATGCATGAATATAATATCGGAGGAGTTCCTATGAAAAGGGTAACAGAAGTCAGAGATCTGGGGGTACGGGTGACTGCTAATCTTAGCTTCAGAGATCACATAAGTAAGATATGCAAAAAAGCTTACCGTAATTTAGGCTTCATCTTACGCAGATCTCACGGCTTCTCTAACATTAAGGCGGTCATTGCACTATACAACGCGTTAGTAAGAAGTCACTTGGAGTGCAATGCACAAATCTGGGCACCACATGAGGCTAAATACAGTCTGATGTTGGAGAGAGTGCAAAATAAATATCTCCGATTTTTATATTTAAAACTGTATGGAGTTTACCCGTTTTATCCACTCATGTACCCAACGTTGTTTGTTTTGGGTATGGTGGGATACAACGAGCTCAGGGTTAGGAGAGATTTTGCGCTGGTCGGCTATATCGTTAAGGTGCTAAGGGGCCGAATACATAACGCAGAACCGTGTGCCTGACCGGTACGCGGAGCGCCGCTGCTGGCGGTGCCGCGCGCGCGCACCAACCTGCTGGCCGAGGCGCCGCTCACGCGCGCCATGCACCTAACGACCTGCTATCATCCTTTACATAAAGCCACTCACCGTCATGGCCACAGTTGAGCAGGTGTTCCCCAAGGTCGCATCCGAAGACCCTTTCCCTTAATATTCCCTGCTGCTTAAGACTTCTCCGCGAAGGCCTCGACAGGATGAAGCTCCGAAACAGGCTTATTAGCTTCCCATGTTTGCGTAACACTGGTTTTATAGGAGCCACTGCTACCGACCTGGTAAAAATAATAGATAGAATATTATGAGTCCTGCGGAGGTTTGTTCAAATTCAGTTCGGGGCAAGCTTCGCTGTCCCTCGGACATCTCGCTATCTCTGTCGCGCCACCGCGGCCCTTACGTGCGAGTAGAAACAGCAAGATGGCTGTTTGAAATTAATCCAGTTGGTCTGGTTCCCCTCTCCAAGGGTTGTGATTACAAAGTTCAGAGGAGGGAAATTATTTTTTATGACATAGGTGGCAGACGAGCGATGATAGCTCAATGGATACGAACGCGCCATCCACGCAGGTGGTTGAGGTTCGAATCCGAGCATGCACCAATGGCTTTTTCAAATCTATGTGCGTATTTCTACCATTACCATCTGCTCGGCGGTGAGGGAAAACACCGTGATGAAACCTGCACGTTTCGGAAAAAGTTTCTGAAACGTGTAACCGTGATTTAGTTGGTCTGGTTCCCCTGTTAAAGGGTTGCGAAGGTCAGACGGCAGTCGCTTCATTGTAATTACCAGATCCCCCCAATCCTAAATCATGGTCTAAGCGTACCCTGGGCTAGCGACAGCTTTGGGTTGCATCCAAATGGGAATTACACGCTAAGATGAAGAAGAGAAGGTGGCAGACGAGCCGACGGATCACCTGACATCCGCAACAACAGTGTAGTCACAAGTGCGCTGCCAACCTTTAAACTCCCCTGTCCCACCGAATTGGGCCTCCGGTACCCTCACTCAAACAGCAAAACACAGCACAATGCTTCTTTACGCCGGCTTTCTGTGAGGCCGTGGTATCACTGGTCGAGCAGGCCCATTCATGCCGAAGCGTGGCTCTCCCACGTGCGCGAAATATTGTAGAATTCAAAATATTAAGACACTATCCGATACATACAGGTTTGTATTTTGTTTATTCTGATGTATTCATTAAATTTTTATTCGATTCTATTCTGTTCCAAATACCATGTGGGAGAGTGGGAGAGCCACGCTTAGGCATGAATGGGCCGGCTCGACCAGAGTGATACCACTGCCTCACAGAAGACCGGCGTGAGGCAGCGCCTGCGCTGTGTTTCGCCGTGTGAGTGAGGTTACCGGAGGCCCACTCACACGGCGAAACACAGTGTCGCCGTGTGAGTGGGCCTCCGGTGTGTCACAGTGTCACAGTGGTGTCGCGGGTGTCCATGGGCGGCGGCAATGGACAACATTTCATATTTTTAACATGTCCATATTGTTTTTTTATATGAAAATAGAAATGAAATGGACAAATTTTGAAAAAAGAAAAAATATGGGTCTTTTTCTTTTTTCAAAATTTGTCCATTTTCATGCATAAAATAATTATTAAAATTATTTATATTCTAAATAGACGTAAGCGCCAAATGACGTCATCGGACGGCTGAATATAGCGATACTCCTTTGCTTATCATTGTTTTAATAAAAAAAAAAGTACTACTGTCAAAGGTAAATAATACTAGTGTCAACATTGTCAACGTCATTCATTCATTCAACGTTGACAATTTGTCATTTTTTTGACAGTTGCATGTCATGGGTTTGGCATTTCGTAAATTTAAAACTATTATGTGCCAGGCAAAGAAATATTTTACATTCTGCCGTCCGATGACGTCATCTTATGTTTTTTAGTTTTTATTTTTTTTCTCAGTAAATAAGCAATATAAAAAATTAATAAATATACATTCGCGCAGCGGAAAAGTAAATAAAGAAATGGTATTTTTTGTTTCGGAGCTTAGCAATTTTGAAATGTTGTCCATTGCTTTCCATCCGGGTGCCAGGTGATCCGTCTGTTCGTCTGCCTACCTATTACATAAAAAAAAATCTGTTCCAAATACCATGAAAAATGCCATTACCCGACAATCGGCGGAGGCTGCGTCATGTGTCTAGGCACTTTGTCCCCTATTACAGCCACGCAGTGATGGGGGAAGAAGCCCACGCGGAATCCTCGTTTGCCACGCCACCACAGCGACTCTTGGGGGCCTGGTGGGATAATATAACATGTTACAATGTTACAACATGTGCGGATAAAGAATGGGATCAGAAATGGCGGTGCATCTATTCACTTCTCGCTCGCACACTATTTGCGTCTATACTCGCACTCGTGGGTGTGCGAGCGAGAATTGAATAGATGCGCCGCCATTTCTGATTCCATTCTTTATCCGCACGGGTTGTACAACTACAAGGAAATAATTCTAGGTTTCAATTTATTGACTGACCGGATGGCGCAATTGGTAGTGACCCTGCCTCTTACGCCAAAGGTCGTGGGTTCGATCCCCACCCTGGACAAACATTCGTTCGATGAACACTTGTGTTTGTTCGGTGTCTGGGTATAATATATGTATTTAAGTATATATTTGTGTTCCTCTGTAGTCTGATATCTGTAACACAAGTGCTTAAGCTATTTAGTACGGAATCAGGTCAACGTATGAAATGTTTTGAGAAATATTAATTATTATTATTATTATATTATTCTCTTTAAAATATAGTTTGGAAATATTACTGGAAATTAAATGTTTCACACGTAAATACGATATCATCATATATTTTTTCTTTAGCCGACGTCGTCGTCGACGTCGATTGTTTGATTGATTGATGACTGAATTTATATAAATGAAATATCTAAATTGTATTAATTATTAATTAATTTTAAGCATTTAAGACGTTAATAATATAATTTGGTATGGGTTATATATTGTTTGCATGCAATATAAATATTGTAAAACATGTGGACTTACTATTATTAAGAAGAACTGTATATTACCATGTTTTATGCAAATAAAGTATTCTATTCTATTCTATTGGTGTGGGTAGTTAGCGACACCAATCGATTTAAATTGTTAGCTATTAAATCGGATCTATTTTAAACAATTTCTGTGCGGCAGTCTCTAAGCAAACATTTATACTATTTATTTAATTATTTTGCACTACTTTTTGATCTGTTTTTGCAATCGAAATTTGGATTAACGCCATAAGTGGCCGTTTTTGGCGGTAATTCAAATTTCGAGTACAAAAGCAGACCCAAAAGTTAAGTTTAAGTACTAAAGTGTTTTAAGAGAGACTCATCGTCATCATCAGCCCATTTAAGTCCCCACTGCTGGGGCACGGGCCTCCCTCAATCACATGAGGGGTAATTGCCATACTCACCACGCTTGGCAGACGGGTTGGCGAGGGTTTAGATATAAATGCAGAGTTTTCCTTCTCTGGGTGCTGATGATCATGCCAGCAGCTTTACCTTAGTCGCCTTTTACGACACCTCGGTAAGAGTGAGGGTGGCCTATTCTACTCTGCCGGGGACCACACGGTATTTAAGAGAGACTGCAGCTTCGGAATTGTTAAAAAGATATCCAGTATAGTTGCTAACAATTTAAATCAATTGGTGTCGATACTTAGGGCTACCCGTCGCCTTAAGTGAAAATATAAAAATGACGTCATCATTTTGTCAAACCCTACCTTAAGGGTTTGACAAACTAATGACGTCACGGATGTCGATATATCAATAAGCCATTATATAAAAATCAGACCTGGCATGTCAATAATTGAGATCATGTCCCCCACTTCGAAGCTGATCTCATCACGAGCTTGAGACACGTATTTCCTGACGGAGTACGCGGCTGCGACGGCGGGCGTGTTGATTGAACTCGAATCTTCGTTTGCCACTAGCAGTTTGTGTCCTGAAACATAAACAAAATCATATAGTTTTAAATTTTAATAAAGGGGCAAACGCTTTTCAATGGGAACTTAACTGACAGATGCAAATGTCAAATTCCCGTGCATTTTTACCCGACTACGGCAAAGCAAAAGGAGGGTTATGATTTTGACAGGCTATGTATGTATGTATGTATGTATGTATGTATGTATGTATGTATGTATGTATGTTCATCTGTTTCCACGTAACTTCTTAACTACTTATCAGAATTCGACAAATGACATATCATTATAAGCGTCTTGATCGTCCGCTGGTTATAGGCTATATGAAGTTTCACAAAATCTAATGTGGCGCCCTCTAGCGGACAAAACATACAGAGTAAAAAAATAAAGTTATGATAAATATGCCGTGTTTGGTATCATTTGAAAGCGCTTGACTTGTACATTTTGAATATATATATATTACTAGCACTTGGACACCAAAATAGTACAAATAAAATAAAAGTAAAAAAACTAAAACCCAACTACGACAAAAAACGTCGCTGAAAAAGTATAAAACAAGCCTTCGTTGTCAATTTATGCAATATTCACTATGTAGAGATAAAATTTCATGTTTGGAAAGGCGTAGTCACACGTTAAATATACTACCCTTTGACAACGTGTGACTGCGGATTTCCAAACATGAAATTTTATCTCTACATAGTGAATATTGCATAAATTGACAACGAAGGCTTGTTTTATACTTTTTCAGCGACGTTTTTTGTCGTAGTTGGGTTTTAGTTTTTTTACTTTTATTTTGATATTTTGCATTTGTCAAAAGATATCTTTTTTTTTTAATATGGCTCTACCTTAACATAATTTGCCAATGTCAAGTAACTTATTGAGAATAAGTAGGTAGTCAATAGTCGAAGTCTGTCAAAGTCACGGTCACTCAATAAAACGCCGGTGTTTTTACGTTTTATCGACCTACGGATTCAGCGGATATCACTCTAAAAGCAATCGCGGAGTTTAAGACTCAATATAGGTCCAAGCAAGTTGTCACTAGACAACTCACTCGATACACAATGATCGGATCGGATGGTAGTGATCGTATGCCCTCGCTCAAGTTAACGTTTTTGCACGGTTGCCCCTATAAAAGTAAAATTGTCGATGGTAAAAATTATGACTTGACACGTTAAAATATTAACTCTTAATAGCGAAAGTTTGCTACACGACACACCTTGGGTGGGTCCCAAATTAAAGCACGTGACTGTACATGCGTACCCGGGGCTAGTAAACGTCAGCTTTAGAACGCCACCGGGAATGAGGGTTTTAGCGTGTGAAAAATCCGCCAGATGGCGTACTGTTGG
Organism: Marasmia exigua; assembly: GCA_019059595.1. Taxonomy (NCBI): domain Eukaryota; kingdom Metazoa; phylum Arthropoda; class Insecta; order Lepidoptera; family Crambidae; genus Marasmia; species Marasmia exigua. Next base: position 9,082,713 of record CM032492.1, read on the forward strand.
ACTGAGGTTCAACATCAACCGCATTGGTTGCTCAGTTTGTCAAATTGACATTTTGACAGATCACGTTTAAAAATAACCAATCACATTGTATATGGATCTCACTCCTTTAGTACTCCATCTACCGGATTTCGGCCGTGCGGCCGTGAAATCCAAAAATGAGGCTGATAGGCACAGAAGAACTTACAAAGTACCCATTGTGTCTGCCATCCTCACCCTAATGGCCTGCTGAGATGCCGTTTCACGCCCCGCCTAAAAGACCCCGGATTGTATGAAGGAGGAAACACATGAGCTGGGAGGGCATTCCATGCCTTGATGGCTCGGGGCAGGAACGAGGAGCAAAACCTCTTGGTGCGCGCCGCCATTGTCTGGATGGTATGCGGATGGCAACGCTGTCCAGCACGTGTTGTTCGGAAGTGGAAAGGGGAGGATGGGATAAGTTGAAATAACTCATCAGAGCATTCCCCGTTATAGAGGACGGTAGAGAACACTTAGACTGGCAATGTCTCTACGTAGCTGAAGAGGTTCTAGGGACTTAGTCACCTCATAATCTCCAACAATACGGATAGCACGTCGCTGCAACCGTACTCACCCTTATTGTCCATCTGTAACCAGTTGAGGGCTGGACCGCAGTTGATGGAGTCGTCAGCTATGATGGCGAGGTGGTGTGTATAGTCGGCTATGAGGCGCTGGTACTCGTCGACATCGCGTAGAAGGGCAGGCGTTATCTTCTCTGCTAGGTTCGGGAGGCCGGAAACTTTGCGGTCGTATATGCATCTGGGGAAAAAGAGAACTTTAAGACTTGTACCATCTTATTCCAAAACGTGGTTCAAAATAAGTAGTGGGACTTATACTGGGAATAACTAGAATAAACATTATAACAAAATTAAGTTTAACGCTAGTGAGTATATCAACTTTAATACACAAGTTAAAGGTACTTTACCCCTAGTTTAAAACTAATAACCTCAAAATATTAATACAATGACAGTGACAGTTTACCTCTGTGACAGTTCATACTGTTTCACGCTAAAATTATTTGCGAAAAACTTGTCAACATATTTTTTTGCTTTTAATCCCAAAAATATAAGCAATTCCTATTCATATTACTTGGACACCTTACATAATGCAATATATTAATATATTGTTGCATAAAAACATTTCTAAAAGATTTTTACTTGAGACACTAATTCAAGATTATGTTATGTAAAACGAAACGTTACTGAACGAATGATTGAATGATTCCATAAATTATGATACTACTCTACGGTGCTAAGCAGTCTATGTTTATAATAATAAATAAATATATAATAAATATTTCACAACATCACATACATTGATCTGACTCCGAGATAGGTAGCTCAAGCACCTGTGTTATGGATATCAGAATCAACAGTGGGATTACAAATATATACATATAATACTTTTCTTCTGTAAATACATACTTATAATACATAGCAAACACCCAGACCAATACAAACAAACATGTTTATGCACACAAATGTTTAGTTATGGTTAGTCGAGGATTTGTAATAAAAAATTACGAGCTAACGTAACGCCCTAATAGACCCGCATGGACCTTGCTAGTTTAGAATTAAAGCCAGTACCAGAGTAGGTTTTTGTAATAAGAGGGTTAGAAGTTTATATCAATGCAACTTTTGTCTAAAGCGATGAAGGGCGAAGCCCGGAGATCTACCTCATTTTTTATGTGACAGACTAACAGATGGATCACGTGATGGTACACACATGAACAGCAAACCCAGTGGAGTGGGGTGACAAGTGCGGTGACAATCTTCTCCTGGATTGGGCCACCGGATCTGATATCGGAGGCCAAGAATCATTGTGGGTCGCTGAAACAATTGGAAGTCCATAATCAGCTGAAATCGCCGGCATCATCAAGCATTTTGATTACTAAAATAAGTAGTCGCACATTGAATTTTACTATCTCCGTAATATTTTACAGCTATCATTTTTACAATACTAATATAATCGTTTCAAACACCTACAACCTGCGAGTCGCGAGGGGAATGTAAAGAATCTTAATCCGTCGAAATCTTGGGCATCTTCAAGCATTTTGCTATTATTATGACTAAAATACGTTAATAACATATTCTTATTTGTTAGTTTAGTTTTATTTTTAAACTAAATTTAGTCAAAATTAACTAAAATACCCACTTGATGATGACGACAATTAATGGCAGCATTTCGTATCGGTGTCCTAGACTTTGAGTCACTGCGACAACCTAGTCAAGTTAGTAAGTAAGTCAGTGCCTTACGGGTGCAACATCTCGTCCAATAGCGACAAGTTGTCTTTGTTCCGTATGAGCGTCCACTCCCGGATATCGCTGGCTTCAGCCCAGCTGCCGAACAGAGCTCGCGCCTCTAATTCCTAATCTTAATCCATCGAAATCTCAGGCATCTTTCAGCATTTTGATATTATTATGACTAAAATAAGTTAGTAACATATTCTTATTCGTTAGTTTAGTTTTATTTTATAAATTCATTTATTGAAAATTAACAAAAATACCCGCTTTATGATGACGACAATTAATGGCAGCATTTCGTATATCCGTGTCCTAGACTTTGAGTCACTGCGACAACCTAGTCAAGATAGTTAGTCAGTAAGTCAGTGTCTTACCGATGCAACATCTCGTCCAATAGCAACAAGTTGTCTTTGTTCCGTATGAGCGTCCACTCCCGGACATCGCTCGCCTCGGCCCAGCTGCCGGACAGAGCTCGCGCCTCGATGGACTCGTCGCATGTCGAGTTCACGTGCGACCGGACCTTCAGGCAAACCCAACCTGGAGACAAAGCAGGCAAAAATCACGATTGTTTATTTATGCCAGAGGCGACAAACAAGCAGGCGGGTCACCTGATGGTAAGTAATCAGAGGGTCACTGACGCGTTGCCGGCCTTTTACAACGGATCTCTTCAAGAAGTAAAAACTTTCGACAAAATGTACATTTAGTGAGGCCGCGTATAAGAGGTCGAAGCCGTGGTAGGCCCCCCACAAGGTGGACCGTCGATCTGGTGAAGGTCGCGGGAATCCTTTGGATGCGGGCGGTACAGGACTGTGTGTAGATCATTGGGGGAGGTCTATGTCCAGCAGTGGACGTCTATTGGCTGAAATGATAATGATGTTAGGCATTAAGTGACCTGATTATTCAGCACTTAGTGACCAACATGCCGTCCGCTGACTAAGAGGTCGCTAGGCCACAGCGACGCCCTGTGGCTTGGCGACCTTTTGGCCTTTTGACCTTATGTGTGTACCTATGTGTTTAAATATCCTATAAGTATATGAAAAAAAACGTCCTTTTTCACGGTTGTAACCGGTTTTATTCTGTATGGTTTCCCCGCCCCGAGACCCTCAGGGACGAGAGGAACTTGACTCATGTACGTATATACGCTTGTGCATGGCTAGATATATAGGTATTATTTTCTATAAGTCGTAGTCTAAATTGTACTACCTTCTATACCCCAAGGTTATATGTATAATTCTCTGCATATGTAACATAATAGATTTTTAGTGTATAAGAACTGTTTAAAGCATCTACGAGAGCTACTGCCGACAAACTGTTCTGCAGTTTGGCAGACTTTGTAATAAGTACTGTGTTTGTATTTAATAAATAAGTAAAAAAAAAAATATTAATTTAGTGACCCGTTTATTAGCCATTTGGTGAACTGATTTTTCAGCATTATGAGACAAAAATTTTACTAGTTTTTGTTGGGAATTTGGTAAAGCATTTGTTGGGAATTTGGTTTCCCATTTAGTGACCTGATTGTTGAGCATTTGGTCACCACCATTTTATGCACTTATACGCTTTAACAGAGATTTTACTCACCTTCCTCGGGGTCCACGGACTTGTCCTCGCAGGGCACGCACTCTATGCTCAGTCCCCCCAGAGACACCCTCTCGTAGTGGAAGTGGGCGCATTCCTCCAGTTTCGGGAAGCGGCACGACGGCACTGGCGGGGCGGGCTGAAATATAACGAACAAAATGATAGGCTATTTGAAAATGTGTAAGACCGACACTATTAGCTATGGGAGGAGAGGCACGCTTTAGATAGATAGATAGATAAAAACATTTATTTACTTAAAATACGACACACCACATTTTACGGATAAGAACGGACAAAACAAGTATATTATATAACAAGCAGAAAAAGAAACAAATACAAACAAAAACAACAAACGCAAAAATTACAAAAATAAAAGGAGACAAAAAAAATTAAGAGGGAATATTTTTTTAAGTAATAATACGGCTGCTCAAGCCGGGCAAAAGGTTTTTGCGTGCAGGTGTGTATGTGTGTGTGTGTGTGAGTGTCGCGAATCGCGATAGTCAGTGAAAAGTAGCTTACTCAGCTTCGACCATGGCTTTAGGTAGGAGTACTAATGTGACGCACGGACGACATAAATAGTTTATAAATAAATGAAATAAAATGTTCTATCTATGACTAATACACTATTGACTAACCGGATGGCGCAATTGCTAGTGAACCTGCCTCTTACACCTAAGGTAGTGAGTTCGATCTCTACCCTGGACAAACATTCGTGCGATGAACACTTGTGTTTGTTCAATGTCTGGGTGTAATATACGTATTTAAGTATATATTTGTGTTCCTCTGTTGTCTGATATCTGTAACACAATTGCTTAAGCTACTTAGTACGGAATCAGGTCAATGTATAAGATGTTGCGAGTTATAAAAAAAAATAGTTATGGGTGTGCAAATGAATATATAATAATATTTTGTTTGAATGGGTCCAACCGGAGTATGATATCATAGCATCACAAAACTGGGGTGAAGTAGGAAGTTCCCGAGGAAGTGAGCGTACCGGAGGCCCAACTAGGACGAAGGAGAAAAGATTGGCAGCTCACTCGTGACTCTACTGGTGTTGGTGTCTATGGGCGGCAGCCTTTTGCTAGTTTACCAATTTTGGACATATATTACCGTCTCAGCAAGGTCGAAGGTGGCAGACGCAGGTGGCGCTGACTGGCTCATGCAAGATGATTGTGACGTCACCGGAGTCATCGTCAGCGCCGTCAGGGATATTGATCCTGGAATGAATGAAAAACAACATTGATTAAAACAAAGTAACCAACCTTACCGTTGGCCGTGTGGTCCCGGCAGAGTAGAATAGGCCACCCTCACTCTTACCGAGGTGTCGTAAAAGGCGACTAAGGTAAAGCTGCTGGCATGATCATCAGCACTCAGAGAAGGAAAACTCTGCATTTATATCAAAACCCTCGCCAACCCGTCTGCCAAGCGTGGTGAGTATGGCAATTACTCCTCATGTGATTAAGGGAGGCCCGTGCCCCAGCAGTGGGGACTTAAATGGGCTGATGATGAACCAACCTTAATGTTAAGTTCTGTGTACTACATGATATGTGATATGCAATAAATATATGAATATGAATGTGAAGAGGACGGAAACGCATCTGCACTCCTGGTGAGGCTAATGTCCATGAGCGGCGGTGACCCACTTGTTCGTATGCCTCCCTATCTCGTGAAAAAATATCTATGAACCCTTTTGGCGACTACCCTATCCCAACGCTCGAAGGAAGAAGTTCGCCCATTATTCAAATTCATGTCTGTATTTCTTCTTCTACCTTTTACTCAACGGTGAGGGAAAACACCGTGAGGAAACCTACTCGTTTCAGAAATTATTCTGAACGTACCATGATCCGGTTGGTCTGGTGCCCCCGTATAAGATTCGCGAAGGCCGCAGACGACAGTTGCTTCATTGTAACTACCAGACTGTTCAAATCCTGGATCATGGTCAAATCGTACCCCGGGGTTCGAAGCAACGGCTTTAGACGCAACCGGTAATAACATGGTAAGATAGCTCACCCGGTGTCTCCCGTTTACATTCTTGGTCAGCGGACGCTCTGCCTGAACTTCGAGACTCAGAACTGAATCTGACTGATCTGAAAACAATACACAATATTCCATTAGTTAGTCCCTCATTTCCATGTTTATATGATACAGGTAAAGGCAAAGGATGCACGGTAAGGGGAAAGAATTATTTCTACCTATAATTTCTTCAAATCTCTATATGTGCACTTTTCGGAAAGTTTCCCTAAATGTCGAAATCCACACACAGTTGAACATGTAACCATGATCCTGTTGGTTTGATTCCTCTGTTTTAGAGTTGCTCTGGTCAGTCAGAAATCCTGGGCCGCCCCAACTGCGCCATGTCGGGAGGACTCACATCCGGGAAGAACAAGCACAATGCTAAAACAGGCATGAGAAACCGCCCGGGTAAAGGGTTTACCCCAAAGCCCGAACCGCACACAAGTGCGAAGAAACCATGAAACCATGTAGCGTCATCATCATCATCAGCCCATTTAAGTCCCCACTGCTGGGGCACGGGCCACGCTTGGCAGACGGGTTGGCGAGGTTTTGATGTAAATGCAGAGTTTTCCTTCTCTGGGTGCTGATGATCATGCCAGCAGCTTTACCTTAGTCGCCTTTTACGACACCTCGGTATGAGTGAGGGTGGCCTATTCTACTCTGCCGGGACCACACGGCGTGTGGTCATCATGTGGTTCAAACTTGCCCCGTGATTGTGTCATTGATACCAGTTGAGACATGTGTTCACATTAGATGATGATATAAGTTAAAATATGTAAACGAACACCTCCTGGATGCTCATCCCATCGGATTTTTTAAAGGAATACATAATGTATTTTGTGCATTTACTTAGATCCTATGGGGAGATTTAGCTAAATCTTCGTTAACCACATATGGCAGCTGATATAGTGTATTATAATCTCCGGAAATCGCCGACCGGTAAGCATCCATAGTGATGAATCTTTTACGATTTCAAATCAATCCTTTTTTAATCTATTCCCTTCTATATAGACTGACTTGTAAAGGAAACAGCGTTAGTACCGACTTTTGCCATGTGCCAAATAACCGTGATTGGACTCTATCAGGACCCGGAGGGAATATGTCATCCCATCGTGTTTTGTATGGGCATAGAGCATGTTTGGGCACATACTTTGTAAATCTAGATAAATCCTATAGTTTAGTAAGTAAATCTTGGTTAGTCACCAGTAAAAGCTGGTGTAGAGTGTCATGTGTGTGTAAGCTTGTCTCATCCCATCGGGTTTTGTAAGGGCATAGAGAGTGCTCTAAAGCTTGGGCACCCACTTTGTGCATGTACATAAATCGTATGGGGTTGAATATGGCTATAGTTTAGTAATTGAATATTTGTTAGTCATCTGTGGAAGCTGGCGCAGTGTCATGTATATCTAAGCTTGTCTCATCCCACCGGGTTTTGTACGGGCATAGAGAGTGCACTTATATTTAGGTACGTATTTTGTGCATTTACACAGATCCAATGGGGTTGGATATGGAATAGGTATATGCTCGTTAATCACCTGTGGAAGCTGGTGCAATGTGTCATGTTCTCCTTCTCGGGCTCAGCGAACGCGCGAGCCGCGAGGGACTGGCACGACATCACCGACCCGTGAGGGGAGCCCTGCAACAAACAACATCAAACGATTAATCATTATAGTATTTATAACGAGGTTAATGGCATTCAACGTCGACGCTTAATAGATAAATCTAAAACGCGAAACAGTTGCGCGATGTAATCGCCTCAAAGCGCCATCTATAGGTGCTGGTGTTATGTTAAGTGAAACGAAGTGAGGGCTAGTAATATTTACTTTTTTGACGTGATAACTAATAATAAAATGGCTGGTTATGGAAGTGAAAATAGAAAGAACTAGAAGGCTAACAACGAAACCGAATCATTATCCCCGTCAGGAAACCCCATAAAGAGAGACAGCCTGCGAACAGAGGAAGATGGCAAGCGATCGTGAGGAAAGCTGTATCTGCCTCTAACACCCACACCACGCCCGCTCTGATAAGAATAGAATAGAGTCATTTACAATTTTTAAGACGATGGAAAGCAAACTTTTCGAAATAGCCGAGGATTAAGTTGTTGAGAGACTATAATATAATAATAGTCATGATAACAGAGGGAAAGCTCTAGTATGGTACTAGATGGCCAGTCTGAACTATCTGACGCTTAATTGATTTTATTTATTTACAAAGTGGTGGCCCGCTCTCACTTCGTTTCGGGACTTAATTTTGCTATTAGTTCAACACTTCGCCAATAGATGGCGCTTGGTGTCGATTACATCGCACACGTCTTTTCGAGTTACGTATGACGTACATGCATTTTGCTTGTCTATAGAAATAATATCTTTAAGAATAGTGTAAGGGACAAATTTAGTCTAAATTAATAATAACGCGCCAAATCGATTAGAACGTAATAATTGCACAGAAAAAATTCCAAACCAAATAAAGCGTTCCATTAAAACCGAGATAAAACTCAAGTGGTCCGTCCGTACACAGGCACATATTATTTGGCTATGAACCGCTAACGACCGGCGACCCTTCGGTTTATCTCGAGTACTGTAACATAGTACAGAGAGGCTTTAGTAGTCCACCTTCCTAAAAAAACGTGATGATCTATAGGCCAGCTTATTTGATAAGAGATGAGTTAAAAGATAAAAGACGTTTAATTAAAAGACATTTAGTTCTAAATTGCTTTGGAACGACGTTGACTGGACTACTAAGTCCTCAAGCAATTTGACACTAATTTAAAATCTATTCAATTTGTTACTACAATACAACTTACAATTCATCGATAAAACTATCGACATTACACAATACTTTGTTCATCTCTAGATGAATGAGTTACATTAAAGTAGCCAATAGCGGCGCTGGAGTTACGTCTCCCGCAACTCATCCCTACCTTCACAATTGTGACTTGAAACTAGAACAATATGGTGAACATGCGGTATCTATTGAGGGATATCTGTGATTTGTTCATACAAATCTCTAAATCACCTTCTTTGTCGAGTGCACAACAATATAGCCTCTGTATGCTACAATATTATTTTTCTTTTTCTCTTAGTTGCGAGCGTATTTTGTTTTTTATAATTCCCTCTATTTTTTGTGAGTATTTTGAAAAAAGCTCGAATTTGTCATAAACCTATGTACCAATATAATTGTACATCTGCCACACAGTCCACGCATCTTTCAATATACATCATACGAGTATATACTTATAGCTATTTATTTACTTATACACTCACTCGCAACCAGGTCCCACCAGATACCAGCGCTGCTGCGGCACCGCAGATAGTGCCGTAGCAGCAAATGCTGAGGTCGGGACCTGATTGACCACATATAACCACACCACCTCTTCTCTTTGTATCTGTGTCGTGTCCTGTTATGCCTATTGTACATATTTAATTTTTCTGTGTTGTGATGGTCAATAAATGTATTTTCTTTTTCTTCTATTATATTAAGCTTATGTAAAGTTGGACTACTCTTCCTACATATACTATGGTATGTAGGTACATTTTTATAGTTTATCTCAAGTGCCACTCAAACTGTTCGTCCGTAATTCCTGTTATTTGTCAACTACTCACATTAACGAGTGTTTTCATAAATTCGCGGTGAAAAGATTCAAGTCTCGTAATGATTCATATCAAATAGTAGATTACATTTTATCAGACAAGAGCACAGACATTGACCTGATCCCAAAGTAATTGAGTGACTTAACTAAAGTGATGCCTTTATTCTGGGTAGGGTAACACTAACGACGCCAATTAATTTAAATAGTTGGCAACTAAACCGGATATCTTTTTAAAATGACGGGTATATATTTTTAAGATGACGGTTAGGGCACACTAGCGACGCCAATTGATTTAAATTGTTAGCAACTAAACCGGATATCTTTTTAACAATTTGTAAACTGCAGCATCTCGGAAAACACTTATACTATTTATTTAATACTTATGATTAACTTTTGGGTCTGCTTTTGTAGTCGGAAATTTGAATTACCGCCAAAAACGGCAACTTATAATAAAATGCACTTACGCAGGATATGCCGTGTGGTCCCCGGCAGAGTAGAATAGGCCACCCTCACCCTTACCGAGGTGTCGTAAAAGGCGACTAAGGTAAAGCTGCTGGCATGATCATCAGCACCCAGAGAAGGAAAACTCTGCATTTATATCAAAACCCTCGCCAACCCGTCTGCCAAGCGTGGTGAGTATGGCAATTACCCCTCATGTGATTGAGGGAGGCCCGTGCTCCAGCAGTGGGGACTTAAATGGGCTGATGATGATGATGATGACGCAGGATATATTTCCTCAAATGTGTGCGCAAACACAAAGTGCACTCTCTATTCCCCTGCCCTCATATTTCGATCGGACACCAGTGTGAAACGACTGGAGAGGGATCGGGCGCGGGACTAAAGGCTTAACGTGCTTTCCGATGCACGGGGGTAAAAGACTGCCAACTTCCAGACTTCGGGCTGACACTAAGAATTTCTTAACAGAAAAACTCAGGTACAAATTTTGGCCCGACCAGGGGATCGAACCTGGGACCACAAGCGCTGCCGTCGCTTTAAAGTACAATCAATATCCTAAAACACAATACCAGACCGTGGGAGAGCCATGCTTCGGCACGAATGGGCCGGCTCAACCGGAGTGATACCACGGCCTCACAGAAAACCAACGTGAAGCAGAGTGAGGGCACCGGTGGCCAAAGGTTGGCAGCGCACTTGTGACTCCACTGGTGTCGCCGGTGTCTGTGGGGGGCGGCAATCGCTTACCCTCAGGCGATCCGTCTGCTCGTGTGCAAACTATCACATAAAAAAACAATAGCTAGGAGTTAGAATAGTTATCTACGGGATTTCTACCATGTTACCTTATTTTTGAGTTTTGGGAAACTCAAAAATAAGGTATATGGTTGAAATACCGTAAATAACTATTCTAATATAATCCTTACTTCCTTACTATCCTTACTTCCTTACTAATATTATCCTTATCCTTACTATATTATAATAATTATAAAGGCGAAATAATATTATAAAGGCGAAAGTTTGTTTGGATGGATGTATGGATGGATGTTTGTTCCTCTTTCACGCAAAAACTACTAAACGGATTTTAATGAAACTTTACAGTAATGTAGCTTATAGATCAGAATAACACATAGGCTATAATTTATAAAGATATTGTGTGAACGCAGACGAAGTCGCGGGAAAAAGCTAGTAATATATAATAAAAAGTTTATTTCATAACCAGTATACCAACTAAGACATGGCAACAATTCTATTATTGACTAGCAGTATGGTCTTATTTGTAGTCGCAACAAATATCTGTTGAAGATGAAGGTATACAAACAAAACTCTTTACCTCCCGTGCTAGTCCGAGAACTGTGTTACGGCTAGGTAAGATTCTCGCCATGGTATTACCAACTTTATTACAGATAAGTGAGAGACATTTTTGTAGAGACTTCAATAAGTACGAATCATTGACATTAAAATGTAAAAACATTTTTTAACACAATATTGTTCATAAAAGTTTAAAACAATAGCTAGGAGGTACCTACAATAGGTATTCATCTAATATTCTAATACCTTGATATTTATATTGTCATCTGATTTAAATTTCCACATGTCAAACATACCAACAACATCGGTATTTGTATAATTTAATGAGTTATTACGTCACCGCGTAGGACTCACAGATTTACTGCGCATTACGAAGATATGTGACCGACATCCTTAGTAATGGATGTGACCTCCAATTGTTAGACGTTAGGCCTGGCAAAAACGTATCTTTCAAAAGATTGGAACATTTGCATCTAGATCAGTGCAGAGATGCGGAACAGTGAAACGCTTCATTTGGAACATCGACTCTCAGACAGATCCGTGATTCATTGCGCTCATGCGGATCATTCGGCTCATCGGATCATTCCGCTTATTCGGATTAGTGATGATATCACTACGCACGGGGACCACAGCGCGGGCTGCGCGGGCGCGCGGGACGAAGACGAAGGATATACAGGCGCGCGCGCACCCTTTACTTTACTTTTTGCTTATGAGCTCACTATTTTTGGTGTTAATATACCTAGTTTTACAGTCCACGTCTTTTACTTCATCACCTCAAGAAAACGTAGGCTCCGAAGCACACTGCAGAGGACTACGCCAACACGGATTATTCGGCTTATCGGATCATTCCGCTCATTCGGATCATTCGGCTCACTCAGCTCATTTAGCTCATTCGGATCATTCGGCTCACTCGGCTCATTCAGCTCATTCAGATCATTCGACTCCTCGGATTATTTAGCTCTTTCGATTCACTCGGACTCGAGATACATTCGCAGCGAACGTTAGAGTTCAAATTCAAGTTCAAATTCAAATAATTCTTTATTTGCATAGGCTTGTACACAGCACTTACAAATCTTCATACATTTGTATGACTTAAAACTATTTATAAGTACTTATGTATAATTTACATGTTAATACATATATATATATGTTGATAGATAAAATATACTAAAGAAATAAATAAAGTTGTTTCTGGTCGAGAAGATCCGGCAAGAAACTCGCCAGTTACTCTTATCGGAACAGTGTATCATTTGGCTGAGACGGATCACTGAGTCGATTCAGTAAAGAGTTACACACCTCTATTAGACGTGTGGCAAGTCAGGCACTAAACATGTGCAACTAAGATTGAAAACACAGCCTGAAGCACAAAATTTTACAGGATCTAGCTGACATTCATCATCAATCAGCCTATCGCCGTCCACTGCTGAACATAGGCCTCCCCTAAAAAGCGCCAACCAACCCGGTCCCGAGCACTATTCTATTAACCGTGGCTTCCCAATTTATCATCGACTGCATTATGTATGTACGTAAGAACTTGCACACTTTTCCAAAAAAGTCCGATAGTCATAGTCTTAACACTAGAAATAAACATAGGCTTGCCGTCCCGGTTCTCAGACTTCATAAAATCGGTAATTCATTTGTTGGCTTAAGTATTAAGATATTTAATAAGATACCACAAAATGTCATTAACCTATCACTGGATAAGTTTAAGTCTCATATCAAAACCTGCCTAATGAAGAAAGGTTACTATAGTGTACAAGACTATTTAAATGATAAGGATTCTTGGTCATGTTAATTGATTAATCTTTTGAGTTGTTATTCATAGTAGTCATAATTGTATTTTTTTCTCTTCTCAATTGAAACTCTGTAACATCATCAATATTTGAAAAGAGTACACAACTACTGAGTTTCTTGCTGGTGTCTTCTCAGTAGAAATCGACATTCCGAACCAGCGGTAGATATTATGTACCTATTTTGACATTCATAAGTGTTCTGTGTGGACCTAAATTGAATAAAGATTTTTTTATCTTTTTTATCTTTTATCTTTATCACTCTGCATCCAGCTTACACCAGCCATCTTCCTCAAATCGTCAGTCCATTGCGCCACAGGGCGACTAACACTGCGATTCCCGACGTGGCGACCACTTCCACTTGGTCGTATGCCACCAACTGTAGCAAAACGGATTCATTATAATAATAAAATAAAATAATTGTGGCATACGACCACGGCGATACGGCATAATAATTTCAGCAGAGACAATTTTCTTGTTTCGTTCTTTTTAGAGCGTGTTTTTTTTGTAGTCGGGTTTTAGTTTTTAAACTTTATTTTTCATGGAAAGCCGCGCGAAGCCGTTATACTGGGGTGACGTGCTGGGCGAGGTTCTTTCTCTACCGCACCCGTATAGAATCTACGTCAGGGCCGGTTGGATCTCTTTCGCAGACTGTAACGTTATTTTCCAAAAATGGCACATTCCATTTTCTAATTCCATGGAACCGGCCTATCTCAAACAAAGCCCCTCTGTAAATGTCACTGACCAACCAGAGTCACCGACATAGCCCACCGAATTAGCAAACTGTAGTGGCAGTGGGCTGGTCATATTAGCCGCAGAACTGACAGCCGTTGGAGCCGTAAAGTCCTTGAGTGGAGACCGCGACTCGGTAAGCGTAGTGTAGGACGCCCTGCGACAAGATGGGATGATGACATTCGAAGGCTGGCTGGTGTGGGCTGGATGAGAGTGGCCGAAAATCGGGAGCAGTGGCGTGCATTAGGGGAGACCTATGTCCAGCAGTGGACGAGTATGGGTTGCTGATGATGATGATGATGATGATGAAATGTCACTGAAGTGCCATCCGATTGTGGTCGCACCATAGACTTAGGATGCTGCTAATTCTATGGGTCGCACTGTATCGGATACTATAACGATCATAGAGTATATCAAAGCGCGAAACACTCGTATATCATCAAAATCATACAATAGATTATGATAATGATGGCAGATGATCCAAACATTATGCTATTGTTCCATTGTGTCACTCCCTTACATATTTATGGTCTCCTAATAGTTTTTCGAAAAGTGGGTTAACAGCTGTCGCACTGCTAAATGTACTCTATGGGTGGCCAGAGTTGATATAGATGGGGCATAGAGAATCTCTAAGAAGGGACTAATGAAATAAATATTGCATATCTACTATTATAATAGTGTACTGTGTAGATTACTTCGAACCCTGCTCAAAACAAGGACAGTCATAGATAAACTGGGACGGTTGGCAACCCTATTAACGTACCGTCTAAAGTTTTTTTAAATTAAATCATTAGAGAGTAGAAGGAAAGTGTATGGTCTATTATTTTTATCCAAAATTTTAAAAGGCCATATTGATTGCTCCAACCTCTTATCAAAATTCAAATTTAAAGTTCCCTCCTGATATCCCCGATCCCCAATAAACCTTTTGTGTCCTCCCTTCCGTAAAACCGTACTAGGTTCAAACTGCCCTATTCCGAGACTCTGCAAGCTTTACAACACTCATAGCAGTGAAATAGATTTATTTTGCACGTCTTTACCTAAACTTAAATGGCAGCTAAACCAATTAGATGTTAAGTAAGTAGATAAGCAATTCTTGTTCATCTTTTATTTTATTATATATTAAATTCTTAATTACCAATTAGATAATACTTCAAGCATGCAGTGTTTACCGATCTACAATTGTACATTTAGCTTTAAGTCATTGAAATTGTTATACAGAAACTTAAAATGTATCAATTAATGGTAAACCAAATAAATAAATAAATAAATACCGCTTATAGCTAATCCGAAAATACGAAACGCTTGCGCGATGTAATCATAATCATAATCATAATCATTTATTCATTCATAAACATGGGTAAGTGTTACAAGATATTAAATAAAATATTGTTAGGTACAGCCATGATTCACCGTAAAGGTATATGAATATAAATATTAATATTTGATACATACATTACATTTCAATTTTATTATCATCGATTTTATTGTAATCGACACCTAGCGCCATCTATTGGTATAAAGTGGAACTAATGTCCCGAAACGAAGTGAGGGCGGACCACTAGTTTATAGATAAGAATCCTATATCGGATGCAAAAACTCGCGAAACCCAACTCACCTACTTTGCATCAGTATAAATAATTCTATAGATTATTAGATAATCGGTTATTGAAATGGAAAGTCCATTGTAGTCTATTCTCACGATAATATTCATATCTCACTTTCTATCTATGCACGCGACGATATCGAATCTAGGACTTAGATCTAGACGCATAGTTATAGTGACTGAAGTAGAGCGATGATGGCTCAGTGGATGCGAACGCGCCTTCCATGTGGTTCCACGTGGTTCGCATCCGAGCATGCACTATAATTTTCAAATGTATGCACATTTCTTGATGGCAGAAATGTGCATACTCGGCAGTGAGGGAAAACATCTTGAGGAAACCCGCACGACCCGTTTGGGACAGTGGTAGTGAACGCTGCCTCTGATGCAAGGGTTGCGGATTCGATCCCCGCACAGTAGAAACATTTGTGTGCATGAACATGTTTGCTTGTATTGTTTTCACAACATCTCATAGGTTGACCTGATTCCGTACTAAGTAGCTTAAGCACTTGTGTTACAGATATCAGACAACAGAGGAACACAGCGACGCCAATCGATTTTAATTTTTAGGTACTAAAACGAATCTTTTTTTAAACAATTTCGGGGTTACAAGCTCTCGGCAAACACTATATAATATATTGAACTCTATAATATAACTATATAATATAACTATATAATATACTATTTATTAAATAACCATGCACAAATATTGGGTCCGTTTATGTACGCGAAAAATTGGCCACTTTTGGCGGTAATCCAAAATTCGAGTGCAAAAGCAGACCAAACAGTTAACTATAAGTATTAAATAAATAGTATAGGTGTTTGCCATGAGATTGTAAACCCGAATTTTTTTCAAATAAATCCGGTTTGGTAGCTAAAAATTAAAATCGATTGGCTTCACTAGTGTGCCCTACCCTGTGGCCCTACCCGTCACCTCAAGACAGTGCTTTAGGGAAGCGTAGTGTCTATGTGTGTACCCAATAGATAAACCGTTCTAAGGATGCGGGTAATCAGTAACAGCTACTGAATAATACAAGTAGTGGTGTCTATCGATGTGGACTATCGATAAGCCATCGATGTGGACTATCGATAATATCAATATATAAATAAACAGCGAAGAAATACCTCTATACTATCGATAATATTGTTCCCCGAAAATAACGTTATTCGATAGCGAATTACAAGACTATCGATTTTTTTCTAAAATAAACAGTACAATAGATGAAACGTATATTCGGTAGTTTGTTATTAGTGTAAGCAATACAAACTACAGAAAATACGAATAAAAATAGAAAAATACGAAAATAGAAATAACAATAATAACAAACACACACAATAACACGTAAATTAGTTAGCACACTAGTGCTTAAAGCGATTTTTGTCAAATGCTCATAAGCCCAATTTCGTTTTTTTTTTCAGTTTTTTTTATAGAGGCTATGTATCTTGGCTCTCCTCAGCCTGATGGTAAGCAATAGAAGAGCCCACGTTGCAATTACAACGGAAGCGATGTCAGGCATCACCTCCGTTGGCACCGCCATACTGGCCCGCGAGATGCTTCTTCACGCTTCGTTTGAAGGAATCCGTATTGTAGGAAGGAGGAAATACATGCTAATATAAATCTTATGAATGTCCCATATAATCTACCGCTGATTTCGGGACGTGATATTTTGTCACCATACAATATATAAATCGAGAAAAAAAAACATCGTTTTTAGGGTTCCGTAGCCAAATGGCAAAAAACGGAACCCTTATAGAATCGTCATGTATGTCCCTCTGTCCGTCTGTCCGTATGTCACAGCTACTTTTCTCCGAAACTATAAGAACTATACTATTGAAACTTGGTAAATAGATGTATTTTGTTAACCGCATTACGATTTTTACACAAAAATTGGAAAAAATAAAAAAATTGGGGGGGTCTCCATACTTGAAACTGAAACTCAATTTTTTTTTTATTATCTATGAATACTCGTAGGTCTTTAAAAATTATGTTTTAGTTTTAAACACAATACTTTGCGCAAGAGACGCTCCCACAGTGGTAAAGTGTGTGTGTGTGTGTGTGTGTGTGTGTATGTATGTATGTGTGTGTGTGTGTGTGTGTGTGTGTGTGTGTGTGTGTGTGTGTGTGTGTGTGTGTGTGTGTGTGTGTGTGTGTGTGTGTCCCTCTCCCCCTAACTTCTATAATAAATCATGAAAACTAAAAACGAAAATTGGTTATAATTAGATATAGTGAGTAGTTTTTTTTTTTAATATGTTACCTTCCATATATTACTTGCTGCTACGGAACCCTTCATGGGCGAGTCCGACTCGCACTTGGCCGGTTTCTTTTCACGCTTTTCATGCAAAATCCGCCATGTTTTTTATATCGAAAATCCCGAGAATTGGGCTCCAGATATTTTTGGGTGGGGCGCTAAGACTATTTTGATCTATGCCTAATTTTTCAAGTGAAGAATCAATCACATTACTAATACAACACTAAATTCAAGTATGTACCTATATTTGAAATTGACCTTCACTCGTCTTCCTAAACATTTTTAAAATGAAGCGCTATGTATATATTTCAAGTAGGAAGATATTAAAAATATAACAAATAAATCGACAAGGCCAGTGCAAACATTACATTTTAAGATGTTAGAAAAGCTGTTTCACCCACTCTAATATACTTTTAGATGTGAATTTTTTTGCATCAGGTTTGTTTTTACTAACAATTTACTCAATAAAATAAAATCTTGAGAAAAACCAAACATGAGGCCTTTTTTTATGCGATAGGTGACAGACGAGCAGACAGATCACCTGATGATGAGCGATTGCTGCCGCATATGGACACCCACGATACCAGTGGAGACACAAGTGAGCTGCCAACTTTTAAACTTCCCTTCCCAATCCGGGGGTTGGGTCTTGGGTACCCACACTCACAAAGCAAAACACAGCACAGTGCTGCTTCACGCCTGTTTTCCGTGAGGCCGTGGATTCATTCATGCCGAAGCGTGGCTCTCCCACGGTTAAAACATTGTTTTTTGCAACATTTTGCAAAATTAGCATGGGTCTAATTTAAAGCACACTACGACCGAATCGGAGATTCCCTGTCTTTCACACGCGCTCTGTGTCTCCTTTGTTTGGATGAGACAGGTATATTCACTTTCGTTACAGAACGCCTTTAAATTAAGCCACATGTTTTGGATAGTTTCTGGAACGTGTAACCATGATTGTTGGTCTGAAAATTAAAATCGATTGGCGTCGCTAGTGTGCTCTACCTGTCACCTTAAGACTAAAATTAGAGTAAATTAATTATAAAAAAAGTATGTATTTTTTGTAAAAGTTATGGTTACCTTTAAGAGATTGCACATTAATAAATAATATAAATATTTCACAACATCACAATCAGCCGTGTGGTCCCTGGCAGAGTAGAATAGGCCACCCTCACTCTTACCGAGGTGTCGTAAAAGGCGACTAAGGTAAAGCTGCTAGCATGATCATCAGCACCCAGAGAAGGAAAACTCTGCATTTATATCAAAACCCTCGCCAACCCGTCTGCCGAGCGTGGTGAGTATGGCAATTACCCCTCATGTGATTAAGGGAGGCCCGTGCCCCAGCAGTGAGGACTTAAATGGGCTGATGATGATGATGACAACATCACATACATTGATCTGACTCTGAGATAGGTAGCTCAAGCACCTGTGTTATGGATATCAGAATCAACAGCGGAATTACAAATATATACATATAATACTTTTCTTTTGTAAATTCATACTTATAATACATACAAATTAATATGTATTAATATTTAAAAGATAGGTAGTTTTGATATAACAATCATTGGTGATCTAAATAAATAAATAAAACACTATTTAAGTACCGTGTTTCGAGTGAATAAATTAAATTGAATTGAATTGATATTCCATGCACAATTGCACATCATCTAAAGAGAAACTACAAAATGCAATACCTAAAGACAGACACACAGAAATGAGATATCTAAAAGGATTCCTTAAAGATTAGTAATTTGAAGAACTTAAAAAATAAATCAGGCTCTAGTATCTTTAAATTTTTGTAGGTCATATATTTATCAAAAAACACAACTAGGTTCGTTACAAACTATGTCCTCCAAAGAACCGACAATAATTCTCCAAATATCAAAAAGGGTAACTTTATGTGATGCTGTGTGAACACACTGAGTGCTCAGTTATTATTAAATAACTATTTAGTGTAATATTCACTGGATGAAAGAGTGAGTATTATTATTTGAAAGAAATGGGGTGGACCTTGCCATTACCATAGCTACTGCGACCAGTAGATGATCTATTGTGGCAGCCCCAGAACCTATTACAGCACCTCATGTAGCTCCAACTCCAGGATAAACCCGAGAATGGAGCTGATGGGGGAGCTTTTGATCTCGTCTGCCAAGATCTTGCGTGCTCCCAGTTGCCGGCTTCTGTAGCGGTGTAGTGCTATGCACTCGTCGAGGACGTGGATAATCGTTTCCTCGTCCTCGCGACAGAACCTGCAGATTTTGGTATCTGAAAGGCCCATGTTGTGCAGGTGCTTGTTTATTTATTTGCAGTGCCCCGTGAGGGTCCGAGTGAGTGAGTAATATGAGACAGATGACAAGACATCCTAGAGCCTGGTTATTTTTGCAAAATGCAACATCAAAAACACAGTTAATAAATGTACAGATGAATGAGTTTCGTATGATTTGTAAAACTCATGCAATTCTGAATAGATTAGATCGCAATCACTTCAGAAACGTTACCACACAATGTCTCGTAAGTTTTGAGGTCAAGATTTAAGTTTGCCATTGTGCTACGCTAATGATTCACACATTTGTTGGTACCGTTGTATTGTTCGACATTCAAAGTTTTAAAACATGGTTTTTAATGTAATTAATATAATGAAAACATGGGTACCTAGATTTTTTTTGTAACACAAACTAACACCATCTACTTTGCTTATAGGCTACAATAATGCTTAATTTTGCCCAACTATTTTAAACTAAATTATATATTTTTTTCATGTGGTAAAGTTTCTTTTGAGATGAAATTCAAAGCAATGAATATTTCAAAGAATAAAAGAAATATGCATTTAAATCATATTTATTCCGTTCTGTTGAATCTAACTTCTAAACAAGGAAGAATCTCTAGGAAATTAATTTAATATCTATTGCTTTGTACACACTCAACTGTTTTAGAAAATGAAATGAGTAAAAAAAAATAACAAAAAACAAATGACATACAGACAACATCTATTCTGCTACGTTACTCCTCATTACATTGTGACCGCACAGCATCCAACCATCGGAGCATACACCGAACACCCTCCTCATGATCGAATTACACTAAATTGTGGCAATTTCACTGAAAAAATAGCCATTTAGCCTTGATTTCACACAACACTTCACTTTTCTAGCCAATGTTATAATGGAAGTTTCTAAATTCAAAAAATCCACTGAAGCAAACTTTTTTATTTACTTTTTAAATTCAAAAACTAGGACACAATTCACTTAACTCCTAATCGATTTGGTCTTTTGGCACTATGGTAGAATTTCTAAGCGGCTTGAAAAACAGTCTAATTTCGAAAGGAAATTTCATCAGCAGAATCACGGTTGATTGGCTCCAACTAGGCAAAACGGACACTAAAAAGTTCATAAAACGACGCCGATGCAACCGTATTGCGACAGAAGAAACAATATTTACACTAAAACTGGGCTACAAAACAAAAATAGAAGTCCCCTACTATGATTCTTTACACGCACAATGAAACAGAGAGCGGGCGTTTTTCGTGTGTTCCGTGTCAAAACGTCGTTCGGTTTATCACAAATCAGTAAAAAAACGGCAAACTAATTCAGTAAAAAGCTTTTCTTTTGTGAAATAATTGCGAATCGTAACTCAAAATGTTAATTCGATTTGACAGACAGCCCGCTCCCCGCACCGCGGGCGAGGAAGGCGGTCGATCGCGGTGTTGCCTATTCGGGGACATTTACCCCGGGTGGGGAGAATGTAACGATCAAAGGGACGTTCACACGTAATTGTTTTTTTATCTGTCTTTCTCGACCGCATCATGAAAACAACAATTTTTTCAGCGGACCTGTTCTTTAGTTTATAAAGCTTTATTTCTTTTGTATTAGTATTTGACTGCGTACAATCGAACGGACCATATTTTTTGCAGGCATTTCCGCCTTAGACATTACTTTTGTTGATTGAACACACTGAGGGAGGTCATCACACTTTTCTGGTCAAGGGCCACGCACGGAACATATGTGTTTCTCTGTGAGTCGTACTGTATGAATCGGATATTATAATTGTGTGCCAAAACAGTTTTGACAGTCATAGGTCTACGTCACACACAACTGACCTCAATGACCATGTCGACATAGAGAGGGAACGTAGGGCGTTGGCGGTCAGGTGTAATATGCTGGCCCGCAGATTTTCTCGCTGCCGTAATCAAGTGAAAATCACTCTGTTTAATGCATACTGCTAAAACTTGTACACGAGCAATATGTGGACCAGCTACACCAAGAGATCGCTGAACGTCCTGCGTGTCCAATATAACAAAGGTTTTAGGGCATTGTTGGGGATGCCCCGCTTCTGCAGTGCATCGGAGATGTTTGCTCAGTCGCGTAAAGATGGTTTTTATGCGGTAATACGCAAGAAAACGTCTTCGTTGCTAGAGAGTGCTGGCCAGCTTCAACAGTATCTTGAAGACTGTTGCGAAGAGACATGACTCTCCTATTAAGAGGCACTTCATCCATTTGCTGAGGTCGGTTTCTCTGGTTGGCACCAACTAAATAAGTTAGGTGTCTTTCTCTGCCTTTTTAATTGTTTTTGTTTTTTTGTTTTTTTTTTATAATGGCTAGTAGTGTTGTACGTCGGAGACGCAGTCAACTCTGCCAATGTCAAGTGAGTAGAGACACATTATCACGAATTGAATTGACCGGTGATTTTAGTTTATTTCTTAGTTAATTGAGTTTTCTTTTTATAAATCACCACCTATAACAAAACAAAACGTACACATAGACAACACAGTATTAAATGTATTAAATGAGAGGTTCATTTATTGTTTTTGTTAATTCCTTGTTACTAACGTAATTATAAGTCATACTAACAATAATGGATCGAATTTAATCTTTAAATTAATATCAATTATAAATTAATATTATAGGGGTTGCATGACCCGAAGTGGAAGATCAGACGGCAATTCTTTCAATGTACCAGACTAGCCAATTCCATGATTATGGTCTGATAGTTTTAGAAACGGTATTAAGCGCATTCAGAAGTTTAAAAACAACATTAAATAAATATAAATTAATCACCTATAACTACTGAGTTTCTTGCTGGTGTCTTCTCAGTAGAAATCGACATTCCGAACCAGCGGTAGATCATAATATTTGTACCTATTTTGACATTTATAAGTGTTCTGTATGGAGCTAACCTTAATAAAGAATCTTTTATCTTTATTGGTAAGATCTTGTCACCTCTCAGGTACACTCCCGACAACAGTGGAGTCCCAAGTGCACTGACCCCGATTGGGCTTCCGGTGCCCTCACTCACTCGGCGAAACACAGCGAAAGCGCTGCTTCACACCGTTTTTCTGTAAGGCCGTAGTACCACTCCGAGCCAGCCCATTCATGTCAAAGCGTGGCCCTCCCACGATCAACTAAAACTTTAACAGAAACTAACATTAAAATTCTCACTATTTGAAAGTATTTATTTATTTAGTAAAGTAAAGTATCAGACTGTAAACTGTCCCACTGCAGGGCAAAAGCCTCCATAATAGAAATCAAGTTGTCGCTACTTTGATGGGATTAGGCTTAATCACCGCGCTTGCCAAATTCGGATTGGTGATCTGATCACAGACCCGAGCTATGTTCGAAAAATTCGAAACATACTTTTCGCTCGACCCGGGAATCGAACTCAGGACCCCGAGATCACGTCATCGTCAGCCCATTTAAGTCCCCACTGCTGGGGAACGGGCCTCCCTCAATCACATGAGGGGTAATTGCCATACTCACCACGCTTGGCAGACGGGTTGGCGAGGGTTTTGATATAAATGCAGAGTTTTCCTTCTCTGGGTGCTGATGATCATGCCTGCAGATTAACCTTAGTCGCCTTTTACGACACCTCGGTAAGAGTGAGGGTGGCCTATTCTATTCTGCCGGGGACCACACGGCGAGATCACGGCCCGTTACTTAAACCACTAGACCAACAGGGCGTTATTTGAAAATACTAGCACCAAATTTCAGGTGTAAACAGTTAACATAATCGTCACAGCTATGTAATATGAGTATGACTGCACTCATTGTCATTGCCTTTGTTTACAAGCGCGATCAAAACAAACACAATTGTGACATAATCCGTGTTCACCAATGCGCGTGCGCTTGTTAGATAACGGATTTGAATTTAGAATGTCACCGTAATTAGGAAAACCGTTAGTTTTTATAATCTTTTTTTGATAGCGAATTTTTACATTACCGCAGAATCGATTCTCGGGCAAGAGAAATAAAAATAGATTTATTTCTCATTATCATAATACATTTTAAAAATCCTTGTTTATTATTTTATAATAATTGAAAATGAAAAATGAAAATAGATTATTCAATTTAGGTCCATACAGAACACTTATGAATGTCAATATGTTTACCACTGGTTCGGAATGTAGTTTTCTGCCAAGAAGACACCAGCAAGAAACTCAGCAGTTACTCTTTAAAAAAAAAAATGTTTTACAAAAAGTCACTATTAACTTAAAAATATAGTACAATTTTTGTGTTACTAATATGTCCCTAAATTAGTGTCATTCAAAAAATCGTCTATTTTTTGTCTTGTTTTTTATATACAATTTAAATTTAAGTGTGGGCAAGTCAATAATAGTCTGAGGTAACTTATTAAACATTTTTATACTCAATCCTATAAATGAATTAATAAATAACAAAATAATAATATTGTCCATAGAAATGGCCTCTACGTGTTGGCTTCGGCTCCACGCACGCCTTCCAAAAAGGACATAATTGCCCGAATATCGAAGGGCAAACATAAATAATAAATTGAGACAACATCACTTACATTGTCCTGGCCTCAAACTAAGATTTGGTTTTTGTACGCGAAAATTTGATTCACGCCAAAACTGGACGCTTTTGGCATGAATCAATTTTTCGCGTACGCGTTGGATCCAACATTTGTGCATGGTTACTTAATAAATAGTATAAGTGATAGCCGAGAGGTAGTAACCCCGAAATTGTTTAAAATAGATCCGGTTTAGTAGCTAAAAATTAAAACCGATTGGCGTTGCTAGTGTGCCCTACCTGTCACCTTAAGGCGACGAGTGGCCATGACTAGCGAAGCCACTCAATTTAAATTTATAAACTAAATCGTTACGCTATCGTAACGTAAACAGATATCGTTTTTACAATTTCGAAGTTTGATCCTCTCGGAAAGAATATATACTGTTTTGAAGTCGCTTGTTTTCTAACCAAAATTAGAAAACATGACAAAGGCTTCCTCCATAGATTAGAACATTTCTTCAAGTCGACCGACTCCGAAGTACAAAGCATTATAAGACGCTTAAGATAGTAAATTAAATTATTAATTAGTGTCGCTGTCATGACGTCACACCGCACATGTCTCCAATATGGAAGACATGTGGGCATTCGTTGGGTTTCAAAGATTATTTACACGCTAATTTGAGATGATCAACCTTCTTGCTTCTCATTTTGTCTCTTCGTAAGCCCAGAGGATGTGATAGGGAACGTACTGTCAAAGAACGAAAAGGTTCGTCAGTTTTCTAATTGATTCGTTTGCAATATGCTATGAGAACTTATTACCTTTCGTAAATTTGTCAGAGTAATACCTGTTGCACAGAAAATTATGCTTAACTGTTAGATCAGAAAGTTCAGTTTTGCTTGTAGCAACATTGATTCCTTTTGATGTAAAGACAATTTAAAGAAGGTTGGCAGATCTTTTCAAAACGGTATGTTGGTATAACTGATTCTTACCGTGCAAGCAAAATTTACCTTAAGGTGACGGGTAGGGCACACTAGAGACGCCAATCGATTTTAATTTAAACCGGATCTATTTTAAACAATTTCTGGGTTACAACCTGTCTGCAAACACTTTTACTATTTATTAAATAACTATGCACAAATGTTGGATCCAACGCGTACGCGAAAAACTGATTCACGCCAAAAGCGGCTACTTCTGGCGTGAATCAATTTTTCGCGTACAAAAACGGACCCAACATGTACAGTATGTTGGTATAACTGATTCTTGCCGTGCAAGCGAAAATTTACCTTAAGGTGACGAACCTTTTTATTCTCTGTGGGTACCGTACAAATCGACGGTGCTGCCAACCAGTGACACCAATTTGAATATAATTTGCTCTGTTGGTCAATATAAGTGCTGCTGTAAATGTTTCTCGGATAGTTCCACAAAATTGTGGATACCAAAAACGAAGCAAGTTCCACCAGCTCGTACTAAGCGTTTCGCTTCCTCTTTCTTGGTACGAACTGCTAAGGAATGGAACAACTTGCCGGCTTCTGTATTCCCAGAGAGCTACAATTTGGGTGTCTTTAAGTCGAGAGTGAATAGGCTTCTTCTGGGTAAGCACGCTACATCTTAGACCTTATTGTCACTTTCCATCAGGTGAAATGAGGTCAAGTGCAAACCCATTTAATATATAAAAAAAAAAACCAAAAACGAAAAGAAAGTGTAACCATGATACACTTGGTCTGGTTCCCCTTGTCTATGGGTTGAGAAGGTTAGACGGCGCGGCAGTCGCTTAATTGTAATAAACAGACTTTCACCCCAGTCTCCCATCATCATCATCATCATCAGCCCATTTAAGTCCCCACTGCTGGGGCACGGGCCTCCCTCAATCAATCTCCCATAGTTCCTTAAAATTGTGGATATGTACCTACAATATTGACGCCCTGTTGGTCTAGTGGTTTAAGTACCGGGCCGTGATCTAGGGGTCCTGGGTTCGATTCCCGGGTCGAGCGAAAAGTATGTTTCGAATTTTTCGAACATAGCTCGGGTTTGCGATCACCAATCCGCATTTGGCAAGCGTGGTGATTCAGCCTAATCCAATCATAGTAGCGATGACTTGATTTATATGATGGAGGCCTTTGCCCTACAGTGGGACAGTTTATAGGCTGATACTTTACCTACAATATTTGAGATAATGATTCTAAACGTGTGACTGTCATCCAGTTGGTCTGGTTTCCCTGTCTATGGGTTAAGAAGGTTAGACGGCGCGGCAGTCGCTTAATTGTAATAAACAGACTTCCACCTCGGGCTCCGAAGCGACAGCTTTGGACGAAACTGGGAATTACCAATGAAGAGTATACATCATTTTTTCATAATCTTCACTCAGCTTTGACCCTTAAAAGTACAAATATCTAGCGACTGGGTTATACATATACTAGGTACATGAATACGCAACGCATGAATACATGACTGCCTAAATTGTACCTAAGTACCTATTCAGTAAGAAATTCTTATCTTAGTGGCAGCCCGGAGTCTGGAAGTTGGCGGTCTTGTACCCCCGTGCCTCGGAAAGCACGTTAAGCCGTTGCTCCTGCGCCCAATCCCTCTCTGGTCGTGTCACAGTAGTGTCCCATCGGAATATGAGGGTAAGGGAATAGGGAGTGCAGTTGTGTTTGCGCACACACTTGAGCACTATAATATAAATAAATAAATAAATATCACAACATCACATACCTACATTGATCTGACTCCGAGATAGGTAGCTCAAGCACCTGTGTTACGGATATCAGAATCAACAGTGGGATTACAAATATATACATATAATACTTTTCTTTTATAAATACATACTTATAATACATAGCAAACACCCAGACCAATACAAACAAACATGTTCATGCACACAAATATTTGTACTGTGCGGGGATCGAACCCGCAACCCTTGTATTAGAGGCAGCGTTCACTACCACTGTTCTAATCGGGTCGTCAATATATCCTGCGTACGTGGCTGATCGATGAGATTGGCCGCCGTAGCCGTAATCGGTTGGAGGATATTATTAATACAGTGCGTGGACAGCTCGACATGTCCACTAATGACCATACCAGTTATGAGTTATGACATAACCACTGAGTCATGTCGACTAAAATTATTGACTATTCTTGTGCGCACGCGACGTTTGCTTTGATAAGGAAAAATAAAACGGGTCTGTTGTGCGTCCCGGTTAATAGTTT
This sequence comes from Marasmia exigua, assembly GCA_019059595.1. Classification (NCBI taxonomy): domain Eukaryota; kingdom Metazoa; phylum Arthropoda; class Insecta; order Lepidoptera; family Crambidae; genus Marasmia; species Marasmia exigua. The sequence continues at coordinate 9,110,225 of CM032492.1, forward strand.
ACACACGTAAGTGTGATTATTGTAATGTTAAATTATTGGCAGCAGTCGCTCTGATTTATACTTATGCTAGAGACGACAAAGGAAAAAGCTATCATCATCATCATCATCAGCCTATCGCAGTCCACTGCTGGACGTAAGCCTCTCCAATTGTTCGCCACTGTGATCTATCCATGGCTTCTCGCATCCAGCTCTTGCCAGCCATCCTGCGCAGATCGTCCCCCCACCTAGCCAGAGGGCGCCCTACATTACGTTTGCCAAGACGCGGTCTCCACTCCAGAACCCGTTTACCCCATCGGTTGTCGGTTCTGCGGCTAATATGGCCAGCCCACTGCCACTTAAGCTTGCTAATCCGGTGAGCAATGTCGATAACTTTGGTTCTCTGCCGGATCACCTCATTTCGGATTCGATCTCGGAGAGAGACGCCGAGCATTGCTCGTTCCATAGCCCGCTGAGCGACCTTTAACTTGTGGACCAGCCGTACCGTAAGTGTCCACGTTTCGGCTCCGTATGTCATGACGGGTAGGACGCACTCATTGAAGACTTTCGTCTTTAGGCACTGTGGTATCGACGATACGAAGACACGACGTAGTTTTCCAAATGCTGCCCAACCTAACTGGATTCTCCTATTCACCTCATCCTCGAAGTTGTTTTTACCCAATTGCAAAGTCTGCCCGAGGTATACGTATTTTTGAACAACTTCGAGGACGGCACTGTGAATTGCAATCGGTTCCGGTAGAACATGTTCATTGAACATGACCTTGATTGAAAAAGCTACCATAACCTGACAAAACAACACAGGAACCTGTGTTAAATTAGAGAAGTCACTGCTGCGGCCTTGCATTGTACTGGGTAACTCATGACTTGAAGGATCATGTAGACATCGAGAGGGAGCGCAGGGCGCTGTCGGTCAGGGCGAACATGCTGGCTCGCAGATTTGCAAGGAGTACAAAGGCGGTAAAGGTGACGCTTTTTAAAGACACGTCAAACTTATAACACCCCGTCGTTTTTGCGTCGTGGGTATAAAAATCCAGAGATGAATGCTCGGATTCAAACCTTATTTGCTAGCTAACATTAGACGTGTGTAACACTTTATTGAAACGACACAGTGATCCGACTCAGACAAATGATACACTGTTCCGAATCTCTAATATTCGCTCTGAATGTATCGTTCGACTCAAACGGATCTCGTGGTCAATCGGTACGCCGTAGTAATCTCGCTCACTGGTGCAGATGAGCCGAATGATCCGAATGATTCGAGTGAGACGAATGAGCGGAAAGATCCGAGTGAGCCGAATGAGTTGAAGAGTCGATGTTCCTAATGATGCGTTTCACTGTTCCGCATCGTTCAAACCTTTTGGAAGATACGCTTTTGCCAGTTCTAACTAACATCGATCCTGCCAGCGTGTCTATTAGCAATAATGAATGTCTGCCTCCACTTATCAGATGGAAAACGAATGAGGAGCACAAATAAGTATTGCATCGAGAGACCTTAGTTCATGAGAGTGATATTAGGGCCAAGGCGCACGCAAAGCCGATATCAAATACAAGGCAGAAATAATTTAGACCTATTACCATACTTATGGAACAGGCCATTGACTTTTATACAAAGTTCAATGTTAGATACAGATATTTAAAGCACACTTAAGAACTTGCGTAATCTCAAAGCGAGATCGTATAGGTTCGAATTCGAGAATGCATCGATTTTTCAAATGTATCCTTGATTGCCTTATGTACGTACATAAGAATCTCCATCTGTTCTCGAAGAAGTCCGAGTGTCACAGCCTTAACACAAGAAATAAGCACAGACAAAAACTGATTAATGAAGAAAGGCTATTATAAAATATACGATTTTTTGAATGACAATAATTTAGGGACATATTAGTAACACAAAAATTTTACTATATTTTTAAGTTAATGGTGACATTTTGTAAAACATTTTTTTTTTAAAAGAGTTACTGCTGAGTTTCTTGCTGGTGTCTTCTTGGCAGAAAACTACATTCCGAACCAGTGGTAAACATGTTGACATTCATAAGTGTTCTGTATGGACCTAAATTGAATAAACAATTTTCATTTCATTTCATATGTGCATATTTCTATCATTAGCTCGGCGGTGAAAACATCCGTGAGAAAATCTACACGTTTCGGATAGTTTCTGAAGCGTGTAAACATGATGCAGTTGGTTCTGGTTACCCTGTCAAGGGTTGCGAAGGGCAGACGGCAGTCGCTTGATTGTAATTATCAGACTCTCTAAATCCTGGACCATGGTCAAAGCATATCCCCGGGGTCCAAAGCAACAAAGGCGAAGGTTCCTCGTCCAGCATACATATCCAACTGTGCCTACATCTTTGAAAGTGTGACATGTACATGTGACATGAAACAAACTGTGCCTACATTTTTGAAAGTGTGACATGTACATGTGACATGCAACAAACTGTGCCTATATTTTTGAAAGTGTGACATGTACATGTGACATGCAACAAACTGTGCCTACATTTTTGAAAGTGTGACATGTACATGTGACATGCAACAAACTGTGCCTACATTTTTGAAAGTGTGACATGTACATGTGACATGCAACAAACTGTGCCTACATTTTTGAAAGTGTGACATGTACATGTGACATGCAACAAACTGTGCCTATATTTTTGAAAGTGTGACATGTACATGTGACATGCAACAAACTGTGCCTACATTTTTGAAAGTGTGACATGTACATGTGACATGCAAAAGAAAATAAATAAATAAAGAAGTGTTAGTGGACTATTTTACCTTCCTATAGGCACACTTTTTTTTCCTTTGAGAACTATCTATGCACTATTTTTGAAATCATCAGTGAAATTCTTGTGAGCATGCTGGTCGAAGATATACCATTTTTAGCACGTGTAATGTAGAGTCAGTGAATCCTAGGCCCTCCTTGCCATCGTGTTTATCAAACACACTCCACAATAGTTCCTTAACCTTCGACACAATCGGTATTGTTGCGACTATCGTTACATCAGCATTGTCTAACGTCAGCGCACACGCATCGTTACCTGTGTGTTATTGTTTTTTTTTTTTTTAGATATTTACAACCCGCTTGTAAACGGAAACTTAAGATTTCCCCACGGCTTTTGATATTGGATTGCCATGTTTGATTACTTTGCCTCTGATCATGAGAGTCATCACGAGAATTTAACTTGCTAAAGTCACATCTCATATTTTCAAACGATGAGCGAACCATGCTCCTGTTAATGGGACCAGAAATGACCCAGCCAAGTTTGGTTTCCGTTAGTACAGGACCAAGTCCTTAGCATTCTATACCGCATCTATCATGGGGAGTGCTCTGAGGAACTGTTTGATCTACTCCCTGCAGCTGAATTCTTACATCGAACCACACGCAATCTATTGCCATTCCATCCCCATCATCTCGATGGATGGCGGTCTAATACTGTGCGCATCTCGCGGAACTTTCTACCACGTACCTCAGCTCTTTGGAACGGTTTGGCTGTGGGAGCATTTTCCGACGGCTACGTCTTAGGGACCTTCAAGAGAAGAGCGTACTCTGGAAACTGGCAACACATTAGCCGATCTCTCTGATTTCGCGGACGTTCATGGGCGGCGTTGATTACTTTCCATCAGGTGACTCGCTTGCTTGTTTTTCGACTATATGGAAAAGTCCTGAGATTTGGGAACTCAAAAGGGGACGGGGGCGTCCTCCAGCGACTCGTATCATCTCCGCAGTCACAGAGTTTCTACAATAGATTCAACATTCAAAAACCCTGAGATTCGCCCAAAATTCATAAGTTTTTTTTTTTGGTCAATAAGCCAACACTTGACCACAATCGCACCTGATGGAAAGCGACGATGAGGTCTAGGATGATACGCGTTTGCCTAAAAGATGCCTGTTCACTCTTGCCTTAAAGATGCCCAGATTATAGTGGTCAGGAAAAACAGATCTCGGCAGAGAGTTCCATTCCTTAGCCGTCCGCATTATAAATGTGGAAGCAAATCGCTTCGTGCGGATAAGGGGTATTTCTACCACATATGGATGAAAGAAGTTTGGCCAGATCCAAAGAAACGCCTCAAAATCTTAGGACATGGTTACCTTAGGGTAAACTCAATTAGGTGCGTCGAATATTTCGAATGCAGGGCGCACTTTGGATACTTCACAAACAGTTTTTTTTACATTATAGCGGACAAACGAGCAGACGGCACACCTAATAGTTAGTCATCACCGCCGCACATGGACATCTGCAACCCCGAGGCATCACATGTGCGTTGTCTGCTCTTAAGGAAGCAATAAGCGCCACTTTCCATTAGATGGGAGTGTGGTCAAGCGTTAGCCTATAGTTCTATGGGGGGCGTCGTGTGCCGTAGTATGGCGGGTGGTCGTATGAAAGAAAGAGTCTATGTACAAACGATTATTTACAATCCGACCAAACAAGTGAAACAAGGTGGATGTCCACCAAATATTTACAAAATCTTAGTGAGTTACTTCACAGACCGGCGAGTGGGTTTATTCATGGGTCGACAGGTGGTGTGGAAGAGGTCTACAATGGGCTGCCCCCAAGGTTCGGTGTTAGGGCCTACTTTATGGAATCTTCTGCTCGATGACATCCTTAGGTTACCGATGCCCGAGGGCGTCAGCATGACAGCCTATGCGGATGATATCACGATCGCGATCGAAGCACCAACCAGAGCTAAAATAGAGCGAGATGCACAATATATGCTCCAGGCGGTGTCCGAATGGGGGCATCGGAACCGTCTGACTTTCTCAGCCGCTAAGTCGCAGACGCTTACCTTGAAAGGCAAATTCAAGCGCCCCCCAACGATACGTATGGACAATAAATCGATCGCGCACGTGAGCATGGCAAAGTTACTTGGGGTGGTGATTGACCAAGGGTGCTCCTTCTTGCAGCATGCGAACTTTATCTGCGGGCGAGAAACTATATACATATAAAAAGGTCATACTGTCCGTGCGTTGGTTGATGCACAAAATGTATACAAAATAATTTACATTAACATTACATTTACATTAATTATATTTACAAAAGCGTGGCGCATCGCCACAGTTCATAAAAAAATCAGTGTTCTTAAAGATCACTAGGTATCTGTTCAAGAAAACCACCGATAGCAGCTGATTCCACAGTTTTACTGTGCGCGATAGGAAATGACGTGAGAAACGCACTGTACTGGAAACCGTCCAACTGATTTGAACGGAATTTGGTCTTCTGACGTGATGTACAGTCACGTGCACGAATAAGTATACAACCTCATTCAAATATGAACCTTATTGCTCCGCCTTAAGAGTCGAGGTGTTTACATTACATTGCAGGTGAAAAACTGCAGCTGGAATCGCGTCCGTATTAATTGCAACGTGAGCTCTCCTTTTGCTTATCATGTATCCCACACCGTGGGAGAGCCACGCTTCGGCATGAAAGGGCCGGCTCGACCGGAGTGATACCACGGCCTCACAGAATACCGGCGTGAAGCAGCACTCTGCTGTGTTTCGCTGTATGAGTGAGGGTACCGGAGGCCCAATATGGAGGGTTTAAAGGTTGGCAGCGCACTTGTGACTCCACTGGTATCGTGGGTGTCCATGGACGGCGGCAATCGTTTACCATCGTGTGATCCGTCTGCTCGTCTGCCACCTATGACATAAAAAAAAATTAGGCTAAGGTGAGCCAATATACTGAACCAGTATAGAAAAAAAGTAAGTCATTGCTCCAACAGACCGCGACTAGTGCCCACTATTATCTTTACACCCTGTGCGGATAAAGAATGGGATCAGAAATGGCGGCGCATCTATTCACTTCTAGCTCGCACACTATTTGCGTCTATACTCGCACTCGTGGGGTGCGAGTATAGACGCAAATAGTGTGCGAGCGAGAAGTGAATAGATGCGCCGCCATTACTGATCCCATTCTTTATCCGCACGGGTTGTACCTTAGCTTTGACCCTAAGTACAAGTCGACTGATTACACTCGATTACACAGAGTAAACTTCTATACAAACACGTTACGTTACGAGTAATAAAAAAAAAAGATAACTGCGCATAACATAGTAGATGCGTATAACGCGATTTTCGCGGATAATCCGCAATCACACGATAACAGTGACTCAGTAAAAAGTGGAAACAGCAATGTAACAGAGGAATAACGCATTGCGAGACCACCGAAGTGTGACGCTTTAGCATTTGATGAGCCACAGTGGAAGCTCTTGTCAGTGAAGCATGTTCTCTAGCTCAAAAAAAAACTTTGGGTAAAACTAAAATTTGGATGGCAACAATAATATTCAACGCCCTGTTGGTCTAGTGGTTTAAGGTGACGGGTAGGGCACACTAGCGACTAGCGATTTTAATTTTTAGCTACTTATCCGGATCTATCTTTAATAACTTCGGGGTTACAACCTCTCTGCAAACACTTATACTATTTATTAAATAACCATGCAAAAATGTTGGATCCAACGCGTACGCGAGAGATGCGGAACAGTGTATCATTTGGCTGAGTCGGATCACTGAGTCGTTTCAGTAAAGAGTTACAAACGTCTATTCGTTTGTACAGTTCAGAATAAAACTTAAAAAATGCCTCTAATGAGTTTTGACCAAGTATGACCCTCAATGGGATATTTCGCCATTTTTTCCGCTATGAGTCACAGCACAGTTGATAACTGTTCCTACCATAGCATAAGGGTCTACTGTGTACTGAGTACGGGAAACATAACTTAGATTACGATTGATCAATCAGTGACGCCGCGTGGCATTTTAGGAGGACTACGAAAAACATATCCCACTGCTCATCGATTCACTGTGCCCTAATCACCACACTTGACCAACAAAAACTGAGGAACGGTCTCTCTATACATAACTCGGATTACGTAGTTCTATCGATCATTTCGCGATCAAGCGTGGCGATTTCTTGCGAGCAATGTTTAATCATAATTGAAATATAATTATTATTATGTCCGTATTACTTTATGATTGTGGGAATAACTAATGGCTAAATTATTAAGCGGGATATAAAATCTTGTGAAATCATCATATTTACACCATCAACCGTGATATTCGCACCCTTAGTAAAATACCGACCTAACTCAAAATTTTAATATGATGCTAAGTGAAAATAGTATCGGCTAAAATCCAGGGATGAAAGGTCATCTAACAACAATTTTGAGTTAAGTAAATAGGTACACTCACATATGAACACGAGATGAAATTTGAAGTGCGTTATTTACTCAAGACAACTCAAGAATAAATTGCAAAGAATTGCTATAAAAATATCAACAATTTTGAGTTAGGTCGGTATTTTTTTGATTGGTGTCAGACATGCAGACAGATCACCTAAGAGTAAGCGATTGCCGCTGCCCAAGGATACGCATAACACCGATACACCGTGACCGTGGGAGAGCCACGCTTCGGCATGAATGAGTCGGCTCGACCGGAGTGATACCACGGCCTCACAGAAAACCAGCATGAAGCAGCCTTCACTCACGCATAAGCACAGTTGCTGTGTTTGCTAAGTGAGATACCGGAGGCCCAATCCTAAGGGAGGGTTGACGGCGCACTTGTGACTACTCTGGTGGCGCAGTTGTCCATGGGCGGCGGAAATCGCTTACCATCAGATGATCCGTCTGCTCGTTTGCCACCTATCACATAAAAAAAACACAGGTTGGACGATGCTTCACGCCGGCACCGAAAAAAACACTAGCGCCATGTAACCGACACCCAGCGCCATCTATTAAAGCAATTTTGAACTAATAAAGTTCCGAAACGAAGTGAGGGAGCTTGCCCATTTTCTAGTACAGTCAAAGAACGAAAAGATTCGTCAGTTTTCTAATTGATTCCTTTGATATGCTATGAGCACTTATTACCTTTCATAAATTTGTCAATACCTGTTGCACAGAAATTTACGCTAACTGTTAAATCAGAAAGTTCAGATTTGCTTGTCGCAACATTGATTCCTTTTGACGTAAAGAAAATTTAAAGAATGTTGGCAGTTCTTTTTAAAACGGTATGTTGGTATAACTGATTCTTGTCGTGCAAGCGAAAATTTAAACTATGTTGACGAACCTTTTTATTCTCTGTACCGTACCTATGAACTCAACTCGCGCGCTACGCAACTATAGACGTACTAAATACAATCAGATAAACAGAAATCCACTTTAGATTATTAACCAGTAAATGTAGTAGACTAGTTGTATCTCAAGTTATTAACCCGGTTTTACCGCTATCACAACTAGACCGCGAAATAGCGGGCACCATAACAGATCAAATGATTAAACATCATCATTCTTATGCAATGAACTTGGCTGGTAGCTCTGCTAACTACCTGACTAAACTCTGATTTTTACTTATGCAGACTAAACTGACAGATGTCAATGTGTCATCCCCATACATTAACCCCGAAATTGTTTAAAATAGGTCCGGTTTAGTAGCTAAAAAATTAAAATGGATTGGCGTCGCTAGTGTGCCCTACCCGTCACCTTAACGCCATTGTTTATTTGCGGTGGCGAAACAGATAAACGCTGCGAATGGACAACATTTCAAAATTGCTAAGCTCTGAAACAAAAAATACCAATTCTTTGTTTACTTCTCCGCTGCTCGAATATATATGTATTTATTTTTTATATTGCTTATTTACTGAGAAAAAAATTAAAAACTAAAAAACGTAAGATGACGTCATCGGACGGCAGAATGTAAAATATTTCTTTGCTTAGCACATTATAGTTTTAAATTTACGAAATGCCAAACCCATGACATGTAACTGTCAAAAAAAAAGAACTTGTCAACGTTGAATGTATGAATGACGTTGACAATGTTGACACTAATATTATTTACCTTTGACAGTAGTACCTTTTTTTTTATTAAAACAATGATAAGCAAAGGAATATCGCTGTATTCAGCCGTCCGATGACGTCATTTGGCGCTTACGTCTATTTAGAATAAAAAGAATTTCAATAATTATTTTATGCATGAAAATGGACAAATTTTGAAAAAAGAAAAAATGTGGGTCTGTTCATTTTATGTCTACTTTCATATAAAAAAACAATATGGACATGTTAAAAATATGAAATGTTGTCCATTTGTTGCGCATCCGCGGTGTGAATGCGACGTCGCTCCGCTTTGAAAACGTTCGCGATCCGCCAGTGTGGCCACTCCCAAAGGGATGGGGAGTGACATAGGATATGGACATGACTATGTGGCAAACCAAATTACACGCGAGCAAAGCGGCGGGTGACTGCTTCCCCCGTTCCTCGGAAAGCACGTTAAGCTGTTGGTTCTGCGCCCAATCCCTCTCCTGTCGTGTCACAGTATTGTCCCATCGGAATATGAGAGAGTGCACTTGTGTTTGCGCACACACTTAAGCACTATAATATATCCTGCGTACGTGGCTGATAGTTGAGATTGGCAGCAGTAACCGTAATCGGTTGGAGGATATTATTATTATATACTGTCCCACTGCAGGGCCTCCATCATAGAAATCAAGTCTTCGCTACTATGATGGGATTAGGGTTAATCACCACGCTTGCCAAATGCGGATTTGTGATCACAAACCCGAGTTATGTTCGAAAAATTCGGAACATACTTTTTGCTCGAACCCAGGCCCCGAGATCACGGCCCGGTACTTAAACCACTAGACCAAAAGGCCGTTAGGGCTGGTACCATAACGAAAGATAAAATATCATTTTATTACGTAAAGAGCTACTGATGCAAACTGACGAGGAAGTTGTACAGACTGCAGAAGCCAAATTCAAATATTGTTTTTAGGTGACTTTCACTCGACGCATCGATTGCGTGATCTTCCAATATTGACGCAGAATCTTCCTAGACCACTCATCTGTGTAAACTTGTTATCGTTGAGCAATGATATATTAAATAATGTAACACCATAGTTAGCTTCGACGGCAAGAGCAGACACCCGGTTTCTTTTCATGTAATAGTGGCAAAAGAGAGATGAGAAATTAGAAAGATAGATGAGAAAGAGAACATGTCTGTTTGTATTGGTCTGGGTGTTTTCTATATATTATAAGTATATATTTACAAAAGAAAAGTATTATATGTAAATATTTGTAATCCCACTGTTGATTCTGATATCCGTAACACAGGTGCTTGAGCTACCTATCTCGGAGTCAGATCAATGACTGATGTTTTTTTTTTAAAAAAAAAGAGGATTAAAGCTTCTGTTACACATGGTCATTTGTAGCATGCGTTTTAAGCATGCTAAATATGAGCATGCTTAAGGAACTGTCCACGCTATCAATAAGCATACTATTGCCCATATTTTAGCATGCTTATAAAAATAACCAAACGTGTTTACACGTGCCTAAGCACTCCGCAACACTCCCCCTTCCACCCGCACTAAGGTGGCATGCTTAAAAATCGACCGGCGTGCGATTTTTGAGCATGCTTATTTGTAGCACGTCCGTCTACACATGCTACTAAGTAGCACTGGCTCAAAAGTAGCATGCTTTAAGCATGTGTAACAGTACCTTAAGGTGACGGGTAGGGCACACTAGCGAAACCAATCGATTTTAATTTTTAGCTACTAAACCGGATCTATTTTAAACAATTTCGGGGTTACAACCTCTCGGCAAATACTTATACTATTTATTAAATAACCATGCAAAAATGTTGGGTCCAACGCGTTACGCAAAAAAATGATTCACGCTAAAAGTGGCCGCTTTTGGCGGTAATCAATTTTTCGCGAACAAAAACAGACCCAACATTTGTGCATGATTATTTAATAAATAGTATAAGTGTTTGCCGAGATGTTGTAACCCCGAAATTGTTTAAAATAGATCCAGTTTAGTAGCTAAAAATTAAAATCGATTGGCGTCGCTAGAGTGCCTTACCCGTCACCTTAAGGTACTGTTACACATGCTTAAAGCATGCTACTTTTAAACCAGTGCTACTTAGTAGCATGTATGGACGGACGTGCTCAAATAAGCGTGCTAATTTTGAGCATGCTTAAAAATCGCACGCCGGTCGATTTTTAAGCATGCTACCTTAGTGCGGGTGGAAGGGGTAGTGTTGCTGAGTGCTTAGGCACGTGTAAACACGTTTGCAGGTAACAGTACCTTAAGCGAGTGCCAACGCCTTAGGTAGGACACTCGCAACACCAGTGACGTCACAGGTGCGCCAACATTTAACATCCCCTTCCACCCAGATTAGGCTTCCTTTACCGAGTGAGGGTACTCGGCGAAACATAGCGCATGCTTTACGCTGGTATCATTCAAGACCAGATTCTCTGGTGAAGCTAGCTGTTCATGACCGAAGCTTGGCTCTATGGTAAACGGTACTGCGGTTAATGAAAAATCCTGAGTTCGAATCCCAACTGAAAGACGAATCGAGGAATTTTTAAATATATAAATTGACTGTGGAAAAGCCACGTTACAGCATCAAAATGGGCCGGCTCGACCGGTGTGATCGACCACGGCCGCACAGAAAACCGGCGTGAAGCAGCACTGTGCTGCTTGAGTGAGGATACCGGAGTCCCAATCCGGGGGAGAGGGGGGTTAAATGGTTGTGGCTCCATGGTGTCGCGGGTGTCCATGGGCGGCGGCAATCGCTTACCATCAGGCGATCCGTCTGCTCGTCTGCCAGTTATCACATAAAAAAAATTAAAATGTGATTTATTTTAGGAAAATTAAACCCATAGTTACATTAATCATAAAGAAAATACGAATTGCATTGCATTTAACATTTAAATACCTTATTCACCGCAGCTCACAGCTGTTTTAATACGGTAGTTGATAGGGAGTTGTCAAACCTCATTCCGGATAGCCTCTTCTCGCTAAACACGAGACCAGTGAAATCCCGCGCAATTTTCTCATGGATCTCACGCGACAAAGCGCGGAAGTTGCGCGCACGCACCCGGCCAGTGATGTTGGCGATAATGGTTTTGAAATGTCGATATAATCCATTTTAATAAAGATAACGCTTCTGAGAATAGCTTTTTGAAAATTAACAAATTGGATTTCAGTGGATAAGTAAGTACTCTTGTATAGGAAGTCATAGGTTCTAATACCTGCATGTCAAAATTCAATTGATATTGAACCGAAAATGTTTGACATTAATATGAGAATCGACTGAAGAAATTTGACAATTTTGTTTACTTTGATGTGTGGCTGTTCGTAGGTACCTACTTGTGTGTTTATTTCTACCAATAGCTCAGAATTGAGGGAAAACATTTGTAAAGAAACTAGAAAGTTTTGTATCATTTCTCTGACTGTGGATTGTTGGAATTATGATTCTGAACGTGTAACCAGGTGGCTTAATTTGAAGCTGTCCCGTAACGAACGAGAATATATCTGTCCCATCCAAACAAACAAGACACACAGCGCGTGTGAAGGAGACGGAAACTTCGATTCGGTCGTAACGTGTGCTTATAATGGACAACATTTCATATTTTTAACATGTCCATATTGTTTTTTTATATGAAAGTAGACATAAAATGAACAGACCCATATTTTTTCTTTTTTCAAACTTCGTCCATTTTCATGCATAAAATAATTATTGAAATTCTTTTTATTCTAAATAGACGTAAGCGCCAAATGACGTCATCGGACGGCTGAATACAGCGATATTCCTTTGCTTATCATTGTTTTAATAAAAAAAAGGTACTACTGTCAAAGGTAAATAATACTTGTGTCAACATTGTCAACGTCATTCATACATCAACGTTGACAAGTTGTCTTTTTTTTTGACAGTTACATGTCATGGGTTTGGCATTACGTAAATTTAAAACTATAATGTGCTAAGCAAAGAAATATTTTACATTCCGCCGTCCGATGACGTCATCTTACGTTTTTTAGTTTTTAATTTTTTTCTCAGTAAATAAGAAATATAAAAAATGAATAAATATATATTCGAGCAGCGGAAAAGTAAACAAAGAATTGGTATTTTTTGTTTCAGAGCTTAGCAATTTTGAAATGTTGTCCATTAGGGCCTCATGATCCAGTTGACCGTGGGAGAGCCACGTTTCGGCATGAATGGGCAGGCTCGACCGGAGCGATACCACGGCTCCGCAGGAAACCGGCGTAAAGCAGTATTGTGCTGTGTTTCGCTGAGTGAATTAGGCCGTCTTAGGACGGTGAACGTAATACAGACGGGCAGTCACTTCATTTTTGCCATAGTCAAGGCGTACATAGGGGTCCAAAGCGACAGCTTAGACTGTGAGTGTGAGTGTGTTAGAGTAATTGTGATCGTAACTCGTAAACCTAACAGCAAATTTCGACTAAAATAGAAAGAACGCTCCTTAGATACACCACTTACCTACTAATATCGATGTATCGACATACTGTCGATGTTTCGACACAACACTTAGCTTATTTGCCTCGCAAAAGGAATGATTTCCGTCGCCATTTTAGAACACAAGAATTACTTAGAAAAACGTATAATATTTTTTTCACGTAACTGTTTATCCTACCTCTATGATTTATGATGGCTATGGACCATGTACATTATCAATGCCTCGGTGGGGCTGTGGTTAGTGGGTCGCACTTTAAAGCGACGGCTGCGCAAGAGGTTCGATCCCCTGGTCGGGCCAAAAATGTGTACAATCTGTGCGAATGGGATCAGAAATGGCGGCGCATCTATTCACTTCTCGCTCGCACACTATTTGCGTCTATACTCGCACTCGTGGGTGTGCGAGCGAGAAGTGAATAGATGCGCCGCCATTTCTGATCCCATTCTTTATCCGCACAGGTTGTACCTAAGTTTTCGGTAAGAGATTCTGAGTATTAGCCCGGAGTCTGAAAGTCGGTGGTCATGTATGCCTCGGAAAGTACGTTAACCCGTTGGTCCTGCGCCCGATTCCTCTCCAGTCCGGTGGTGTCCCATCGTAATTTGAGTGTATGGGAATGGCGAGTGCACTTGTGTTTGCGCACACACTTGAGCACTATAATATATCCTGCGGCTGATCGTTGAGATTGGCCGCCGTAGCCGTAATCGGTTGGACGATATTATTATTACTAAATTATCAATAGGTACTATACAATTCGAGATCATAGTGTTCAGAGTACGGGCAAGTAACTATCATCAGAGAATTTCTACAACAGCTCAACTATAATATGTATTAGGGACAATATTTCATTTGAATTTAATATGATTTAATGAGCTGAATCAAATAAATAAATAAATATTTCACAACATCACATACATTGATCTGACTCCGAGATAGGTAGCTCAAGCACCTGTGTTACGGATATCAGAATCAACAGTGGGATTACAAATATATACATACTAGCTGACCCGGCAAACGTTGTTTTGCCATATAAATAAAAGGGTTGATCGTAGAAGGGTGAAAATTGAGGATTGTATGTATTTTTGTATGTTGTATCATAAAAAAAGAGAAATTAAAAATTTTGTCTAAAAAATAAAAATAAAAATTTAGGGGTGGACTACCCCTAACATTTAGGGGGATGAAAAATAGATGTTGGCCGATTCTCATAGATACCGGATAAGCACAAAAAATTTCATCAAAATCGGTCATGCCGTTTCGGAGGAGTATGGCAACGAAAACTGTGACACGAGAATTTTATATATTAGATAATACTTTTCTTTTGTAAATCCATACTTATAATACATAGCAAACACCCAGACCAATACAAACAAACATGTTCATGCACACAAATGTTTGTACTGTGCGGGGATCGAACCCGCAACGCTTGTATCAGAGGCAGCGTTCACTACCACTGTTCCAATTGGGTCGTCAAAATAACAAACGTTTTGAAAAACACTTTTTTTTTTAACTTCAGGCCTTGGAATTTGTCTAGGCCAAATTAAATGAAGTGAGAAGTCATTGAATATTTTTAACAGTCATCTAGCAAACAAAAAGTTACATAAATGACAAACTTCAACATTTCACATCATCATCAGCCCATTTAAGTCCCCACTGCTGGGGCACGGGCCTCCCTCAATCACATGAGGGGTAATTGCCATACTCGCCACGCTTGGCAGACGGGTTGGCGAGGGTTTTGATATAAATGCAGAGTTTTCCTTCTCTGGGTGCTGATGATCATGCCAGCAGCTTTACCTTAGTCGCCTTTTACCGCCTCGGTAAGAGTGAGGGTGGCCTATTCTACTCTGCCGGGGACCACACGGCCAACATTTCACACTTGTGAGCTTTTAAAAGTCATCCTCATCTTGGTCTTGGCGATAATAGTTTCCACAGATTTCAACATAAAACTATATCCTCATTATAACGATTCGCGAACTTAAGGATAGTCCAAAAAATTGCGCCAGCCCCTTTTACACATTGCGTGTTAAAACGGGATGACATGAGCTTTAGTACGGTAATAACTTGAGATCGCGACTGAAGAACTGTCAATTAAGTCGTGAAAAGAAATGATGGCGCCACTGTCGCTTACGTCAAAAAGTATAGTAACCCCATTGGTTATAATAATATAATATCCTCTAACCGATTACGGCTACGGCGGCCAATCTCAACGATCAGCCACGTACGCAGCCACGTTAAAGTGCTCAAGTGTGTGCGCAAACACAAGTGCACTCTCTATTCCCTTATGGGATACTACTGTGACACGACCAGAGAGGGATTGAGCGCAGGACCAATGGCTTAACTTGCTTTCCGAGGCACGGGGGTACAAGACCGCCAACTTCCAGACTCCGGGCTGCCACTGCATAGGCACAATTTTTTTTGGGCCGACCCGGGTATCGTACCCGGGACCTCTTGCGCAGCCGTCGCTTTAAAGTGCGATCCACTAACCACTGCCCCACCGAGGTTTATAATATAAAACATGGGAACTACGCTACTTTCCTCAAAAATCCGTTGTCACGACTTTCTTGACGCAGTGTATGAAAGAAAGAAAGAAAGAAAGAAACATTTTATTGACCATCACAATAAATTATTTAACAATGAACATTCATTAGAAAACATAGGTAAGGTAACATTGACACATTAAAACTACAGAGAAAGCTGAGTACGAGAACAGGCGATAGGTAGGTAAATACACACTTATATAATGAAGATATTCTAAATAAGTAGGCGTGTGTGAAGTGTGAGGTCAATCAAGCCCTGGCCTCAGCATGGTGCTGCCACGACAGAAATGCCGCGGCAGCGCTGGTATTCTGGCAGGACCTGTTGTGAGTGACGACCGTGTTTATGTATAACCATAAATAAATAAATAGTACATAAATAAATGATAATGTGATATAAAATTACTAGATAGAACGGAAGAAGATAGAATTATAATTATTTATAAAAGCGACAGTGGCTATAGGGTGGTGTGATGTAGTGGTATGAGCTTTTAAACTTCTAGCCACCTTATTACAAAACGCGATATAAAGTTACTGGCGTATGCCATTCCGTTCCAACACGCATGTTAAAAGGGACTGGCACTTTTCTTCTATAGCGTTTCGTAATACCCTTATTACGAAACGCTATAGAAGAAAAGTGCCAGTGAAAGTCATAACAGGAATGACAATTTACACAGATTTAAACTTAAAACGGTACAACCACTTGAATGTAACATACATACATATTATTGTGTCAATGAATTTACATTCTAGCTGTTATTGTTAGGGTTGCCACTATAAATAAAATATTTCACAACATCACATACATTGATCTGACTCCGACATATGTAGCTCAAGCACCTGTGTTACGGATATCAAAACCCACAGCGGGATTACAAATCATCATCATAATCATAAATCATTATTGTTTAATTTGGTATACAGGTCTTAACAATAGCATAATGTCCTCAAATGAACCCTGCAAAGGGTATCACAATGAAAATAATAATAAAAATAATAGCATAACATTTACATTTCCTCTTAATTATTAAGTAATTATATTAAATGTCTAATAGCAATCGAATTAAAATGAAGTAGATAAATTTATGTATAAATATTAAATTATATATTTTAAGGTTTCAAATATCCATTCAGACTGTAGTAGGCATTTTGCAAAAGATATTCTTTCATCATCATCATCATAGCAATTTGCGTCCCAAGCCATCGCTTCGGAGGCCGGGATCTGCTGTGGAAATACAATATATACATTTAATACTTTTCTATTACATACTTATAATACATAGAAAACACACAGACCAATACAAAATCCGTGATATGAGCCGTAAAGTCCTTGAATGGAGACCGCGAATCGGTAAGCGTAGTGTTGGACGCCCTGCGACAAGATGGGATGATGACATTCGAAGGCTGGCTGGTGTGGGCTGGATGAGAGTGGCCGAAAATCGGAAGCAAAGGCGTGATTTAGGGGAGACCTATGTCCAGCAGTGGACGAGTGTGGGTTGCTGATGATGATAATGTTTATGCACACAAATGTTTGTACTGTGCGGGGATCGATCCCGCAACCCTTGCACCAGAGGCAGCGGTCACTACCACTAATGCAAACGGGCCCTCAAAAATGTGTAGGTAACCTATAAAAGTGTTTTTGCATCGTAAATGAATAAATGTCTATTCATGGGTATGGAAGGCGAAATCCATATGTGTATTTCTACCGTTAGTTCGGCGGTGAGGGGAATGGGCTGTGTGGTCCCCGGCAGAGTAGAATAGGCCACCCTCACTCTTACCGAGTAGTCGTAAAAGGCGACTAAGGTAAAGCTGCTGGCATGATCATCAGCACCCAGAGAAGGAAAACTCTGCATTTATATCTAAACCCTCGCCAACCCGTCTGCCAAGCGTATGGCAATTACCCCTCATGTGATTGAGGGAGGCCTGTGCCTCAGCAGTGGGGACTTAAATGGGCTGATGATGATGATGATGATGAGGGAAATAGTGAGGAAACCTGCACGTTACGGATAGTTTCTGAAACGTGTAACCATGATTCAGTTGGTCTGGTTCCCCAGTTAAAGGGTTGCGGAGGTCAGACGGCAGTCGCTTCATTTTTATTAGCAGACTCCCCAAATCCTAAATTAGGTATATGGTCTAAGCGTACCCCGGGCTCAAAAGCGACAGCTTTGGACGCAACTGGGAATTACACGCTAAGATGAGATGGAGATGAAAAGATTCTGAACGTGTTATCATCTTCCAGTTCGTCTAATACTCCTGTTTCAAGGATTTTTTCAGTCAATAGACGTTCACTGCTGGACATAGGCCTCCCCCAATGCTCTCCACACAGATCGGTTGTGCCGCCCGCATCCAATCGAAACACGATATTTACTATGTGATACAACATTGTGTACAATATATTTGGCTCGACGTTTAGGCTACGTTACAGCAGCCGTGGTCACGAGCGGACTGGCAGAGCACGGCGTCGTCTGCTGGGGCCGGTAAATCTTTGGACACCCTCACATTTTTTGATATTAATTCGCCACTAGATGAATTGTTAGTGAAGCTACTCCGACACACTACACTAACAGTATCGGTGTTTGTTTGCGTTAGTAACGGCCTAGCACGGGGTTTGCACTTGTTAATTACTGGATTCCATGTCGATGATATTTTAAATCCATCCTCCCGATTGAAAATCTTATACTTCTTGATTTCAATCGCTTCATGTACTATCCTGGTATGATAATGACGATCGGTGGAAAGGATTTTCGGGTCATGTAGTTCCATCCAATGATTAACTCCCATTTCCAGTAGATGTTCTGCTATTGCCGATTTATTCGTAACGTAGCCTAAACATCGAGCCAAATATGTGAGTACACAATGTTGTTATCACATAGTAAATATCGTGTTAATTCCTGCCTGGAATCCCTCGACCTTCACCACTAGTAATATATACACGAAGACTTTTAATCGGTGATCAGGACCTACTGATTCCGACTAGGTGGATGATGGCCATTGCTATAGTAAATAGTAGTTACATGTCAGCGTTCCATTTTTTTTTCTTGTCTGGGACTTTAAGTTAATAACTATGAATATGGTCATCCTACTCCTCCTTGTTACAAATAAAACCTCTTCATAAGTACAGGTACAGTGATGATAACAAACCTCATTAGAGATTTAAAGTTTTTCATGTTATTGGCAGTCAGCGTCAAATAAAACAAATTAAAGAAAATTAAAATAGCTTTCTACACTTCATGAAAATGTAGGAAGACCATACATTCCAATTAAATTTAGATATCTAATAAAATTTAAAATATAACCTAAGCAAAAAGAAAACATGTAACTACTATTACTATAGCAATGGCCATCATCCACCTAGTCGGAATCAGTAGGTCCTGATCACCGATTAAAAGTATTCGTGTATATAAAACCACAACTGGCAACCCTATATTAACACCACCAGTAAAACTACTTGATCTAGTGAAACACTAAAACCCGTTCCGCCATGCTTTCTTTCGCTCTACTCGGAAAATTTATCAATCACCAAGTAATTACATACCACGACACCACACCAGCACAGAATCTTTGCCGTGGGAGAGACACGCTTTGGCATGAGTGGGCCGGCGGAGTGGAGCAAAAACTGGCCAAGTGCGAGTCGGACTCGCCCATGAAGGGTTCCATAGCAGCAAGTAAGATATATGGAAGATAAATTGCGGTTTACGGTTTATAACGTATTAAAAAAAAACTACTCACTATATCTCATCATCATCATTTCAGCCAATAGACGTCCACTGCAGGACATAGGCCTCCCCCAATCTTCTCCACACAGATCGGTCCTGTGCCGCCCGCATCCAATGGATTCCCGCGACCTTCACCAGTTCGTCGGTCCACCTTGTGGGGGGCGCCACGGCTGCGACTTCCTGTATGTGGCCTCCACTCGAGGACCTTTCCGCCCCAACGGCCGTCTGTGTTCCTCGCTATGTGCCCTGCCCATTCCCACTTGAGGCATGCAATCCTTTGGGCTATGTCTGTAACCTTAGTTCTCCTGCGGATCTCATCATTTCTGATACGATCACGCAGGGAGACTCCGAGCATAGCCCTCTGGGTGACTTTGAGCCTCCTTAATCGGCACATTGTAAGCGGCCACGTTTCGGTTCCGTATGTCATCACTGGCAACACACACGCATTGAAGACTTTCGTCTTGAGACACTGCGGTAGATGGGCCGAAAATATGCTGCGTAGCTTCCCGAACGCTGCCCAGACGAGTTGGATTCGTCGATCGACCTCATTCTGGAAGTTGGACTTACCAAGCTGGACTTTTTGTCCGAGGTAGATGTACCTACTCGTCTACAACTTCCAGTGTCGAGCTTCCAACCTTTACAACCTTTTCACTATATCTAGTTCAAACCAATTTTCGTTGTTAGTATTCATGATTATGTACATCATATATATTTTTTTAGTTTTATAATTCATTTATTATAGATGTTAGAGGCGGGACGACGACACAATTTACCACTTTGGGAGCGTCTCTTGCGCAAAGTATTGTGTTTAGAAAAAAATGATGTTAAAAACCACAACATCATTTTTAAAGACCTATCCATCCATAGACACCCCACACGTATAGGATTGATAAAAAAAGAAAATTGAGTTTCAGTTTCAAATATGGAGACCCCAATTTTATTATTTTTTCAAATTTTTGTGTAAAAGTAGTAATGCGGTTAACAAAATACATCTATTTACCAAGTTTCAATAGTATAGTTCTATAGTTTCGGAGAAAAGTGGCTGTGACATACGGACGGACGGACAGACGGACAGACATGACGAATCTATAAGGGTTCCGTTTTTTGCCATTTGGCTACGGAACCCCAAAAAGGCGCATACAACCGTTAAGTCGCCATTTCCCCCGGATTGGGCCACCGGTACCACACGCAGCGAAACACAGCACAGTGCTGCTTCACGCCGGTTTTCTGTGAGGCCGTGGTATCACTCCGGTCGAGCCGGCCCATTCATGCCAAAGCGTAGCTCTCCCACGGTAAAATGACTTTGTTGACAACTTATGTGATAGGTGGCAGACGAGCAGACGGATCACGTGATGATATGCGATTGCCGCGACACCACATACGCGACATAACAGATGGTGAAGTATAACAAAGCAACCACTATATAGATCCTGCTAATTCCTTTTCACCTATTGATCAATTTGTATGACCCACAATCCCGAGGCCTAACTTATTAGTTAGTTGCGCACAAATTTGTATGGAGCACGGCTAGGCGTCTAGAACCAGTTCCCGATGCGTCTGCTTTCTACTGCGCACGCGCCGCCAATATCGCTGGCCGGCAGTCGCCATGAGTCACTTTGCTATTAGGATATTTCCAATTCTTCAGAGTGTTTAAGGTGATGGGTAGGGCGCACTAGCGACGCCAATCGTTTTTAATATTTAGCTACTATGTTCATGTACACAAATGTTTGTACTGTGCGGGGATCGAACCCGCCACCCTTGCATCAGAGGCCGCATACACTACCACTAATCCAAGCGGGTCGTCATCACCTTCAGAATTATAAAGACCTAATCCAAATTTTTGATTTTGACTTTTAGTCATAGAAAGGCTTTAAACAAAGGTACAAAGCCTTTCTATGACTCAAAGTCAAAATCCAAATTTTTGGATTGCTTACTTACTCCACTGGCTCAGTGACCCGAAACGAGTCTTGGCCTCCGAAACAAGAGAACGCCACTTTGATCGATCCTGCACTACTTGTCGCCAGTCACCGGCCTGAAGTTCTCGCAGATCATTCTCGACGACGTCTTTCCAGCGATACCTATGCCGCCCTACCGGGCGTCGGCCCATCGTTTGGCTTTGGTATGCTTTCTTCACGAGACGATGCTCGTCTAGTCAAATTTTTGGATTAGGTCTTAATAATTCTGAAGGTGCGATGACGCATACGCTACGATTTTTCGAAAAGTGCTGGCCCTTCTGTGTATAAATGAAGTTGCGCACGTTAATAGAAAAGCGGCGCTTTTCAATTTCCTTTGACCGAATAAGTAGCGTTTAAGGTTTTCTTCTTTTTTTTTGCCTTTTTAAAACAGAGCACGCTCTTTTCTTTAAGGTCTCAAAGTCATAGCCGTCGAGAAGTATCACCTGCAGCCAAACCGTTCTACAGAATTTAGTTACGTAGTAGAAAATTCCGGGACAAACGCACAGTATTAGACCGCCATCTATCGAGATGATGGGAAATACTCCTGCAGCCAAACCGTTCCACAGAACTGAGGTAAGTGGTAGAAAGTTCCGCGAAAAACGCAGAGTATTAGACCGCCATCCATCGAGATTGATGGGAATGGAATGACAATCGCTTGCGTGTCGTCCGATGTAAGAATTCAGCTGCAGGGAGTAGATCAAACAGTTCATCCGGCTCAGCAGTTTATCCGGGATTTTTATACAGCATGGTCACCCACAACATTATTAACGTAAGGTCAAAAACACGTTATGGTAACACCACACGGGGTCGTGCGATCTTCTTCAGAGAGTTGTTATTGTAATTAGATGATAAAAAATCATCATCATTTATGACCCCCAGAGTGATGATAGCTCAATGGATAAGAACGCGCGTAGTCAAATATGAGCATGCATCTCTCTGTATAGCTGTATAGAAACCTGCACGTTTAGGATAGTTTCTGAAAGTGTAACCATTATTCAGTCTAGTTCCCCTGTAAAGGTGACGGGTAGGGCACACTGGCGACGCCAATTGAATTAAATTGTTAGCAACTAAACCGGATATCGTTCTAACAATTTCGAAGGCTCTGCAGCCTCTCGGAAAATACTTATACTATTTATTTTGTTGGAAGTGTAAACGAAACATGCTGCTCTATGCTTTAGTCTATGGACTGGTCTCCTGTTAGACTGTCCCATGGCCCATACAACCCTGTTCAATTGTCTGCTTACCCAAATATATGTCGTATGTAAATACAAATATGCCTGTTTAATTTGCCCCTCAACCGATATGAATAAATTATTTAATACTTATACTTAACTTTTGTACTCGAAATTTGAATTACCGCCAAAATCGGTCAATTATGGCGTTAATCCTATTTTCGAGTGCAAAATCGGTCAATTATGGCGTTAATCCTATTTTCGAGTGCAAAATCGGTCAATTATGGCGTTAATCCTATTTTCGAGTGCTAAAACAGATCAAAAAGTAGTGCTCAATTATTAAATAAATAGTATAAATGTTTGCTTAGAGACAACCGCTCCGAAATTGTTTAAAATAGATCCGATTTAGTAGCTAACAATTTAAATCGATTACCCGTCGCCTTAAGGGGATGCGAGGTCAGACGGCAGTCGCTACATTGTAATTACCAGACTCCCCAAATCCTGACTCATGGTCTAAGCGTACACCGGGGCTCTGAAGCAACAGGTTTTTTTCTTTTTTTTTATGTCATAGGTGGCAGACGAGACTCGAGAAAAGGTATTACCGAAGTGTTATAAAATGTTTTTTGAAGTGTATAAAGTGTTCTTTGCTTTGCTTATTTTGGATGACATGGGGGGGGGGGGGAGTCTAGATGATGATTACGTGATCGTTAAATAACTGTAATAAATCTGCTTACGTAATACTTGAACGTCCCCTTTGGACGCAACTGGGAAAAAGCACGCTAGAATGATGACATTTCAAAATAACGTTGCAGGAACATCCATCTTCAAAACTGGCAAACTTTTTGCTCTCGCAGCCATATTTTTTTCAAACCACACACAGCATTAACAAAGCGAATAATTCTCACAGCGGTCCGTTACGTCAACTCGTGCGCAGGTTGACAAACATGACCCTTATGACAGCAGCAATAAGAGTGACAAGTATGACTTGTTTGTTTGAGTAGGGTTGCCGATTGTTGGAACCCTCAAAATTGAACCGGTCAATATTAATATATAACGTGTCTCTCTAAACACTTGACATTGGCGGAATCACACGTGCGGCCGTCACCGCTCGCGAGTTTAAGACCAAAAAAAAATTGCCGATTGTTGAGAGGAGGAAAAGTATTTTTTATGTGATATCGTGCTATCACGATATCGCCACCTATGTGACAAATACTATGACTTGACTTTGGCAAACTATGTTTACACAAGACGCAGAAGCGGTTATCATACGAATGTCGTTAAAATAGCAACAACGGTTTGAATATACTAATGAAATTATGGGCTCATGACCACCTCAAAAGCAAAAATCGCTTGCAGCCCTGCTTAGTTTTTTGTTTAAAATTACGTTATTTTTGTGTCGTGCGTGGAAGCGATATTAGATAAATAAATAGGCATACTTTATATCACAAAATATATAATTTAAGTGCTGCATTACAGAATTTTGTGTATCGCCGACAGCGATTTCTACCAGACAACCTTCGGGTAAAGGACATCTAAAAGTAGATGAGGGGTAGGTTAGGTTAGGCAATATTGAATAAGGAAAAAAAGAGATAAATTGTAATATGTTAAATTTATAACACTATTATACATAATTTTCGAAACAACCAATGCTGTTGTAGTTGGAACTTAGTCGAACAGTACGCCATCTAACGGATTTTTCACACGTGATTTAAGCAAGCTTAGATATACTATCATTACAGGCTTTGATTGTTTTAGCTTGGGGCTAGTCCAAATTGAGCATTTTATTCGATTTTATTGAAAAAAAAAAAACTAAAGTGACAGCCCTGGTCGAGGTCGGGTGGTCAAAGCATGGCCTATAGCGGGAACGTGAACTTGCTCCCCTTCGCAAATGAGACGTGACTACATACAGGCAAATATGATTCCTGAACAATGGAAACTAAGGTACAAAGTGCCATGTCTAACCATGCCACAACAAAAGTCAAAAGAGGTACCTAAAAAGGTGTGGCTTGTTGTGGTAGGGGATGACAAATAAATATTTCAAAACATCACATACATTGATTTGACTCCGAGATAGCTCAAGCACTGTGTTACGGATGTCAGAACCAACAGCGGAATAGGCAAGTTGGCTCATGTCACCATTTATAAAAATAACTTTTAATTCAAATATTATTCCGTACAAGGGTCCGAAATATATAAACTTCAATAAAAATAAATAAGGAATTACTGTAACAATTAAACTTAGGAACATATTATCTTTTTCCTTTTTTCCACCATGGTCACAACCGTCCGCCATGGTTCTACGTCACCATTATTGTAAACAACAAAACGTCAAACGCCAGTTTCAGGTTATTCATGGTCTTTCATTTATACGGATAAAAAGGTAAGGACAGTAATGGCAGTCACGCCGTATTGCTTACAATAACAGTGACGTCACGGCACAGATAATTAATAGACCATCATGGCGGAAGGTTTTTATGACTGTATTGTGAAAATTCCTAATAATTTAAAAATTTTAGATATATTAGAGGTGCTTAGAAGAAAAATCATATTTTAATGGCGTAATGTTTGTAATGAACTGTTCTATCAAATAATGAAGATAGTGGCAACTAGCCTATTACAAGTATATACATTTAATAGGTACTCTTCTTTTGTAAATACATACTTATAATATATAGAAAAACACCCAGACCAATAGAAACATACATGTTCATGCACACAAATGTTTGTACTGTGGCAGCGAACCCGCAACCCTTGGATCACAGACAGCGTTCACTGCCTCTGTTCCAAACGGGTCATCAAACATATGCAATGTCGCCGGCCAATCACATTGCCATCAGGTGATCGGTCTACCTGTCTGGCATCATCATCACCTTTGCGTTTTGTCCCAAGCTGGTCGCTATGGAGCCCGAGTTTCGCTTTCCTACTTCGACTCCTCCTCTTCGCACGGTCTCGTGCATCCCTAGTGGTCAGTTTATAGACACGCATGTCATCCTTTACGATGTCAAGCCACACCTTTTTTGGTCTACCCCTTCTGCCGGGATCCGGCGGTGGTGGCAGACATTTGATTCCCACGTAGCTGTCCGGTTTTCGAAGTCCGAGACCGTACCAACCTGGGCGGCTCTCCAGCAGTTTGGTTGGTCCGCTGGTATCTTTGACATAAAAGAATGTATCTAAAAATCTCATCAAATTTAACCGACGAGCCATCCAGGTATTCAATAGCTATGAGTCGTCATCATCTATAGCTATGAGCCGTGTGGTCCCCGGCAGAGTAGAATAGGCCACCCTCACTCTTACCGAGGTGTCGTAAAAGGCGACTAAGGTAAAGCTGCTGGCATGATCATCAGCACCCAGAGAAGGAAAACTCTGCATTTATATCAAAACCCTCGCCAACCCGTCTGCCAAGCGTGGTGAGTATGGCAATTACCCCTCACGTGATTGAGGGAGGCCCGTGCCCCAGCAGTGGGGACTTAAATGGGCTGACGATGACGATGATGATGACGTCATCATCTTGGCGTGTAATTGTCAACCTCATATTTGGATTTCACGGCCGCTTACCATCAGGCGGAGTGAGGTCATCCTGATTGGCCTTTCTATAAAAAAAATATATAATTCCCGGTTACGTCTTAAGGTGACAGGTAGGGCACACTAGCGACGCCAATCGGTTCAGAATCAGAATACTTTATTTGCATAATTTCAGGTACATAATGTGATGTTAAATTTTTTGTAATTTTTAGCTACTAAGCCGGTTCTTTTTTTTACAATTTCGGGGTTAAAACCTCTCGGCAAACATTTTACCTATACTATTTATTAAATAACCATGCACAAATGTTGGGTCCAACGCGTACGCGAAAAATTGATTCACGCTAAAAGTGGCCGCTTTTAGCGGTAATCAGATTTTCGCGTATGGTTATTTAATAAATAGTTTATCTAAGTGTTTGCCGAGAGGTTGTAACCCCGAAATTGTTTAAAATAGTTTCGGTTTAGTAGCTTATAATTAAAATCAATTGGCGTCGCTAGTTTGCCTTACCCGTCACCTTAAGCTATCGCTCTGGAGCCCGGGGTACGCTTAGACCATGATTCAGGATTTGAGGAGTTTAGTAATTACAATGAAGCGACTGCCACCTGAGCTTCGCAAACCTTTTGACAAAGGAACCAAGACCAACTGAATCTTGGTTACGCGTTTCAGAAACAATCCGAAACGTGCAGGTTTCCTCGCGATGTTTTCCCTCACCGCCGAGCTAATGGTAGAAATGCGCACATAGATTTGAAAAATTGAGAGGTGTATGCTCGGATTAGTAGAACCATGACTCACTGTATGTAAGGCGCGTTTCAATAACTATTGTAATTAATTCTGGGAATAACTGAAGAACTATAATAATCATTATTACAAAACTAAGTTTAACGTTATTTAGTATATCATCTTTAATACTTAAGTTAAACCACCCGGACCCCTAGTTTAAAATGAGTACTAAAATAATAATCTCAAAATGTCGATTTAGTAACCATGACAACTTATCCCTGTGACAGTTCATTCCGTTTTACACTAAAGTTATTTATGAGGAAGTGACTAATTTATTTTTGGGATTTAATTCCAAAAATATAAGCAATTCCTATGCATATTACTTGGAAACCTTACTTAGGTAAATATTTTAATTTATTGTTGATTAAAAACCATTCTTTAGAATTTTTACTTCAAACAACAGAATAAGGTTAAGTAAAATGAAATGTCATTGAACGAATGATTGAATGATTCGATCAATTTTGACACTATCCTGCTGTACTAAGTCGTCTATGGTTTGTCGAGGATTTGTAATAAAAATTTAAGAACTAACATTATTCCGTAATAATCATGAACTTGCTAGTTTAGGATTTACCAGAGCAGTTTTTTGTAATAAGAGGGTATGAGTTTACCTAACTAATCTTCCTAAGACAAGCTTTGACAAGATAACCGATAAAAAACGGTTTGTCGGACGGTTGCATGACGGAAAACCTGCGGGCGGAAAAAAAACTAGACTAGTGAGTGTTTTTTTCCCAAAGTAGGCAAAAAAATCTTAAGGTGACGGGTAGGGCACACTAGCGACGCCAAACGATTTTAATTTTTAGCTACTATACCGGATCTATTTTTAGAATTAGGGGGTTACAACCTCTCAAACACTGCAAACACTTATACTATTTACTATTAACCATGCACAAATGTTGGGTCCGTTTCTGTACGCGAAAAATTGATTCACGCCAATAGTGGCCGCTTTTGTCGGTAATCAATTTTTCACGTACGCGTTGGACCCAACATTTGTGCATGATTATTTAATAAATAGTATAAGTGTTTGCCGAGAGGTTGTAACCCCGAAATTGTTTAAAATAGATCCGGTTTAGTAGCTAAAAATTAAAATCGAATGGCGTCGCTAGTGTGCTCTACCTGTCACCTTAAAAGCAATTAACTACAATTGTGCATTTAATTTTACCAAGTATTAAGACAATAGGGGCTTAAATATTATTCTAAAAGCTATTTAAGAAGCAGGGAATATGCTTTGTATTTAGAGCCACACTTCGGCATAAATGGGTCGATTCGACCTGAATGATACCTCACTGAAAACCTGAGCGTCCTTTAACTGGGCCAAAATAAAATCAGTGTGGCGATGCGCCACGCTTTTGTAAATATATAAATAATGTGTAAATTATTTTGTAAATATTTTGTGCATCAACCAACGCACGGACAGTATGACCCTTTTCTATGTATATAGTTTGAGGTGTACTTCACGCCGCGCGCATGACGGGTCAGCGGCGCGCGCAGGCTCTGGTCATACTGTTCGTCCGTCGGTTGACATTCAAAAAAATGTCATCGAATTTAAACAGACTGATTTTACTGTGAATAATTTATTGTACAAATTAATCTAGCCGTTCTTATTATCTTTACTTCGTTTTCCTGCTTTTATGTTCTCCTTCTTTTTGATATACATATGTGTGGTGTAAATATTTGGTCGGATTGTAAATAATCGTTTGTACATAGACTCTTTCTTTCGTACGACCACCCGCCATACTACTGCACACGACGCCCCCCATATCAGTATCGTCTCTTGTGAACTTACGAATGAAGCGGCTGTCGTTTGACCTTCATTTTAATTTTTATGATATAAGTGGCAGACGAGCCGACGGGTCACCTGATGGTAAGCGATTACCGCCGCCCATGGACACCTGCAACACCAGTGGTGTCTTAACCCCCCTTTCCCTGGATTGAGCCTCTGGTACCCTCACTCACGAAGCGAAACACAGCGCATGCACTATCTCCATAACTCTTGACATGGGTACCAGACCAACTGGATCATGGTTTACACGCCCGGAAACAACGAACAAAAAGGCCCTTTAACAACACAGAACAAAGTTTCAAAGTCAACAATCAATAAATAAACTCAAGGATTATAAACATGGCTGAATAAAGCTCAATTCCTTTGCCCCACCTAATTGACAGTAACGGAAGCGGCAATGAACTTGGCGGGAAGCGGGCGTTCTTAATTTAAAATTTTAAACGTCTTGCACCGGAGCTGGGTAGGGTGACCAGACTGACCAACTACCCGTGCGACAAATAATGTTTATGTACTACCCAAGGGTCTTATTTTATTAATTTATTTATTTGGCACATTAACAATACAAACACAAGCATTTTACATAAACAAGACAAGGGACTATTCTAGTGTTAATATCAATTATAGACATGCACAGCATGATATTATTTTAGAGGTTACAGTAATGTTCTTAATTCTTTTCTTATTGTAATGTAATGTTTATTTTACGTTTGTTAACTAAAACGGTATTATAAAGTGGTTTTCATTAATTTTCCGAAAATTATGTATGATTTTTTTATTCCGAACGTCAAAACTGCTCTATAGAGCAGCTTATAATAATAACCTTTGTTAGCTAAAGGTGACGGGTAGGGCACATTAGCGACGCCAATCGATTTTAATTTTTAGCTACTAAACCGGATCTATTTTAAACAATTTCGCAGTTGCAACCTCTTGGAAAACACTTATACTATTTATTAAATAACCATGCATAAATGCGTTCACAACATTTGTACGCGAAAAAATGATTCACGCTAAAAGTGGCCGCTTTTGGCGGTAATCAATTTTTCGCGTACAAAAATGGACCCAACATTTGTGCATGGTTATTTCATAAATAGTATAAGTGTTTGCCGAGAGGTTGTTACCTCGAAATCGCTTAAAATAGATCCGGTTTAGTAGCTAACAATTAAAAACGAATGGTGTCGCTAGTTAGGGCTACCCGTCACTTTAAACGGTATTATAATACCAGCGTCATGATTGTGCTTCGGCATTGTTGATGTCTATGAGCGGCGGTTACCATTTACCATCAGATGGGCCGCATGCTCGTCTGCCTATTATTCGCAATAAAAAAAAGCCCTTAGGAATTTAAAACATAGACGCAAACAGTTATAACTTAGAGAGCTGCTCAAACATGTTTTTGTCTCTATCATAGAGGTGAATTACGCCCGAATACTTTTACCTGGCCGAAAATACAATTCATGGATCCCCTGTCTAAGAATAGCAACGAAGGCAGTCGCTTTAGTCCCAAATGGGAATAACAGGCTCAGATGAGATGACGGTTTGAGCAGTTTCCAAACACATGTACGATAAAATACGAGAGATTTGGTCACCCTATAGACAAGTTGTTTTTTTTATATTCGGACAAAAGTGGCCAGGTTGTCGACATTTTTGGCGTTTTGACAATTTCATTTTGGTTTACAAATTGGACGGTAAATTCATGAAGGACCGGAAAAATTGGACAAGACTGGAAAGGCCTACCGTGGGAGAGTTACGCTTCGGCATGAATGGGCCGGCTCGACCGTAGTGATACCACGGCCTCACAGCGTGGGTGAGGGTACCGGCCCAATCCGGAGGGAAAGTGGAGGTTAAAGGTTGGCAGCGCAGTTGTGACTTCACTGGTGTTGCGGGTGTCAATGGGCGGCGGCAATCGCTTACCATTAGATGATCCGTCAGCTCGTCTGCCACCTATGTCACAAAAAAAGCATCTTTAAGGCAAACGCGTATCCTAGACCTCATCGTCGCTTTCCATCCGATTGTGGTCAAGCGTTAGCCAATCAGCCGCCACAAAGGAGACACACAGCGCGTGTGAAAAAGAGGGAAAAACGCCGATTCGGTCGTAATGTCTGCTTTGAATTAGGCCCTCAGTGCTTCGTTCGTGTTTATTTATATTAAGGCGACGGGTAGCCCTAACGAGAGACACCAATCAATTTTAATTATTAGCTACTAAACCGGATCTATTTGAAACAAAACAAGAAAGTCTCTACTATTTATTAAATTATTTAGCACTACTTTTAGATGAGCTGTAGAAATAATAAAACTGAGTAGAGGACATGGGCACTCACTCGGACCCTCACAGGGCACTGCAAATTAAACAAGCACCTGCACAACATGGGCCTTTCAGATACCAAAATCTGCAGGTTCTGTCGCGAGGACGAGGAAACGATTATCCACGTCCTCGGCGAGTGCATAGCGCTGCACCGCTGCAGAAGCCGGCACCTGATCACACATGATCTCAGCAGACGAGATCAAAAGCCCCCCCGTCAGCTCCATTCTCGGGTTTATCCTGGAACTGGAGCTACATGAGGTGCTGTAATAGATTACGGGGCTGCCACAATAGATCATCTACTGGTCGCAGTGGCTATGAGACGCAGGGCTCACCCCATTTCTATCAAATAACTACTTTTTGATCTGTTTTTGGACTCGAAACTTGGATTAGCACCATAAGTGGCCGTTTCTGGCGGTACCAAAAGTTAAATAAATAGTATAAGTGTTTTCCGAGAGGCTGCAGCTTCGAAATTGTTAAAAAGATATCAGGTTAAGTTGCTAACAATTTCAATTAACTAGCGTCGCTATTGTGCCCAACCAGTCATCTTAAAGTGACGGGTAGGACACACTAGCGACGCCAATCGATTTGAATTTTTAGCTACTCAACCGGATCTATTTTAAACAATTTCGGGGTTACAACCTCTCGGCTAACACTTATTCTATTTAATATATAACCATGCACAAATGTTGGGTCCGTTTTAGTACGCGAAAAATTGATTCACATCAAAAGTGGCCGCTTTTGGCAGTTATTCAAATTTCGAGTACAAAAGCAGACCGAAAAGTTAAGTGTAAGTATTTAATAAATAGTATAAGTGTTTGCCGAGTGATTGTAACCCCGAATTACTTAAAATAGATCCGGTTTAGTAGCTGAAAGTTAAAGTCGTCCGTCATCTTAACAAATTTAAGTACACTAGCCAGAGGGCCTAATTTAAAGCCGACGTTACGAACGAATCGGAGTTTCCCTCTCTTTCACACGTCCTATGTATCTCCTTTGTTTGCATGCGACAGGTATATTTTTGTTCGTTACGGCTTTATATTTTGACTGACCGGATGGCGCAATTGGTAGTGACCCTGCCTCTTACGCCAAAGGTCGTGGGTTCGATCCCCACCCTGGACAAACATTCGTGCGATGAACACTTGTGTTTATTCAGTGTCTGGGTGTAATATATGTATTTAAGTATATATTTGTGTTCCTCTGTTGTCTGATATCTGTAACACAAGTGCTTAAGCTACTTAGTATGGAATCAGGTCAACGTATGAGATGTTGTGAGAATTATAATTATTAAGCCACCAGTTACAACCAGCGGCTGTTCGTCGAACTACTGAATCTGCCATCAAATTACCCGCTGACAAAGAGATTTTTTTGCAATACGATATCCGCTAACTCAATAATTATATTATCTACGCCAAACTTTAACAAGAAGCGCGACCTCGCAAAAGTGAAAGAAAAATGATGAAATAAATAAGCTGGTAAGTCAATAGACCATCATCATTTAAAAACCGTTATACCATTTAAGTGGGTCGCCATGACTAGAAGGAATTCGATGGTTGGATACGAGTTTAGAGTAACCATCGAACGAAACATTGCAGTATTTAAAATGAAAGATTTAAGATAAATTAACCGTGGAAGTCACCGACATAGCCCACCGAATTAGCAAACTGAAGTGGCAGTGGGCTGGTCATATTAGCCGCAGAACTGACAGCCGTTGGAGCCGTAAAGTCCTTGAGTGGAGACCGCGACTCGGTAAGCGTAGTGTAGGACGCCCTGCGACAAGATGGGATGATGACATTCGAAGGCTGGCTGGTGTGGGCTGGATGAGAGTGGCCGAAAATCGGGAGCAGTGGCGTGCATTAGGGGGGACCTATGTCCAGCAGTGGACGAGTGTGGGTTGCTGATGATGATGATGATGATGAAATGAATTTAATTCTCCACTGCTGGGGCACGGGCC
Organism: Marasmia exigua; assembly: GCA_019059595.1. Taxonomy (NCBI): domain Eukaryota; kingdom Metazoa; phylum Arthropoda; class Insecta; order Lepidoptera; family Crambidae; genus Marasmia; species Marasmia exigua. The sequence goes on from CM032492.1 coordinate 9,143,152, forward strand.
TCCCTCAATCACATGAGGGGTAATTGCCATACTCACCACGCTTGGCAGACGGGTCGGCGAGGGTTTAGATATAAATGCAGAGTTTTCCTTCTCTGGGAGCTGATGATCATGCCAGCAGCTTTACCTTAGTCGCCTTTTACGACACCTCGGTAAGAGTGAGGGTGGCCTATTCTACTCCGCCGGGGACCACACGGCTTTTTAAGATTGCGTGTTGGAAAAAGATGTCATGAGCTTTAGTACGGTAATGACTTTTGATCGCGATTTATGATAAGGAGGTTAACGTTGTTCGTAGACACCTTAAAAAATTATATCAATCTTTTTAGCCGTGAAAGACGGACAAACACATATACTACAATTAGTTTGGATATGACTAATGTAGATAAACACACAATTATATTGAAACATTTAACAATCTATTTACACAGTTGTAATTAGCTAATAAATGAGTTGTACGTAGGGCTTGCAATTCGAATCTATAATATAAAAATGAATCGCAAAATGTGTTGGTAAGCGCATAACTCAACAACGCCTGGACCAATTTGGCCAATTCTTTTTTTAAAATGTTCGTTGAAGTCCAAGGATGGTTCTTACGGCGAGAAAAAATCGAATAATTGTCGGGAAAACCCTAAAAACAGCCCTTTTCTTTTTCACATACAACCGTGCGAAGCCGGGGGCGGGCCGCTAGTATTCTAATAAAGCGAATATTCGACCTAGTTTACTATTCGAATATTGAGTGTAGAAATATTCGAATATTCTTTAAACCAAACTAAAATCATCTGTCATCTAATCTATGTTTTTGTCATGTGAGTAGAAAAACATTTATTTTTTAATTCAAAAATAATTACAACCTGTGCGGATAAAGAATGGGATCAGAAATGGCGGCGCATCTATTCACTTCTCGCTCGCACACCCACGAGTGCGAGTATAGGCGCAAATAGTGTGCGAGCGAGAAGTGAATAGATGCGCCGCCATTTCTGATCCCATTCTTTATCCGCACAGGTTGTATGTAAATTATCTTTGATGTAGATACAAGAGAAGTTAATTAATGTTTTGTTTATTTTTTTATTGCGTATTGGTAGGAAAAATATCTACCTGTTTGTTCATTGACATTCCTTTGATAAAATGATTTAAACAATTAGTTAAATAACAAGCTTTTGCATTTTATTGATTTTTCATTTACTTTTATAAACAAGTAGGCATTTATTTTATTAATATATACGACATAAACCTTGAACGCTGATATTCGAATAGTTCCTAAAAAGTATCGAATATCTAGATTTGTCGAACATTTGCAAGCCCTAGTTGTAAGTTTGTTTACCTTTAACTATTTATTATGTTAATAAATTGTGATTTTAATGACGAATTACCAAATTAGAGAATGTAACTATGTATTGACTGACCGGACGGCGCAATTGGTAGTGACCCTGCCTCTTGCGCCAAAGGTCGTGGGCTCGATCCCCACCCTGGACAAACATTCGTGCGATGAACACATGTGTTTGTTCGGTGTCTGGGTGTAATATATGTATTTAAGTATATATTTGTGTTCCTCTGTTGTCTGATATCTGTAACACAAATGCTTAAGCTACTTAGTACGGAATCAGGTCAACGTATGAGATGTTGTGAGAATTATAAAAAAAAAAAACTTTTTATACGAAGTCGGAAGACGCTCAGACGGATCGCCTGATGTGACACATAGACACCCGTGACACCAGAGAGAGAGCAACAAGTGCGCTGTCAACCTTTAACCCCCCTTTCCCCCGGATTTTCTATGGGGTGTCGTAAAATTTTTCGACTTTCCAAAATTCATAGAAAAAAATGTTTCTCAGAATGGTTAGTATAAGTGTGCTAGTTGAAGGGATGTAAATGTTCAACGATACATTCTGTATGTGTTTGTATTTTATTGAAACAACAAATGCACAACTCTTAAAAATTAGTACAATAGGATTATACTGTAAACATACAGTCAATGACGACCCGTTTGGAACAGTGGTAGTGAACGCTGCCTTTGGTCCAAGGGTTGTGGGTTCGATCCCCGCACAGTATAAACATTTGTGTGCATGAACATGTCTGTTTGTATTGGTCTGGGTGTTTCTATGTATTATAAGTATGTATTTACAAAAAAAAAAAGTATTATATGTATATATTTGTAATCCCACTGTTGATTCTGATATCCGTAACACAGGTGCTTGAGCTACCTATCTCGGAGTCAGATCAATGTATGTGATGTTGTGAAATATTTATTAAAAAAAAAAATATGATGGGTTAACTGTTTAGTAACAAAACCCTTAAAATTATAAGTCAACAATCGCTAAAAATAAACACTTCTGCAATATTATCGTAGAAAAAAAAATTAGTGCCCCTTCCTTTTTTCAAGTTAAATGAAAAAAAAAAAACTTCACTCAGTCATACTTATAATTTGAAGATGTTAGGAGCATGAAATAGTACCTGTAAAAATAAAAAAAAACTGTATTAAATTTACCACACAAATCAGAATAAAAGACAAAAATAGAAGAAAAAAAATAAAGCAAATCAAAAAAAGAGACCGCCCAACGTGGGGCTCGAACCCACGACCCTGAGATTAAGAGTCTCATGCTCTACCGACTGAGCTAGCCGGGCACTTGTAACTAGTCACGAAATTAGCGACCCATATCACCTTACGTTCCTTAGGGATGTTCTATTGTGCTTAAGAAATACGTTTGTAATTTCGTGAAGGTGAACACAGCCCGGCTAGCTCAGTCGGTAGAGCATGAGACTCTTAATCTCAGGGTCGTGGGTTCGAGCCCCACGTTGGGCGTTATTTTTTGCACCTAATTTCCCTTCTATTAACTTGTGGGTATTTTCGGGATCGAAAGGTTAATCTAACAATGAAATGTATTTATTCTCAGGACAGAGTCATCGAAATGAGAATACTCCAGTTCTGTCATACACAGAAAGCCATGCGTCCTTCAGTGATATTAAATTTTCTTATGTGAGGTGGCAGACGACTCGACGGATCACCTAATGTATGCGATTGACGCTGCCTTATAGACATCTATAATCATTTAATAAAACACATATTTACTGTCAAAAGCCCATTATACAGTTGATGATTACTTGAATGACAATGGACAATACGACACAAAAAATATATTAGCATTTTTATACGCTTTTCGAATAAATAAAGAGAAAAAAGATGACCCATTAAATATGTGTATTTATTGAAATATTTATTTTCTAAATTACTAATTATTTTGCCGGAAGTGACGTAGTCCTGAGGCTCAACGTATTGTGATGTCGGTGCTATACGTCCAATAAAAAAAATATGTTACTTTAAGTTACTTACTGTCACTGTCATCATTTTATCTTGTCATTTTATGATCAGACTTTTTTTTTGGCTTTAATCAACGTGAGCAAAAGCGTTATTAATTTGTCATGCCGAGTGATGACGTCACAGGATGACTTTTACATTTTATTTAATTTAATTTAATTTAATTTTTTATTTAATTTAATTTTTATTTTTTTTCTCCATTAATAAAATTAAGCAAATTTAAATTCACGTCCTATACGCAGTCAATATAAAAATAATGTACTTATACCTAACAACTATATATATTATAAAAGCACCTTTTGCACAGGTATTAAAATCTTTAACCATTTGCCAACAGATATAAAAGCTATGGACATGCCAAAATTTTTAAATACGCCTGAAAAAGTGGTTAACTGAAAATGTATTTTGTAATTTAAATGAATATTTCAACTGTAAACACTAACATTTCTATTCATATTTTCAAGCTTATATTTTATATTTTGTAATTAATAAGTATTGCATACCCGATATGGGTAAACTGTTGATGTACTCAATATTATGTTGCAATGTCACCCGCAAATTGTAATATCTACAGTTATAAGCAATAAAGATTTTGATTCTGATTATCTGTTTAAAATTCTGAATTTATCTTACTTAAATTGCTATGAATCTAATCTAGAAATAGTATTTTTCATTTCGAAAAATGTTTTTTTATCGTATTTTCCATTTCTTGCCGGATCTTCTCGGCAGAATCAACTTTCTGATTCCGTTGGTAGAATCACAATATTATGTTTATTAATTTCTTAGTATATTTTTTGTATCGACATATATGTTTAATGTACATAGTTATCATTTTTTTTATGACAATTTGTATTGTAGGAGCTGAGTACAAGCCTATGCAAATAAAGTATTTTTGAAATCGAATCCGCAATACCAGTGAAATCGCAAGTGCACAGCACAGCTGCTGCTTGACTTCGGTTTCTGTGAGGCCGTGGTATCACTCTGCTCGAGCCGGCCCATTTATGCCGAAACGTGGCCTTCCCACAGTAAAAACAGACACACACAAAGGCCATGTGACCCCACTGAAATCCTATATTTTGCACATGAAACTCAACATAGTATCAACTCAAAAAATGTTGTTTTGAGATACACCGCCTTAAAGTTACATCCAATAAGGTTCAAAATCTCATGACAACATTTTTTTAGTTAATACTATGTTGATTATCATGCGATTTAGGGTCGGCGTGGCACGCAAAGCGGCTGGTATACGCGGAATTCCTTTGCCCTCACGCTCGGACAAATCTAGCGGCCCAACCCTTTTGCCCAGCGAACTGCGAAGGGCCAACTTTCCCAGGCCCTGTCACTGGCCATATGACGCTTTTAACTTAGGGTTGCCACGTCTTAAAGCTGAACAGCCTGTCTATTCCAACAGTTTAGCCGGACATTCTAGGAAAATTTTAAATTCTAATCCCATCATTACAAACGACTCGGAACAAAACTCGTGCCAGCCCCTTTTAACATTGCATATTGGAACGGAATGACATGAGCTGTACGCTAATAACTTAATTAGTTCAAGAATTGTCAAATCTATCAGTTTAGCCGGACATTTGATTAAAAAAAAGCCGAACACCCTAAAAATGTTAGTTAAATTTGGTTATAATATTCCTTCTAAAAGTTGGACCGACAACCTGATCAACATTGCGGGAGTCCGTTCGATGCGGGTAGCACAGGACTAAGTTTGAAAATACTTTTGAGAGGCATATGTCATCATCTCATAATAATAATTAATAATTTAATAATCTGTCTCCAGACAAATAACATCCAAATACATTTTTGACACAAGATGTTTTGGCTAAAATGATGATGATATACGAACACTTTCAGAATTCAAATGAGACACCATCATGGAATTAATCAGTGTCCTTCATTATAAAGCGGAAAGGTAGATTATCAAATTTCGCTTCATTGTGGTATACATAAGATTCTGCTAAGCGGAAGCCACAGGTCAAAAATTCAAAATAAATATTCTTTTTTTTACAAACTATAGGCCAACACTTGACCACAATCTCACCTGATGGAATGTGACAATGAGGTCTTGAATATAACGCGTTTGCCTAGAAGATGCCTATTCACTCTTGCCTTAAAGATGTCCAGATAAAATTTTACTTACACTTACTTACAGATTGTATCCAAAAACAGACCTCGGCAAAGAGTTCCATTCCTTAGCAGTCCGCATTATGAATGTGGAAGCGAATCGATTCGTGAAAGAAAAGCCTAATAAAGGCCGGACACGCAAAAATAAGTCTATGTCCGACTTTGTCCGGAGTCTTGGATATGGCAGCCCTACTTATTACTTAGAGTCGCCATTTTACTTGCTTCTTTTCTAAAGTTGTTTTTTAAAGAACAGATTGCGAATCGTTAGACCGTAAATAACACTTTTTATTGGCTAACCAATAATTCTAAAAAAACCTAGCCCTGGGGCATTTACCTGTGTACAGGGGTGTAACGCTAAACTTAAAACTATCGATGAATTTACAAAAATGGTAGAATTTACATTACATAGATAGTTTTCCCAGAGAAGGAAAACTCTGCATTTATATCAAAACCCTCGCCAACCCGTCTGCCAAGCGTGGTGAGTATGGCAATTACCCCTCATGTGATTGAGGGAGGCCCGTGCCCCAGCAGTGGGGACTTAAATGGGCTAATGATGATGATGATGATGAGATAGTTTTATTGCACAATAACAGAATATAGGTATGGGCACAAATATTAAAATTGTAAATTTAGAAAACCCCCGACGGCAGCCATCTTGGATTTTAAATTTGTCACAGTAAATGTATTCTGCTACTCAAACCCTTTTGTATGATACCCATATTGTGGGAGTTGTGTTAAACATACAATCCATATCTTTGTGACGGCAGGCATCTTGGATCGATTTTTATCCAACATAGATAAGAACACTCCCTCCTTATTCATCTTTCAAACAAAAACAAATCATAATCGGTTCATTTGTTCGGGAGCTACGATGCCATAGACAGACACACAGATACACACACACACAGACATGTCAAACTTATAACACCCCGTCGTTTTTGCGTGGCGGGTTAATAATGCATGGGTTACAAAAAAAAAAGAAACAAGACAGTACAACAAGGCGGTCTTCTTCCAGACCACCTATGTATGTAAGTTCTGAATAAAAGTAAAACTACTAAACTGATTTCAAAAATTAGTACACCATTAGATTAATCTGACATGCATTACATTATTCCTGACTAAATATCTTCACTTTACTACAGGTCATCATCATCATCATCAGCCCATTTAAGTCCCCACTGCTGGGGCATGGGCCTCCCTCAATCACATGAGGGGTAGTTGCAATACGCACCACGCTTGGCAGACGGGTTGGCGAGGGTTTTTATACAAATGCAGAGTTTTCCTTCTCTGGGTGCTGATGATCATGCCAGCAGCTTTACCTTAGTCGCCTTTTACGACACCTCGGTAAGAGTGAGGGTGGCCTATTCTACTCTGCCGGGGACCACACGGCTAACACACAGGTTACTACAGGCAATAATGGTTATTCCTAGAGGAAAACATCACCAGGCCCTGCGTCGATAGATCAGTCAGTGAACGGTCAAATTATATTTATAATATGATAAAATAAGTAATAAATAAATAAGGAATTATATATTCGACCGTGAGAGAGCCACGCTTCGGCATGAATGGGCCGGCTCGACCGGAGTGATACCAAGGCCTCACCGAAAACCGGCGTGAAGCAGCACTATGGTGTTTCGCTACGTAAGGGTACCGGAGGCCAATCGAGGGCAAAGGGGCGGTATAAAGGTTGGCAGCGCACTTGTGACTCCACTGGTGTCGCGGGGGTTCATGACCGGGAAATCGCTTACCATCATGGTGATCCATCTGCTGTTCTGCCAACTATTTATTTATTTTGATAAGGCACACCAACAGTATACATATAACACACTACAAAGCCCATCATCAGCCCATTTAAGTCCCCACTCCTGGGGCACGGGCCTCCCTCAATCACATGAGGGGTAATTGCTATACTCACCACGCTTGGCAGACGGGTTGGCGAGGGTTTTGATATAAATGCAGAGTTTTCCTTCTCTGGGTGCTGATGATCATGCCAGCAGCTTTACCTTAGTCGCCTTTTACGACACCTCGGTAAGAGTGAGGGTGGCCTATTCTACTCTGCCGGAGACCACACGGCGCACAAAACAGATACAATACAACACAATATTCTTATACAATACCAATTACATGTGTACACAACATTTACAGTACACGTAAAAACTAAAAGAAAGAAATGGATAAAAAATAAAAATAAAATAAACAAAACAATCTAAACCAAACAGTAATTTATAACAGTAAACCGATTAAAGGCCGGTAATGTGTCGTGAAAAATGTCCAGTGACCTATCACATAAAAAAAAATGAAATAATTTAAATACTGGATATGAGGCGCAAAAATCACGCCCAACGTGGGGCTCGAACCCACGACCCTGAGATTAAGAGTCTCATGCTCTACCGACTGAGCTAGCCGGGCTGTGTTCACCTTCACGAAAATACAAACCTATTTCTTAAGCACAATAGAACATCCCTAAGGAACGTAAGGTGATATGGGTCGCTAATTTCGTAACAGGTAACAAGTGCCCGGCTAGCTCAGTCGGTAGAGCATGAGACTCTTAATCTCAGGGTCGTGGGTTCGAGCCCCACGTTGGGCGCGATAAGCTTTTTTTATATTTTATAAATGTTGCTCTGGTTGGTACTAATAAATAGAAAATAGTTTTTTGTATACATACTTAATTGAAAGTATATAGGTAATAATTTTATTTAAACAAAAATGTGATAGGTGGCAGACGAGCAGATGGATCACCGAAACACAGCACAGTGCTGCTTCACGCTAGTTTTCTGTGAGGCCGTGGTATCACTCCGGTCGAGCCGGCCCATTCATGCCGAACTAAAAATAGGTATTAAATTGATATGGTTTAACGAATTATAATTCACAATTGTTAGAGGAACGCCCTGTTGGTCCAGTGGTTTAAGTACCAGGCCGTGATCTCAGGGTCCTGGGTTCGATTCCCGGGTCGAGCGAAAAGTATGTTTCGAATTTTTCGGACATAGCTCGGGTTTGTGATCACTAATCCGCATTTGACAAGCGTGGTGATTAAGCCTAATCCCATCAGAGTAGCGATAACTTGATTTATATGATGGAGGCCTTTGCCCTGCAGTGGGACAGTTTATAGGCTGATTAAAAAAAAAGGTAATAATAATATTTGAAACGAAACACGTAGCGCCATCTATTATTAGTATAAAAAGTTCTACTTTATATCAATGGATGACGCTACGTGTTTCGTTTTTAATATGAATTTATGTACCGAAACGAAATGAGGGCGGACCACTACTTGTAATAATAACAACGAAAGAGGAAAAACCAGAGTAAACATACTTTTATCTAAGAACAATATTATATATCCGACCGAAGTCATATTGTAATAAACAGATAATTTACACTATTTATGTAAGGTATAAACAGCCACATGTCAGGACCCCAATTCTCGTGCTCGTGACATTTATTTTCATACGACTTAAATCACTAAAACATAGATTTTTTTGCATGGTTTTCAGGTGATATCCGCCATGTTTTCAAAATATCACGAGCTCGAGAGTTGGGGTACAGGTCACTACAATGTTTCACTGTAAAGAAGCATAAAATAGCATAATGTAATTACTACAAGTGATAATTTCGCATAATACTAATAAGTACAACAGTTTTTGCATAAAATTTTTAGCTTATGCTATGCAATAAGCATAAACATGATTAAGCATAAAATAATTAACAATGAGTCATTAAAAAGCGGCTTACGGGTGGCTCAAGGGCCACCCCCACCTCACCTAAACCTACTTTTGCTCTATATAATATAGGAAATACTGGTTACTTACTTACTTTTTTACTTTTCAGATTCAAACAACCATTAATGCCTAAAAAATTGTGCTAAAAAAAATTATGCATAAATGCATTATGCTAAATAATAACTATGCCACAGTACAAATTATGCTAAAACCAAATTAGGCCATATTAATATTATGGTAAATAAATTATGCCAATCCATTTTAGGACAAAACAGATTATGCCAATTAAAGGGATCCCCACTACAATCTGTCAAAATTCCTCAATTGATACTGAACCGATCTTTTTTTATTTGTCAATAGGCTGACGCTTGACCACAATCGCACCTGATGGAAAGCGGTGATGAGATCTAGGGTGATACGGGTTTGCCTAAAAGATGCCTGTTCACTCTTGCCTTAAAGATGTCCAGATTATAGTGGTCAGGAAAGACAGACCGGATAAGGGGTAGTTCTATCACATAAGAATGAGAGCTCTCGCCGCGCCTTGTCGTCCGGTGATGGAATGGGCTGAGGGGATTAATAAAACCCGACTACCAAAAAACACGATCTAAAAAGTACAAAACAAGAAAATTGTCTCTGCTGAAATGATTATGCCATATCGCCGTGGTCGTATGCCACATTGATTTTATTTTATTATTATAATGAATCTGTTTTGCTACAGTAGCATACGACCACGGCGATACGGCAGTTTTAGTTCCTTACTCTAAGTCCCCTAGAGGGCGCTGTAATAAATTTAACGTGACGTCATGTCGCCTATAACCAGAAGACAACCAGGAGCCCAATTCTCGGGTTTGTGACATTTTAAGAACATGGCGGATATCACCCGAAAACCATACAAAAAAAACTATGTTTTAGTGATATATGTCGTATGAAAATAAATGTCACGAGCCCGAGAATTGGGCTCCAAGACGCTTCTAAAGACACCTCATTTGTTCAAATATGATAACTAGTTTAGAAGTTACGTGGAAACAGATGAACATACATACATATATACATACATAGCCTGTCAAAATCATAACCCCCCTTTTGCTTTGCAGTAGTCGGGTAATTATGTAGATCCTCCGCACACTCTCCGAAATGAATCCGGTAGAGCTTTTTTGAAATTAAGGTGGTAATCGACCGAAAGAAAAACCGCCTTCAAAAACCACGAAGTAAAAAGTGTAAAATAATATTTTTAACACTTCGTACACCTCAGATAACCTTTTATTTTACAAGTTTTTGGAAAACTTAAAGCTAGATTTATTTTCCACTGATAATCACTTGGTTGTTTAACAGAAATGCAAGTAGGTAATGTTAAGAGAGAAAAAAAGTTACTAAATAACAAACAAAACGAACAACGTATTTGCCACTTTTAGAAGAAGAAACATTGAAATTGATCAATTTGATTTCAGTTCGAGGTTTTTGAAGGCGGGTTTTTTTTTTCGAAGACATTTCTTTTACGCTTCTTACTGCCTCACTCAGAGTCGTTGATTAACTTAGTTGGCTACTTAAGAAAAAGTATTGACACTTATTTTGATACACTTTAGAAGACTATAGTATATCTGTGACTTTGGTACCGGTAATCTCTATGCGATTACCGACACTAAAGTTAATGAACATTAGCTTAAGTTACGTCTCTGAGTGCGGCCGATTTAGTGTCTTATTTTTAGGTAGCACGCACCCCCCCTCCACTAACACCCACCAAACAAAAAAATTGGCGGAGAAATCGGTGAATATACCTACATAAAAAAAACCGGCCAAGTGCGAGTCTGACTCGCGCACCGAGGGTTCCGCCGTACAAACGTAGCGGTTTACAATCGAAGTGTCGGTATAAACAGCTTTTGATCGCGTTAACTTAGCAGTTTGATTTTTTCACAGCTTAAAGGGACAGTAGACCTAGGTATTTGGTATACATTTAAATTTGATACCTTTATTCCTTCGTGAGAAATAAGGTAGTAAGTGTCATTTTATTAAAATATTTTTATTATATTATATAACTAAAAAAATGTGATTTTCGGATTTTTTCCTATATTTGCATTATATGACAATGCTTCATGCCAAATTCCAAGATTCTGAGTTTGCGGGAAGTAGCTACAGGGTACTTCCCGCAAACTTTTGATTCCTTTGCGAGTGTCGAAAATTTGTTGAAAATATCGACATAATCGGCTGTATCTTTTGATTGGCTTGGCTTAGAAGTTTGATATTTTCACAGCTTAAAGGGACAGTAGACCTGAGTAATATAAATTTCAGCTTCATACCTCCACGCGTTCCTGAGAAAAAGGGTCTTGACAGACGGACGGACGGACAGACGGACAACAAAGTGATCCTATAAGGGTTCCGTGTTTTCCTTTTGAGGTACGGAACCCTAAAAACATACATATATCTAATAAAATCAAGTTTTGTATACTTTGACGTGTGACTTGTACGTATCTATTGATTTAAAGTGCTCTACTCTCCTACTCCTAAGAAGATAAATTAGTTTCGATTTCACCACGCGCCTATAGATCCTTGTCGCTTCAGTAGGGCGATCAATAAACAACTAATTCCCACCTCTCGGAAACCAGACCGTGAATCGAAAGCGCCCGCGCACTCGTGCTAAGAAAACTAATCAGTTAGGCCGTTGGTTCCTAAATAGTAGTCAACGGTAGGAAAAACTTGAATAATTTAAAATTTGGTTTAGTTTTCTAGTTACAACCACTACAATAATAAGATTATCCGTGATAAACACCCAGTGGTTTGGGTTACAAACAGACATGTTCATGCACACAAGTTTTTGTACAGTCACGAGCTTTAATTTTGGATCTACGCAAGGTTGAATGATGTGTAACAAACTTTTTGAGGGTGAGGGTGAACACAGCCCGGCTAGCTCAGTCGGTAGAGCATGAGACTCTTAATCTCAGGGTCGTGGGTTCGAGCCCCACGTTGGGCGATAAGCTTTTTTTTATATTTTATAAATGTTGCTCTGGTTGAATGAATGAATGAATGAATGAATGAATATACTTTTATTGCACTCAAAGTATAGTAAGAAAACTTAATGCTAGGTATTACAGGATATGTACAACGAAGGCGGCCTTATTACTATGAGCAATCTCTTCCAGGCAACCTTTGGGTAAAGGACACTTGATGAAGGTGTAGGGCAGTGCAATATTAATATTTATATACTTACATACAAAGTTCAAATATTAATACATAAATAAAATATAAATATACTAATACATATCTGCATAAAATATCATAAACTACTTACATATGTTTGATTAAATATAGATAATTGGATATTGCAACTACAAATAATAACAATGGATCTGAAAGTATGCGAATGATTTTAATTAAAGGACAGGAAGAACTTGGTTGGTACTAATAAACAGAAAATAGTTTTTTGTATACATACTTAATTGATGGGTAAGTAAAATTTTTATTTAAATAAAATATATGTATATGGTATATGTGATAGGTGGCAGACGAGCTGACGATCACCTGATAGGAAGCTAATAGCTGATAGGAAGCTTTCGCTAGAGCCTTAACGTGTCAAAGTAATAATATTACCATCGAGAACTTTACTTTTCTAGGGACAACCGTGCAAAACGTCAACTTGAGCGAGGGCTTACGATCATTACCGATGTTTTCCGAGTAATTGTTATGTGGGTAATCACTTTTTGGCCCTGTGTTGGCGCAAATAAAGAAATAAAAATGTTCATTTGTCAATTGATATATGTCAGCTCGCCAACTGAACCGCCAAATGTAACAAACAACTATTTTCTTGATTGACACTGACACGAGTGACACAACATATGTTCGTAATTAGAAAACCGTAATGATAGCTTTTTGCAAAGAGGTTATCGTTTCGATATCGGGTCGATTAGATAAAACATTTTGTCTTAACTTGACATTCAACAATATTGCACTAAAGTTTCGACCGTATTGCATTATGAATGTTCTAACGCCATTTAACGGAAGTGGGTCCCAAATTAAAGCTCGTGACTGTACTGTGCGAGGATCGAACCTGCAACTGTTGCACCGGAGGCAGCGTTCCCCACCACTGATACAAACGGGTCGTCAAATTCTTATTCATCCGTTCATATTCAATGAGAATGACAACCTTGCTGCTGAATCACACCGATATCTGAAGAAAGTCGCTCATTTCCCCGACTTGCGAGGCAACTCACGCCCGCGCCCACTCGCCTGCGCTCGCGCAGCCCCTTGAAAGCGGCGCGTGACGGCGCATACTAGCCCGCTATTGTTTGTTTTACAACTTTTTAACGACCAGGCAAGCCGTTCTGGGAAATTAACTCATTTTCGCAGAATCACTTTCAATGTATACTCGTAAAAAGCTTAAGGCGACGGGTAGGGCACACTAGCGACGCCAATCGATTTTAATTTTTAGCTACTCATAATCATTAGCCCATTTAAGTACCCACTGCTGGGGCAAGGGCCTCCCTCAATCACATGAGGGATGATTGCCATACTCATCACGCTTGGCAGACGGGTTGGCGAGGGTTTTGATATAAATGCAGAGTTATCCTTATCTGGGTGCTGATGATCATGCTAGCAGCTTTACCTTAGTCGCCTTTTCTACTCTGCCGGGGACCACACGGCTAGCTTTTAGCTACTATTCCGGATCTATTTTAAACAATTTCGGGGTTACAACCTCTCGGCAAACACCTATACTAAATATTTAATACTTAACTGTTTGGTCTGCTTTTGCACTGGAATTTTCGATTACCGCCAAAAGTGGCCCCTTTTGGCGTGAATCAATTTTTCGCGTACGCGTTGGACCCAACATTTGTGCATAGTTATATTTTTTAATAAATAGTAAAGTGTTTGCCGAGAGGTTGTAACCCCGAAATTGTTATAATTAGGTCCGGTTCAATAGTTACAAATTAAAATCGATTGGCGTCGCTAGTGTGCCCTACCCGTCACCTTAAGGCGACGGGTAGTGCACACTAGCGACGCTAATTGATTTTAACTGTTAGCTACCAAAACATTTTTTTTAATAATTTCGAGGCTTCAGTCTCTCGGCAAACACTCATACTATTTATTTAATAACCATGGCCAAATGTTAGGTCTGTTTTTATAAAAAAGTGGCCGCATTTGGCTTTATTCCAAAATTGGAGTGCAAAAGCAGATCAAATAGTTAACTATAAGTATAAAATAAATAGTATAGGTATTTACCGAGACACTGAAGCCCTGAAGTTGTTTAAAATAGATCTGGTTTAGTTGCTAACAATTAAAATCAATTTGCGTCGCTAGTGTGGATACCCTACACCTTAAAGACTCATTCTAAAATATATGAGAGTATCTTAAATCAGTACAATCTTACGCTTACTTTTACTTAACATAGGGCCGGTTTCTGAATCGAGAATTTGAAGTTAAGGTAGGGCACACTAGCGACGCCAATCGATTTAAATTTTTAGGTACTAAACCGGATCTACTTTAAACAATTTCGGGGTTACAACCTCTCGGCAAACACGCGTACTATTTATTAAATAACCATGCACAAATTTTGGGTCCGTTTTTATACGCGAAAAATTTAATCACGCCAAAAGCGGCCACTTTTGGCGGTATCCAAAATTCGAGTGCAAAAGCAGACCAAGCAGTTAACTATAAGTATTAGAAAATAGTAGGTATAGGAGTTTGCCGAGAGATTGTAACACCGAAATTGTTTAAAATAGATCCGGTTTAGAAGCTAAAAATTAAAATCCATTGGCGTCGCTAGTTTGCCCTACCCGTCACCTTAAGCACGGCTTGAGCACGAACTTTGTCAGTTGTGTCATACTTCAACTGTCAAACTTTGTGCTCAAATTGTGCTTAACTTCAAATGTTCAATTCAGAAACCGGCATATTATTAGGTAATCTAATCAATTTGTAAGGTATAAAACAATTACCCGATTTTTCGTTGCGGGTGTAACCATGCCAAAGAAACAAGAAAAGATGCTTACAACGTGACAATTATCTTTTTTTTCTCGAGACTGTGACGAAATCCACCACGACAAATGAGTTATAACTCTTTTGAAGAAAAGAGTAACATTGCTAAGTCATTGCTCACCGGATTAGTAAGCTTAAGTGGCAGTGGGCTGGCCATATTAGCCGCAGAACCGACAACCGATGGGGTAAACGAGTTCTAGAGTGGAGACCGCGTCTTGGCAAACATAATGTAGGGCGCCCTCTGGCTAGGTGGGGGGACGATCTGCGCAGGATGGCTGGCAAGAGCTGGATGCGAGAAGCCATGGATAGATCACAGTGGCGAACAATTGGAGAGGCCTACGTCCAGCAGTGGACTGCGATAGGCTAATGATGATGATGATGCTGTTTTACATCTTTAACTCCCAATTAACTCAGTAACTCAAAAGACTAAAAAGACTTGAATGGTGTGATTGATGCGAATTGCGATGGGTTGTCTCATCGACGTGTTTATCCAATCTTATAAATTCAATACAAATAAATATTTTTGTATTTTATGGCAACAGTGGTAGGGTCAGTTTCCTCCCCTGATCATTTTCAATCATGCTCCTACCCTTTTCAACTCATAAAATCCCGCTATGACGATTTCACTCACTCCTTTACGATCCGTGGTACGGTCAGAATCAAAAGTAGCTGAACATTTTAGAACTTTGTCACACTAACCATTGCGCAGTTTTAATAAGTGTTTGACTTACTCAAGCTGCGCAAAACTTAGTGTGACAAAGTTCTATAATGTTCAGCTACTTTTGATTCTGACTGTACCAGTCTCGCTCACTAACTCTTTTTACATCTTTAACTCCTTAATAACTCTGTAACTCTAAGACTGAAAAGATTTAAAGACGCATTGATGTGATTTGGATTGATGCACATTTTCACAGAAGGTTTATTTATAAAATAAAAATATCAATATGCAATTTCAAAGGAAGCGTTTCTTATTTTTATTGAATTAATCATATCCTCTAAAATATTAGTCAAAATGAGTAAATATTGGTTCTGACTTCGTCCTTCTAAAATCAATCTTCAAATCAGAGAGTTAAAGATTGTAAAGAGTTATAAAGGAAGCAAAGGAGTTACGGAGTTATTAACTCTTTTGCAAGGATGTACAAAAAATCAAAATCAAAAATGTCTTTATTCAATTTAAGTCCATACAGATGATTTATGAATGTCAAATATTATGTAATCTACCGCTGATTCGGAATGTCAATTTCTACCGAGAAAAATCAGCAAGAAACTCAGTAGTTACTCTTTTCAAATAATATGGTAATTTTTACAATTTTCATTCTTATACAAATTATGATTACAGTGACAGTATGATGTACAATGCTTATAATCAATATCGTTTAGATAAATCGTCAAAGAAAAATTATGAAATGAATTATACATTAGAGGACAGGCGAAGAGATCAATATGTCCAAGAATCCTTATCATTCAAATAATCATCTACTTTATAGTAGCCTTTCTGCATTAGGCAGTTTTTTACATGCAACTTAAACTTATGTACAGGTAAATCAATGATATTTTGAAGTAACTTATTAAACATTCTAATCACAATACATCTTTTAGTCCCAATCACTCCTGAGTTACACATGTCTACTAAGCTATCATTCGCTCTCATTTTCTTCTCTCTCGCTTCATATACTAAATATAGACTAATGGGTTTATTGTGAACGTTACATTATCAAGTACGTATGACGTTTTAATGTTGTATTGTATTTTAAGTGCCACCTACATTTGCGTCGACAACCGCAGACTGCGGTTAGTTACCGGGACAACGATATAATGTTACTTACATTGGTAGATATAGAATTAATATTAATAGTACCCGATTCATTGCTTTTGATAAAATTCCAGCGCTCCAGTAGGGCTAACATGCGCACCACGAGATAATTTTGTCTACACTCGTATTCGCTAGTTGCTTCTCGCTCACCAGACTGAGCGATGAGCGGGATAGAAGGATGCGCTCGCACGGACGAGAGTAGACAACATTTTGGCGCGGAGCGCATGTATGAAATTGGACAGCTAAAAACGAGATATTTGTCGTCGTAGACTAGCGAGGACTAGTTGTCTACTCTCATCTGTGCGAGCGCATCCTTCTATGCCCTATGCCCTAACAGGGTGCATGTGCTGTACTTTTATTATATTTGTTAACTCTGTAATACCACATGTAACGCAATAAAATATTTGAATTGAATTGAATCTATCCCGCTCATCGCTCAGTCTGGTGAGCGAGAAGCAACTAGCGAATACGAGTGTAGACAAAATTATCTCGTGGTGCGCATGTTAGCCCTACAGAGGCAGTGTCGGGCCCGCAGTGTAAGTGGGCACTCCGCCTGGGGAGGGACGTGAAGTAAGGTTCTTCAACCAGTACTCAAGTCCCCTCCCCACTCTGGCGATGAGGGAGCGTCGCTGGGGTTTAGTCGGTATGCCTCTGGCCGGCTTCTCGTTAGGAGAAGCCCCCGCCAGAGGAGAGCCCGACATATGCCGCCTGCCCCACGCAGGAGGGTATGCATGTATGGTTTATGGAGGCATACCCCAGCGTCAAAAAAGATCCTTCTTTTTCTATTCCTATGGCTTAGTTCACAATTGTACTAACTACAGATTTGTAAATTTTGCAGGAGAGCATTTTTTAGTTTTTTAAAGTTTGAAAGTGGACAGGTCGAAAGCAAAGTCATAATATAAAACAATATGAGTCTATTCATTGCAGTGATTCTTTAATTTTAACATACCCCAATATTGTTATATTAGTACAAGCAAAATTTACAAATCTGTAGTTAGTACAATTGTGAACTAAGCCATCGCTATTGTAAACAATAATTGATACAAGGTGCCAAAGGTGGTTTTCATTTTCATCTATTTTGATTTTCTTCTTGCTTTATCATCACAAAAATTCCTCTATTTTTCTGTCTAATCAGACACGCAAAAATATCCTCCATTTTTCCATCTGATGAGACATTTCGACTTGTACCACTTTTCAAAGGACGCACATAATTATGACCAATAGGCAATTTCCTAACAATGCACTCAACAAAGTAATATCAGATATTACCGCACCCTAGTTTACCCCCTCCCCAAGGCCAGGGCTCGGCTCTGCAGAGGTCGCCTGACTCATCAGCGATGACGTCAGATGCTCTCACTGCCCGTAGGGTTTATAGAGTGCAGTGTTTTATCGTATTATTTTTTTTGTCATAGGTGGCAGACGAGCAGACGGATCGGAGCACCTGATGGTAAGCGATTGGCGCCGCCCATGGACATTCGCAACACCAGTTGGGGGACCTACCTTTCCCCCGACCGCGGCCTCCGGTACCCTCACTCACGCAGCGAAACCCAGCACAGTGCTGCTTCACACCGGTTTTCAGTGAGACCGTGGTATCACTCCGGTCGAGCCGGCCCATTCATGCCGAACCGTGGCTCTCCCACATGCAAATATTTGTCTTTTTTTATTGTTTTACTTCATCATACCATCAGCTTTCTTCGTAGTCCACATTCAGGAGTGAGTTTTTCAGAATCTGCAGATTCAGCACCTGGCCTAGTCAACTTTAAGCACCTGCCGAAAATATGAATAGTTTCTGAAAGTGGATTAGGCCAGGTGCTGAATGTGGACCTCCTTTCTACCATTGTGACAGCAGACGAAGGGCGAGTTACCCATCCGTTCTTAATGAATATTCCCTGATTTTGGTGATACATACGGCTCAGAGACTATGTGCCTAACAGCTAGGTCCGCAGAAAAGATAAGGGTGGCCCAAAGAGCAATGGAAAGGGCTATGCTTGGAGTCACTCTTCGCGACCATAAGACCAACGAATGGGTTCGCTGAGCAACGGGTCTAAAGGACGTCGTCGTTGAGATAGCCAGGGGGAAGTTGAGTTGGGCTGGATACGTAGCGCGGATGAGCAGGGACCGTGGGACGAGACGGGTCGTTGAGTGGAGACCGTGCGAGCACACTAGACAGAGAGGCCGCCCACTCGAGCGATGGACTGACGACATTAAGGGACACGCGGGCGTGAAATGGGCGTCTAACCGCTACGCATGGAACAAGATGGGAGAGGCCTATATCCAAAAGTGGATCAGATTCCACGATTGCGTACAAAGCGATTTTCCTCCTTCGTGATGCGCACTGCCAGGCCAGGGAGTGGAACGTCCTTTTTTTTTTGGTCGCTCTCGAATGCCGCCTTATGCATACCCTTCTGGGGGCAGGCGGGCTATGTCGGGCTCTCCTCTGGCGGGGGCTTCTCCTAACGAGAAGCCGGCCAGAGGCATACCGACAAAACCCCAGCGACGCTCGGGATAGAGGCAGGGCGACGCCCTGCCTGCGTCTGTTTTCCCGAGTTCCGACGACCCGTTTGGAGCAGTGGTAGTACACGCTGCCTCTGGTGCAAGGGTTACGGATTCGATCCCCGCACAGTACAAACATTTGTGTGCATGAAAATTGTTTTTTTGTATTGTTTTGTGTGTTTTCTATGTATTATAAGTATGTATTTATAAAAGAAAGAAATAAGTACCTATTACATTTATATATTTGTAATTCCGCTGTTGGTTCTGATATCCGTAACACAGGTGCTTGAGCTACCTATCTCGGAGTCAGATCAATGTATGTGATGTTGTGAAATATTTATTATTTTTTATTTAGTGACTACCACCTCAACCTTTTTAAAATTCATACATGTTTAAAGGTTAAAGATAAATTAAAAAACAAAAACATTAAATAAAACTAAACCGAGAGGACAATAAGAATGAAAGTGTGTATGTATGTGTGTGTGTGTATGAATTGAAACGTATTATTACTACCAACAAGGACGGTTTGTTTTTATTCAGATAAATTTGTCGCCACGATAAAAACATGCCTTTTATTTTTATGGTTAACCTTTAGATTATAAACTTTCATGTTAACCTTCGTGCTTTAAATATGTATTTCACCCTAAAGCGTTTCTCCTTGCCATTCCGTCGGTACAGTCCGCCTCACCTTGACCTATATAATATTTCGGAACACGGCGCACTGCGCCATTTAGCCGGGACAAGAATACAACGAGAAATATTAAGATTATTAACTTGCTTGTGTTTTATTTACCCGACCTGTGATGGGATATAGCCTCCCAAGGCGTTCTTCATCGCATTTATCACGGGGAATGCTCTGAGGAACTATTCTATCTACATACTTTGAACCACACGCTAAGCGATTGGCTGTTTCATTATCACCTTCTAGATAAATATCGGTCCAGTATTGAACTTTCAACCCCGTACCTCAGTTTTGTGGAAAGGTTTAGCTAGAAGAATATTTCCGGACGGTTTTGACTCAGAGTCCTCCAAGAGACGAGCGTACTCCTTTCTAAGATGCTAGCAAAGCATAAGCGACTCATCTGAGCTCGCCAGATGTTCATGGGCGGCGATGATAACTTACCATCATGCGACCCGCTGTTGGCATTTTACCAACATTAATCAGGCTTACCACCCAAATGCACAATAAGCTGATAAGTCGAAATTGGATTTGTCATGTAGTCAAAAAAAATGGTTTATTTATTAAAACAGTAGTAGACCTGGCAGAAACGTATCTTTCAAAAGATCAGAACATTTGCATCTGGATCAGTGCAGAGATGCGGAACAATAAAACTCTTCATTTGGAACATCGACTCTCAGATAGATCCGTAATACATTTTCATTCGGATCATTCGGC
This sequence comes from Marasmia exigua, assembly GCA_019059595.1. Classification (NCBI taxonomy): domain Eukaryota; kingdom Metazoa; phylum Arthropoda; class Insecta; order Lepidoptera; family Crambidae; genus Marasmia; species Marasmia exigua. The sequence continues at coordinate 9,163,971 of CM032492.1, forward strand.
CCATTACGCTCATTCGGTTCACTCGGATTATAAATAAATATTTCACAGCATCACATACATTGATCTGACTCCGAGATAGGTAGCTCAAGCACCTGTGTTACGGATATCAGAATCAACAGTGGGATTACAAATGTATACATATAATACTTTTCTTATGTAAATACATACTTATAATACATAGCAAACACCCAGACCAATACAAACAAACATGTTCATGCACACAAATGTTTGTACTGTGCGGGGATCGAACCCGCAACCCTTGTATCAGAGGCAGCGTTCACTACTACTGTTCCAATCGGGTCGTCGAATTATTCAGTTCATTCGAATCATTCGGTTCACTCGGACTCGAGATCCATTTGAGTCGAAGATACATTCGGAGCGAACATTAGAGATTCGGAACAGTGTATCATTTGGCTGAATCGGACCACTGAGTCGTTTCAGTAATAGTTCACACATGTCTAAACTAGTAGCGATTTAGCCTTTTAGGCCGGTGGCCGTGTATAAATATTGTCCAAGTGACAGGTCAAATTATGTCGCGAATGCATGAACAAATGACAGGTAGCTTTTCTGTTGAAATCAGCGCCCCATGACGCATTTACATTCATTCTATCTAAGGTTTTAAGTGTAATTTATCAATATAACAGTATTAATTAGAGCTGCAAGGACAGAAAACACATAAGTAGGTACCTAACCTGAAGTGTAATATACCTAATGTGTCTAAATAAGATCAAATATTTAATGTTTCTATGAATGGATTGTAATGCTGGTAAGATGGTGACATTCATGTTACTTACAAAAGAAGCTTCTCGACCAGCTGTCAACTCTCTAATTATTATGTATTGATAAATTGACGGGTAGGGCACATTAGCGACGACAATCGATTTTAATTTTTAGCTACTAAACCGGATCTATTTTAAACGATTTCGGGGTTACAACCTCTCGGCAAACACTTATACTATATATTAAAAAACCATGCACAAATGTTGAGTCCGTTTTTGTACGCGAAAAATTGACTTGCAACTTTAGGAATCATTTTGTGTACGAATATTGTATGCTAGTATTATGCATATTTCTTAAGAAATATCATTAGTTCTAATTTAACACGCACCACAGGCATCCTTGTTGCACGTAGGACCCCGCGCTCACGGCCCGGTACTTAAACCAGTAGTCCCAAGGTAAGAATAATATTTTACAATTAAATAAGAGGACAACCCTATACGGTAGGTACCTTTCTGTCCAAAATGGCGGAGTGTATTTATTTACTGTGCCGCGGGTGTCCCTAGTTACTTGTAAGAACACCATCAATGAATACTTTCTCAGAAACAGCGTTTCCAGGAATCCTGAACAGACATTATCTTTCAGTGCTGAATCAGGGTGTTCCACGAATTGGGGGAGAGTGACGTCATCGTTGTCTAGGAAGGGTGGCCGCTGGCGCGACTGGTCGTCGCCTCGTCTACGAAGTGAAATTATAGCTCTCTTTGTATGGGAGTTCTAGTTAACTGGAATTCGTCGTATTCATTCATTACGCTTGTGAGAGCGATGGTCACTGAGTCGTTGTGAACGCGCCCTCGATACGGGGGGGTCGTGGATCAAATTCGAACATGCACATGGTAGAAATAGAAGAAAGAAAGAAAAACATTTATTATTATAGACATCACAACACAGCGAATACAGCAGTTCTAAACACAAATTGGCACAAACAGAAAACATAAAATACATAAAAAAACAACGTAAATATATTCAATCATGTCCAGGCAAAGCCAAATGAATATGATATGACGTCTAGTATAAATGGCCCTCACTCAGCACAAGTCACGGCCCAGACAAAGGCCATGACGCTGGTTTTCAGTGAGACCAGCTGAGTGAGTGCCACGGACGCTTGTCTAGTGTATTTTGTGCACCTAACGTGTACCTATGTGTGTAATGTGGGTATATAGTACTTATATTTGTGTCGCACATAGATTTAAAAAACGCACATAGATTTGAAAAACCCAGAATTTTTCAAATTTATGTCCGTATTTCTACCATTAGCTCGGCGTGAGGGAAAACATCGTGAGAAAACCTGCACATCTTGGATAGTTCCTCAAAATTGGGGATCACTTCAATATTTGAGATATTGATTTTGAACATATACCTAACCGTGATCCAGTTGATCTGGTTCCCCTGTCTAAGGGTAACGAAGGTCAGACGGTAGTCGCTTCATTCTAGTTACCAGACTTCACGAATCCTGGATCATGGTCCAAGCATACCCCGGGCTTCGAAGCAACAGCTTTGGACGCAACTGGGAATCACACGCTAAGACGAGGATATCTCACTCCTCAATGCACGCTATAGACAACGACTGCGATCTTTTTAACCCCCGACGCAAAAACGACGGGGTGTTATAAGTTTGACGTGTCTGTGTGTGTGTCTGTCTATGGCATCGTAGCTCCCGAACAAATGAACCGATTTTAACTTGTTTTTTTTTTATTGAAAGATGAATAAGGGAGTGTTCTTAGCTATGTTGGATAAACATCGATCCAAGATGGCCGCCGTCACAAAGATTTGGATTTTATGTTTTAACACAACTCCCACAATATGGGTATCATATAAAAGGGCTTGAGTAGCAGAATATATTAATTGTGAAAAATTTCAAATCCAAGATGGCCGCCGTCTGAAAATGACGAAACCTATCTGTTGTTCCAACTGCCTCAATATAGGTCAAATGAAAGAGCTTTAGTTGTGTCGGGGGTTTTTTAATATTTTTTAACATCCATCTATTTACCTAAAGAATTCCGTGTACTTCCACAAACGAGACACCCGTTATCGCGTTCCCCCTCTAGCCCTAGTTAAAGAATGACGCAGATCAGTTTAAATGCTTTCTTCAATTTACCGCACTAATTGTTCTTAATTAATGATTGGCCAGCTCATAGATAAAGCCCTTGTATCAGCTTCATTAACAGAAGCGGAATTCATTTGTGCCTTGTCGGTATGTTTGTTGTTTCACCGCCTCGGTAGCATCGTTGACTTACGCGCTAGGCAGTATATAGTGTCGTGTCTCTTATGCACTACACGTGGTGAATACAGTCGGAGTTCTGTATCTGTTGTGGCAATGGAGACAGCTGGTTGAGAGATTGAGCTGGTAGACGTGTGTAACCTTTACTGAAACGACTCATTGATTCGACTCAGCCAAATGATACACTGTTCCGAATCTCTTATGTTCGCTCCGAATGTATTATTCGACTCAAATGGAACTCGTGGTCAATCGGTACGCGGTAGTCTCGCTCACTAATAAGGATGAGCCGAATGATCTGAGTGAACCGAATGATCCGAATGAACAGAATGATCTAAGTCAGCCGAATGAGCTATATGATCCGAGTGAACCAAATGATCCGAATGAGCGAAATGATCCGAGTGATCCGAATGAGCAGAAGAGTCGATGTTCGATGCACTGATCCAGATGCAAATGTTCCAGTCATTTGAAAGATACGCTTTTGACACCCCTAAATTCTGGTGGTAAATGACGTGCCCTGTGGCCTGTCGTAAGAGGCGACTAATCGGGCCCTCGGAGTACGTGTGCATGGATTCCCACTATACTGGGCAGTGGCTTGGTCAACACACGACTCCGCGGGGGACGTTGATGGGGTGTCCTGGTAGACCGTACACCAGAGATGGGCGCGGCAAGCGCGATCAGCGGTACGGTCCAGAGACCCTAGTTTAAAGCAGACCTTACGATCGAATCGGAGTTTCCCTCTTTCACTTGTGTGCTTAGATTACATGAAAATACCGGAAGATACGGCACGTCCCTTCAATTAGACAACTGAAAACGGACCTATTTGTTTTGACATAAGCTTGAGGAAGTCATCAAAAGTGCCAACTTATGCCAGACCGGGGGCCAAATTTATGCGGTCCACGCGGTAGAGACGAGTCACCTATGTTCCGCTATTTTGATTTAATCTAAGGCTGTGTCTCCTTTGTTTGTATGCGACAGGTACCTATATTCTCGTTCATATTAAGCCACCTGGGCCGGCTGTGGGGTTTCCGACCTCGATTGGACACCACGGGTTTTGGTTAGGGTTAAAGTCCTACACACCACATTGTTTCCCATATGTAACAAGGTGCAGGCCCTGATTTTTTTAAGTGATAGGTGGCAGACGAGCAGATAGACCAATCACGCACACACAATGGACAAAAAAGAGTCCACTTTACATTACGCCTGTGGGTAAGCGATTGCCACCACCCATTGACACCTGCGACACCAGTGGAGTCACAAGTGCGCTACCAACTGCTGCCCCGGATCGGGTCTCCGGTACCCTCACTCACGCAGCGAAACACAGCACAGTGCTACTTCACGCCGGTTTTCTGTGAGGCCGTGGTATCACTGCATGGTGGTGTAGGTAAAGGCCATGATGAAAAAAAGGGCAGTTGGAAGGTGTCTCGATCCTCAGCAGCGAGGGAAATGATTGAGGAGAATATTTAATAAATAGTCTATGATAGGTCAGAAAATAAGAACATGCAGCTCTTAAACTGGAGGTTGCAAGATTGAATTCGAGCATGCACCTGCGAAGGTTTTGATGTTCGCACAGTCTTCCATACAAAAGGTAATAATGTAATACAGTTTCAGCCCTAGATCAGAAAGCCTGCATTGTAAATGCCAAATCATGGATTATGAGCTATGGTAAATGAAAAATTAAGACCAAAAATGTACATTTTTACTGTTCCACTCCACTGCACTCAATTGGTCTAGGATACAAAATTATGTTTGCAAATTCGATTAGTGCTCAGTAGAAAGTGCTTTGTGCTAATTGGGATTCAATTAAGTAGAAAACTCTCTCTATTTTATTTTCTAGAACACTTTCCAAGGATAAACAGACGTTTAAAAAGATCTAGATTTAATTATCATTTATTTTTATGAAAATAATGAATAAATGGATGAAAGATATAACCAAATGGTGTCCCAGATGGAAAAAGGAAACAAGGAAATCAGCTAGGGAGATAGCATGATAACCAAAAATTCTCTGAACCTGAAAGATGGAGAAGAGCGGCAAGTCACCATCTTCATATTCTTCCACTCTACATGTGTTGAATACGGCCTAGGTCAATGGACATCTGACAACAGTGGATAAAAAATAGTTCAAATCAAATAAGTACTTCTATAAAATTGTAATGTCAGAGAAAGAAAGCTATATTTACACTCAGATCAAAAATAATGATAATAATTTAATTTTATTAAATTTAGCTGCATTGCATTAAGTGCATACTTGTAATAATAATAATCAGGGTGTTTTAAATACCAAAATTAATTATTTAATGGTAATCATGAGATCATCGGCCGTGTGGTGCCCGGCAGAGTAGAAAAACCACCCTCACTCTTACCGAGGTGTCGTAAAAGGCGACTAAGGTAAGCTGCTGGCATGATCATCAGCACCCAGAGAAGGAAAACTCTGCATTTATATCAAAACCCTCGCCAACCCGTCTGCCAAGCGTGGTGAGTATGGCAATTACCCCTCATGTGATTGAGGGAGGCCTGTGGCCCAGCAGTGGGAACTTAAATGGGCTGACGATGACGATGAAATAAAATTCATATGAATTAAGAGTCTTAGCAAGAAAGATATAATTATTCTTCTTATTCTTATTAGAAATCACACACTGAGAATGTGATAGATACAAGTATTATATAAAAGAGTATAACATGTAGATATCTTCAAAAGGAATATATTGAGACAGTTTGAAGCACAAACTAAGTAGAATATGTTTGAAGTATTACCTATGCCAGGATTTGTATCGTATTTAAACTTTTCTTCACATTTTAAAATTTAATCAACCGATTTTGAAATGATACTAACTTTAACACCCGAACAGAAACTCCAAATGATGTTTACATTCCAAAATAGAAACTTATTTTTACACATACCTTCAAAGCTGGGGGGCAGGATCAATGAGTGGAAAATCCATGTTTAGAGACCACACACACACTCACTAAAATTTATAAATACGACCCCAAACGAATACACAACAATATGGCACAAAACGCAGCCAGTAACCACAGGAAATCGTTGAAAAATAGCAAGAAAACTCAATCGTAATGCTAACAGGATGTATCTCGATAAACAATTTTCACTTATTTACACATCTCTATGGACTATTTAGGCGACTCTTATCGCGTAAAGTATGAAGGAAAAACAACACTTTCAGTCACTAATCACAGCGCGGATTTTTCTTGAGATTTTAACTAATTTTCTAAATATCTTTTGATTAATATTTTTTACGGTAGCGATACACCCACAAGAGTCAACAACCGTTTGACAGATATGAGGACAATCAAGAATCAAGGGACGCCATTTTTGATTAGGTTTTGTTGCCATTACTATCGTAAGAACTCCCCATTTTACTCAGTAATTAATTTATCATAAATATAGCATATTTTCAATTTAATTAATGGTTTGGATTAGTATGTATGTCCTTATTCTAATAAGACTGTATTTATTTAGACTCTAAGCACAGCATGGAACTAGAAATAGCACAGTTTGTAGTATTTAATGCCGTCATTGTGAGTATAGATGGAGCTAAACCAACTGCATTCTAGTACTAGTACCAAATACGAGATGGCGCTGTAAGACAACTGCAATGTAGTAAAAGTATTAAATACGAGATGGCGCTGTATACCAATGCAATCTACTACGTCTAGTAAACACGAGATGGCGCTGTATTACAATCCAATTTAGTACGTGTGGTACTTACTGAGATGGCGCTGTTTTATTGAAGTACAAGATTTTTTTGCGGGTTCTTTACAAGTTCAGCCAACAACCATAATATTCAACCAACAGTCTTTGACGACGATCCAACCATGGCAAGGAACGATCGAGTCCAACCAAGTTTGCTAAGTTTATGCAATTTGCATGCAATATGGATCAAATATCAATCATGGTTCTGTATGGGATGGACTGCAAGTAAAATACAATTATATAAAATAATATTTGTTGAAGTAAATAACGCTTAAAATTTTCATCTCGTGTTCATGTGTATGTGTGTGTGTGTGTGTATTTACTAAACTCATTTTTTATGTGATTGGTGGCAGACGAGCATACGGATCGCCTGATCGTGAGCGATTGCCGCCGCCTATAGACACTTTTCAGTATATTAAAAGTACCTACTCTGTGCTCCCGACACCAGAGTCTCAATATTATTTTGATTTAGCATCTATCTACAATTTTGAGTTAGGTCCGAGGGTGCGACGTTTTCTGATACAAATTATATTTTTACATACCTAAGTAAGTAGATAATAGGCATTGGATAAACAGGATATCTCGAATTGAAAGAAATAAAACGGGTTAAAGCTTCACATTTTATTATTGCATTTGAAGTAATGATACAAAATACCTGATTTTACATTTTTTACTACTTGTTATTAATATTATGTAAGTATGTTAGAGATAATGTTTTCAGTTATATAATGTATGTTTTAGTATTTTTCTTCTTTTTTTATGGTTCACAAACATTGTTATATACTTAGAATTTGGCATGTGTTACCCATGCAGCCATGGCATCCGGCAGCACAGCACGTCCGGCGTACCAGCACTTCCGCCATTAAGTAAAATTAATTATATAAAGCTTTGTAATGCGTAGAAAGTATATTAAAATAATAAAATAATTAGTATAATATTTAAATAAATTTATCTACACATAATTTTATATAAATATTATTTAAGGAAGTTAATATGATTAGTTTTAGTTTGGAGTTAGATTTGGCGCGCTCGTACTGTATAAAAATGAGTGTAACACTAATTCAGTGTTCATTTTCTCTCTTGAATTTGTAATAGAGTGTTACTCTGCCCGAATTACAAGTGATTATTATCGACAAGTGTTATAATTTCGCCACCCAGACCTACTCCTTTTAACACATGTTACAGGCATGTTTTAGTAATAGTCATCATCATCATCAACAACCCACACTCGTCCACTGCTGGACATAGGTCTCCCCTAATGCACGCCACTGCTCCCGATTTTCGGCCACTCTCATCCAGCCCACACCAGCCAGCCTTCGAATGTCATCATCCCATCTTGTCGCAGGGCGTCCTACACTACGCTTACCGAGTCGCGGTCTCCACTCAAGGACTTTACGGCTCCAACGGCTGTCAGTTCTGCGGATAATATGACCAGCCCACTGCCACTTCAGATTGCTAATTCGGTGGGCTATGTCGGTGACTCTGGTTCTCTGTCGGATTACATCATTTCTGATGCGGTCCTTCAGAGATACTCCGAGCATAGCCCTTTCCATAGCTCTTTGAGCGACTTTGAACCGGTGGACTAGTCCAGCCGTGAGTGTCCACGTCTCGGCACCGTAGACGTCAAGGTGACGAGAAGACTTGACGAAGTTAGTTTAGTAATAGTGTACTAATTAAATTATTACTGCAGGGCACATGCCCTCAGTAAAGCATGTAAATAAATATATAAAAATAATACGATGAAGGATCACTAATAATAATAATAAATATGACACATATTCATTCCATACGTAACATGAAGTTGGTTTAATTCATAAAAAGAGACAGAGCAGGAGCACCACTATACAAATAAAATAATATTAAAAGAATTTTTTTTTCGTTTCCTTAAAATATCACAGGTGCCAACTTAAAATAAATTGGGTTCATATATTAGGTTAGGTTACACAATTTGTCACAATAATATGATACGCATATTAGGATCAAATGATTCGGAAAAATCTTTCGGAATGTTTTTTTTTACTATGTAACTTGATTTAGATAAATATATAGATACTCTTTATTTTGCACAACATAAAAAAAATACAGAGATACAATGTACAATTTAGGAGGTCTTATCGCCGAGAGCGTTCTCTACCAGACAACTGTCAGGTAAAGGACATGTTTAGGTAACCCAAGGTATGAATTTTGTCGGTAGAATCCCATAGGCACAGACAGCCACTTCGTCAGGACCAGGGGCGGCTCGAGTCCAAGAAGCGCCCGGGTGCTATCAAAGACCTGGCGCCCTTTTGTTTCAAAATGCGCGAACCAAATGCAATTCTTACAACATGTTGGACTACGCTACTAGTCACTTAAGTGTGCTTAAGGTGACGAGTAGGGCACACTAGTGACGCCAATCGATTTTAATTTTCAGCTACTCAACCAGATGTATTTTAAACAATTTCGGGGTTACAATCTCTCGGCAAACACTTAAGTATACTATTTATTAAATAACCATGCAAAAATGTTGGGCCCAAAGCGTACAAGAAAAAAATATTCACGAGGGGACTTTTGGTGTGAAACAATTTCTCGCTTACAAAAACGGACCCAACATTTGTGCATGGTTATTTAATAAATAAATAGTATAAGCGTCTGTTTTTGTACGCGAAAAGTTGATTCACGCCAAAAGTGGCCGCTTTTTCGCGTACGCTTTGGGCCCAACATTTTTACATGGTTATTTAATAAATAGTATAAGTGTTTGCCGAGAGATTGTAACCTAGAAATTGTTTAAAATAGATCCGGTTGAGTAGCTAAAAATTAGAATCGATTGGCGTCGCTAGTGTGCCCTACCCGTCACTTTAATTGTAATAATCAGACATACCGAATCCTGTATCATGGTCCAAGCGTACCCCGGGCTTCGAAGCGACAGCATTGGGCGCAACTGGGAATCCCACGCTAAGATGAGGAGAACGATCAGTACTCGCGTCGGCTCCTTGCGGAGCGTTACAGTGGAGGCTCTATGTGTAGCGAGGGGCTCTCGGCGCCCTCTGACTCCCGGCGCCCGGGTGCACCGCACCCGCTGCACTATAGGTAAAGACGCCCCTGATCAGGTTCAACACTCTGTCAAAATTCCTCAATTGATATTGAACCGAATGTGTTTGACATTAAGGCGACGGGTAGCCCTAACTAGCGACACCATTCGTTCGTTTTTAATTGATAGCTACTAAACCGGATCTATTTTAAACAATTTCGGGGTTACAACCTCTCGGCAAACACTTATACTATTTATTAAATAACCGTGCACAAATATTGGGTCTGTTTTTGTACGCGAAAAATTGATTACCGCCAAAAGCGGCCACTTTTAGCGTGAATCAATTTTTCGCGTACAAATGTTGGGTCCGAATTTGAGCATGGTTATTTAATAAATAGTATAAGTGTTTGCCGAGAGGTTGCAACCCCAAAAAAAATGGTGTTGTAGTGTGTTCAACAAACATTTTATTTCATCTACAACTATAACCCATCACTCAACCACCAACCCCATCAGCTTCGAAGATTTGGTATCCTCCTCAACCCCGGGGAAGACGAAGCCACGCGTCGCCAACTCCTCGTACGTGATCTCGTGAAGGTCTTCGAAGCCAGCCTTCTTGGCCACGGCCTGAGATGCTGCAGCGGTGAAGACTGTCGTGGTGAGCTTGATGTTCAGGGCTTTGCAGAGGGGGATCCTGGGAAGAGAGGATAAATAAATAAGGATATTTATTGAACAAAAGAACAAAAACACAAGAAAATTAAGACAGTATTGCGAAATAAAAGTAAGCTAAAAGTAAAAAAAAGGAAAGTTAAAACAAAGTAGGTCCCCGTGGCACACTATTTGCGTCTATACTCGCACTCTTGGGGTGTGAGTATAGACGAAAATAGTGTGCGAGCGAGAAGTGAATAGATGCGCCGCCATTTCTGATCCCATTCTTATAACACTAACAATATAAGTCCCAGAAAAATATTCATTAGTGTATTAGTCACTTTGTATTATAAGTATGTACGAGTATTTTTTACAAAAAAGTACTTCTTATACAGGGTGTATCTGTGGACATTTATATCCCTTTAACCACGTGTTATACCAACCATTCTAAACAACATTTGTTCTACGACTTTTCGAAATTAGTCGAAATTTTTTTCGACTTTCCATACAAACAAGTCACGTGACCGACTTTGTTGATTGACGACAAGTTGATTTTTTTTAATGTGAATTTCCTAGAAAATATTTTATTCAAAATGGTTAGTAGAACACGTGTTTAACGGGATGTAAATGTTCACAGATACACCCTGTATAAGAAGTACTTTTTTTGTAAAAAATACTCGTACATACTTATAATACAAAGTTACTAATACACTAATGAATATTTTTCTGGGACTTATATTGTTAACGATACAGTGTTTAAAATAACATAAGAATAAAGGCTGCTATCTCCAGAGCAAGGGCGTTTCACTGATGGGATCATCATTCCAAAATTGGTGACCCCTTCCCAAAATTATATTTTTCACATATTTAATAATAGGTATTTGTATATTTCTCATTCTGGAGCCCAATTCTCGTGCTCGTGACATTTTGAAAGCATGGCGGATATCACCTGAAAACCATACAAAAAAACTGTGTTTTGGTGATATACGTCCTATGAAAATAAATATCACGAGCGCGAGAATTGGGCTCCTGATGTTCTTTTCCACTGAGCTAGTACCTGTTTCATCAGAGGTAGGAGCTTATAATTTAATTGTTTGAAAATTGAAAGCCTCCACTAAATAATTGAACACGCTTCAATTGAATAAAACCGTTTTAAATTACCGCAATATCTCGAGCCCGACACCCCACAGCCATTATAACTGGAATAGTGATGTGACAATTTCGCTTCCCTGTCCTTAGTATGTATAAGTAGGTGTATTTGTTTTGTTACCAATTATGTAAGAACATTATGTTTAATTTTAATCATAACGTGACTTTTCATTTATGGTTGAAAATTTTATTCACGAGTCAACATTGTACCAACGTTCAATTCTCTAGAAAAATACATTTTATTAATTTTATAATTATTATAAATATATAACAGAGAAATTATATTTAAATCGTGAAATTATCTTAATTGTCTTTCCCCTGTTCTAAGGGCTACAATTTAGAATTGGATTGGATGGATTGGAATTGTTTTTTTTTGTGCTAGAGGCGGCAACCGGGTCTTCTATAATCACAGATCACCCCCAATAGATACCGCATTACGGGCATCAGACGCGTGCCAATCATATGTGATATTGCACAAATGTTAGTAGTCGTTGTTTCAGTGCTGACCAAGTCTTTGACCTGAAAGTTTGTCCGTGCGAAAAAAGTTATTTGTGTTTTAAGCGTTTGTTTTTGACAGAAAAATTACTTCTTGTTGTGTGAAATGGTGTGGAAAAATTCCACGACATCTAGGTTGAAGAAAGATGGTATAACTTTTCATCGGTAAGTAAAAATTCATTTGGAATTATTTTTCGCAGAGGTCAAGTTAAAATGGACGTGTCATGTTGATTGTCCAAGCGCGTTGATGTCTTTTTGAAAAGGTCTCTTTCTCTCATATGTTTATTTCATATGTTCGTCTCTTTCTGTCATAGAACCAAAATGTGACCAAGAATTACGAGTGATGCACAACTAACTTTCTAAGAAAATAATAATAGGTATATCGATATTTGTCCTATCATAAATTGCATGTAGATTTTTTTTGTCAACAAGGAAATACGGAATTAATAATTAAATAGGAACTATTTGCATTCTTTCAACGAATAATTAAATAAAATTAAGATATATTTATTATTTATTCTTATTAGGCTTAGCAGCATTTATTACTGTATAAAATTGATTTATATTGATTATTCAATAATTGACAAGATGCTAACCACCTACATTTTTATTAGTTTATATAAGATTACTGTACCTTACCAGAAAGTCAAATCCAAAGGCTGCAGTGAGGAGGGTGTATACTAAACTTGTACATTTTATAACCAATAAATTTTATTGTATCTTGTGTGAATATTTTAATAAATATATTTTTAATTTCATTAGTGCTTTTATTCCTACTCTATTATTGCTCGACTTGCTCCATGGGCGGCGGCAATCGCTTACCATCAGGTGAGCCGTCTGCTCGTCTGCCGCATATAACATAAAAAAGTTATTATCTAATTGTATATTTATATTATTTTACTTGTAGTTTTAGTATTGTTTCTCTCACACCATCAACAAACTTAAAGCTTATCTTAATGGTTGAGTGGCAAAAAACGTCTTCCGGTATTAAGTACAACACTTATAAATAAATTAATTAAACTTTTATTAAATATACTATTAAATCACCGTTTCGTAACTTAATGAAACTTGATAAATTTAATTTCACTCACTATTACAGCATATTTTGTATGTAGAGGACGGTAGTTTAATTTAAACAGCATAGATTGAAAGTCTAGTTAAGTTCTTGTTAAAATCATTTTGATAATCAATAAAATTATATATTAGGTTATCGACATTGAATAAAAGTTATTTTACTCGTCACATCACTACTGGACCGACTGGTCGTTGAAGTAGCCAATCACGTAGCGAGTGTTACGTCTCCCTCTCCCCTTTCCTACCGCCTAAGTTGACACGTTGAAATTAGAAGAAAGCGGTACTCATACGGCATCTATTGGGGGTGATCTGTGTCTATAATTAATCAAGACGGGAATTAACACGACAATACACAGCCCGGCCCCAGCAGACGACGCGGTGCTCCGCCAGTCCGCTCGTGACCACGGCTGCTGTAACGTAGCCGAAACGTAGAGTAAAATATGTGAGTACACAATGCTGTATCAAATAATAAATATCGTGTTGATTCCCGTCTTGATTAATTATAGTTATAATGCAACGCGAAAATTAAAAAAAAACGAGTCTTCTGAAGGAATCAACGCTGCCCATGAACATCCCATGATTATGAGATCGCTTATGTGTTTGGCACTATTGTTTATTTAATTTAATTTTCTGTTTTAGGTTTGACATTTTAGTATTAGCCGTCAAACATTTAAGTGAAATTGTAAAATGCCTAATAACTCGAGTGACAAACATAACATCTCCGCACATCACTATTAAATACTCCACAATCCACCGCTTATAATGTCCCTGGAATGTCACCCGCTTCTCAATAAGGAGGGAACGAATGGAATTCTCTGGAATTCCGAATGGCCTCGATCTGGTATCGGAGGTTGATTGGAGATTCTTTTGGAAAACGTGCTTGAGATCACTATTTGAAATTGGATTCCCGTGAGATTATAATTTGATAAGTACTTAGGTACTTATAGGAATCTCATATTAAAAAAAAAATTGGGTAGGAAAAGTTTAGGGCCCAAAATTAATCCCTAGGGGACGCTTTTGAAAATACAATAGCTTCGGACCTTTGAGTATACTCAAAGCTTCGGACCGATGCTTTGGACATTTGTAGGCTTACTTTTGATAGGACTATTATTTTCTCAAAACTATCATAGGTGTTATCTCTACAAAACCATTGAGGTAACAAAACCGTTCTTGAAAGATCTTTCTTTCAATAGGATTTTTTATAGGTTTGTAATCGTCTGTTGACCTGAGGAATACTTTTTTGAAGAATAAAAAAATAATTTGCGATTTAAACACAAAAAACGTTTTTGAGATCTTGATCTTTAGACCATAGTTATTGATTAATTTGACGTAAAAGAGATTGATTTATCGTTGACACTTGACACTGACAAACAATCAAAACGCCCGATTCCAAATGTTTTCATATTTTAGTAAACACCAATTTCTACAGAATATTGTTTATCATAACAACTTCATTAACCAAAATCAAAAATGGTTCCAACGCCACGCAGAAGAAAGCAAAAGAAATGTATATGTGACAAGGTACATATTCTAAGGCAAATCACTGGAACCCCAAGATGCTTAAGGGAAACCGAGATGAACCAAATAAGATTGAACCTCTTCACTGAAAGAAACTCTGATGGAACTGGTAACCTGGTTTTACGAGGTAAAGATCTATACGATAGATATGAAATGAGAATCCGCGACAGTGATATTAAAGCTATATGTCTATACATCAGAGAACTACCAAGAAGAATAACCATGATTGATCTATGTTACAATCAAATCACAGATGTAGGCTTCCAGAAGTTGGTGAAAAAGTTACTTGTAAAAGGCAGATCTAGCGTTATCAATTTGAATGTAATGAATAACCGTTTAACTGAAAATTCTGTCCTAATTTTGGCTAAATATGCAAAGTATATAAAGCTAAAGTATCTAAGACTTAACGGTAATAGACTAGGAACAAAAGGAGGAGAATATTTCGCAAAATTCCTTATTGATAACAAAAGTGTTGAATACTGTGACATAGCACAAAGTGGTCAGACTCTCACAAGCGTCGCTCAAATAATAACTGCTTTACGAATTGATCATGGCGCAAATACAACTTTGAAAGTCTTCGATTTTAGCAGAATAAATCCTCTTTTTAATCGTTACAATTATGAAACCAAATGGTTAGCGTATCATATAGAATATCTCCTTGAACGTAATAGTACAATCATAGAGCTACATTTGCAGAAAAATGACTTTATCAGCCATGACATGGAATACTTTGCAAGAGGTTTGAGAAGGAATAATACTCTTTTGTATCTCGATTTGGGTTACAATAGAATTGGCGATTATGGAGCTGAACTGTTAGCCAAATATTTGGCAGAAGGTCCTCAATTAGTGCTTCTGAATATAGCTGGAAATGAAATCAATGATTCTGGAGCAAGGGCTATAAGTTTCGGTATGCCTTTTTCAAAAGTTCGTGCTCTGGATATGTCTAATAACAGATTAACGGATACAGGGGTGTTAGATTTGCTGAATACAGTAAAGAAGCCATTCTTTTTGAGATTCTTGAACATTTGGGGTAACAAATTTACTCATGTAACATGTGGTGTTATACAAAGAATGTTGGAAAGTGGAGTACTCCTTCAGCATACGATTGATGTCTTCATATATGAAGTAGATGAAGTTTTTTATCCAGCTTACTATCCTAACCCTGCAGATAGGAATAAGCACATATATTATTGCGAATTAGACTTCGATTATGCTCAGCCTATTTGCCATATAAAGAGGAATGTGATTCCTGAAAAGAAGGCAGTAATGTGGATTGTTAACAAAGGCATAGGTAGATAAGATTGATCGGAAACGATTTTGAATATTTTCTTTTGACGTCAATTTGTCTTCTTGCTAAATTCTATATTTTGTTAATACAATATTTAGATCTATTTTGCTGTTTCTTTTAACACTTTTTCAATATTTTTGTTGCTAAAGATTTTACATGGACGATGATTCAATCAATCGAAGATCTAGGATTGGATCAGACTAACTATTATTATCTTAATTTTAGGCGTAGACTCATTTCCCTGTAGGAGTATTACGCATGCAAACATACACACACATGCACGCATGAAACTATTAATTAAAGAAAAATAATGGGAAGAAACTGGTCTCCACCACACAGGGAAACCCATTGTGGAGGCCAGCGTTACACTGTATGTAAATGAAACTATTTAAATCCTCATGCTTAAAAAGCATGCCAAATATGACCATGCTTAATGAGATGTCTACATTTGCCATCAATAGGTATTCTATTAGCTATCTTTTAGCATGCTTAAAAATAAGCAAACCTGTTTACACGTGCTAAAGCACTGCGCCACAATCCTTCTTCCTCCCGCACTGCAGGTATCATGCTCAAAAATCGCCCGGCGTGCGAGTTTTGAGCATGCTCAAAATTAGCATGCTTATTTGTAGCACGTCCGTCCACACATGCTACTAAGTAGCATACTTGCTCAAAAGTATTTTTTTTTATTGCACAAAAAGTTTATACAATAGGCGTACTTAATGCCAAGAGGCATTCTCTACCAGTCAACCTTTGGGTCATACAGAAAGGATAATGATGCGGCGAAAGTAGCTTAAAGTATCAGCCTTGTCCCACTGCAGGGCAATGGCCTCCATCATAGAAATCAAGTCATCGTTACTATAATGGGATTAGGCTTAATCACCACGCTTGCCTAATGCGGATTGGTGATCACAAACCCGAGCTATGTCCGTAAAATACGAAACACACTTTTGCTCGACCCAGGAATCGAACCCAGGACCCCGAGATAACGGCCCGGTACTTAAACCACTAGACCAACAAGGCGTTTACTAGACCAACAGGGCGTTTACTAGACCAACAGGGCGTTTACTAGACCAAAAGTAGCATGCAATGCAAACATAAGCATGTGTAACAGTACCTTAATATCCTTTCAATGTAATAGTTTAGCGTAAAACCATGTACATTGGTGGTGATCTGTGCCGTATGTACTGAATAAAAATATATATTTTTTGATTAAATTACCTAGCTTCCAGAATGTGCTGGCCGATCTTCAGCCCCCGCCACTCCGGCGCCACCACCAGCCCGTAAGCTGTCAAATACTTGTCGACCCCGAAGCGGGAGAAGACGTCAACGCTCCGGGAGACCAGGTCTACCGCTCCGAACAGCTGCGCCCAGATCTCGTCGTCAGTCTGTTGGAAGATACAATCAATCCTACATTCAGGGTGTACATATACTTCTTCCATCAACTATTATAATAATAATAATTCTCACAACATCTCATACGTTGACCTGATTCCGTACTAAGTAGCTTAAGCACTTGTGTTACAGATATCAGATAACAGAGGAACACAAATATATACTTAAATACATATATTACACCCAGACACTGAACAAACACAAGTGTTCATCGCACGAATGTTTGTACAGGGTGGGGATTGAACCCGACCTTACCTACGACCTTTGGCGTAAGAGGCAGGGTCACTACCAATTGCGCCATCCGGTCAATTTTAAAGATAAAAGATAAAGATATCTTTATTGGTCACAGAACACAAATTTCAACACGAGTGACATAAACACACAAATAGGACAGATTCTGTAGCCAACAAGGCCCAACCTCAGCATTTGCTGCAGTGGTCGAAGCCGCTGCAGCGCTGGTATTCAGGCGGAGCCTTGGGTCACGTACGTGCACATATACATGTATACAACAGGAAGAAAAACAAAACAAAAACAGAAAAGAAAGAAAACAATATTAATAACATAAAGTAAGATAATAATAGTCTACAAGTAACATAAAACGAAGGAACTCATATTAATGAAAATAAATAGGATTGTGTAGGTATTATAAAATAAAACGTTTGTCAAGCCTCTATATACATAGCTATAATTTATATTTTTCATGTATGACGATTTGTAAAAGCTATATATAAGCCTATGCAAATAATGTACTTTTGAATTTTGAATTTAACGATTTAACAAAAAGGATTCCTGAACTAGATATTCACCTTCATAACCTTCCCAAATTTATGTCTGTTATTTGGAGCAATGTGACAATTTGATAAATATTTTTTTAATTATCCTTTGTTAATTATAAAAGAGTATTTCTTTTTTTTTATCTTCAGCCCATTTAAGTCCCCACTGCTGGGGCACGGGCCTCCCTCAATCACATGAGGGGTAATTGCCATACTCACCACGCTTGGCAGACGGGTTGGCGAGGGTTTTGAAATGCAGAGTTTTCCTTCTCTGGGTGCTGATGATCATGCCAGCAGCTTTACCTTAGTCGCCTTTTACGACACCTCGGTAAGAGTGAGGGTGGCCTATTCTACTCTGCCGGGGACCACACGGCAAAATTTCTTTTTTTTTATCCAGTGTAAAATTTATTTCTTGCAGTTTGCATGCTGAGATTACCTATAATTATAAGTACAGTTAGATTTAAACAAAGTTATCCACTTCCTTTATGTACCTGCTGGAACTTATGTTGGTAATCCAATAAATAAATAAATAAAATAATAAATTATGATAATGACATAGTAAACATAATAAATACTTATAAGAGCATATATTTTGAACAACTTTTGTTCTACAAGTACGATGGAAAATCATAGAAAAAAAAAAATTCTGACAAAGTTGGCTATGTCTTGTTCATCTTATAAAGGGGAATTAAAAATATATTGACGAATTTTCTGTTCAGAGTGGCTGGTAGATGTGAAATGGGTGAAAATTACCAATTCCCCTGTGGGTTCACCATGCTATCAAACGTTTTATATCAACTTTTCATTTGATATTTTGATAATTAAATATTGTAAGCTACAAAGTATAGGCATCTGGTACCTACCACTTTGTAGCTTTCGGTGTTGAAACACTGGGCCCGTGGGGTTCCGACGCTCTCTCTTTCTTCCGTGACTTAGCTAAGCGTCTAGTCGAAGTCACGGGAGAGCCAAAGGCTAGCAGTTACCTGCCCAGTAAATGACCATTGCGATCCAGCATGGTCAGGTTCGAGTTAAAAGAATGGGAGCATAAGCCAAAGCACTGAATTTTGGAAAAGACTACCTCGACTAGAACAGTCCAAGGCGTTCGACCAGAAACGAGCTGTAGAAATAATAAAACTGAGTAAAGGACATGTTAGGGCACTCACTCGGACCCTCACGGGGCACTGCAAATTAAACAAGCACCTGCACAACATGGGGCTTTCAGATACCAAAATCTGCAGGTTCTGTCGCGAGGACGAAGGAAAACGATTATCCACATCCTCGGCGAGTGCAAAGCGTCGCACTGGCTGTAGAAGCCGGCACCTGGGAGCACACATGATCTCGGCAGACGAGATCAACAGCTCTCCCATCAGCTCCATTCTCGGGTTATCCTGGAGCTGGAGCTACATGAGGTGCTGTAATAGGTTACGGGGCTGCTACAATAGATCATCTACTGGTCGCAGTGGCTATGAGACGCAAGGCTCACCCCATTTCTTTCAACTAATAATAGTTACTCTTTCATCCAGTGAATCATCATCCATCATCATCGTCAGCCCATTTAAGTCCCCACTGCTGGGGCACGGGCCTCCCTCAATCACATGAGGGGTAATTGCCATACTCACCACGCTTGGCAGACGGGTTGGCGAGGGTTTTGAAATGCAGAGTTTTCCTTCTCTGGGTGCTGATGATCATGCCAGCAGCTTTACCTTAGTCGCCTTTTACGACACCTCGGTAAGAGTGAGGGTGGCCTATTCTACTCTGCCGGGGACCACACGGCGAATGAAATCCAGTGATTAATACACTATAATAGTTATTTCGTAATAAACTGAGCACTCAGTGTGTTCATACAGCATCATAAAGTTACCCTTTTTGATATTTGGACAATCTTTATGTCTGAGATTCAAGTGCTATTCTTGCACTGATTGGTAATGCGGCACTGTCTATATGAGTATGTCTGTACAGACAGCCATCGAGTGATCAGGTTACCACAATCTGTCAAATTTATTCAATGATATTGACAACAAATGTCTTGACTTGAGGTGAAAATCAACTGAAGAATTTTTGACTACAATAGATCATCTACTGGTCGCAGTGGCTATGAGACGCAAGGCTCACCCCATTTCTTTCAACTAATTATAATTTTTGGGACACTGCCACAGGGACCTACTTTGTTTTAACTCCTCTTTTTACTTCATCATCATCATCATCATCATCAGCCCATTTAAGTCCCCACTGCTGGGGCACGGGCCTCCCTCAATCACATGAGGGGTAATGCTATACTCACCACGCTTGCAGACGGTTGGCGAGGGTTTTAATATAAATGCAGAGTTTTCCTTCTCTGGGTGCTGATGATCATGCCAGCAGCTTTACCTTAGTCGCCTTTTACGACACCTCGGTAAGAGTGAGGGTGGCCTATTTACTCTGCCGGGGACCACACGGCAAAATTTCTTTTTTTTTATCCAGTGTAAAATTTATTTCTTGCAGTTTGCATGCTGAGATTACCTATAATTATAAGTACAGTTAGATTTAAACAAAGTTATCCACTTCCTTTATGTACCTGCTGGAACTTATGTTGGTAATCCAATAAATAAATAAATAAAATAATAAATTATGATAATGACATAGTAAACATAATAAATACTTATAAGAGCATATATTTTGAACAACTTTTGTTCTACAAGTACGATGGAAAATCATAGAAAAAAAAATTCTGACAAAGTTGGCTATGTCTTGTTCATCTTATAAAGGGGAATTAAAAATATATTGACGAATTTTCTGTTCAGAGTGGCTGGTAGATGTGAAATGGGTGAAAATTACCAATTCCCCTGTGGGTTCACCATGCTATCAAACGTTTTATACCAACTTTTCATTTGGTATTTTGATAATTAAATATTGTAAGCTACAAAGTATAGGCATCTGGTACCTACCACTTTGTAGCTTTCGGTGTTGAAACACTGGGCCCGTGGGGTTCCGACGCTCTCTCTTTCTTCCGTGACTTAGCTAAGCGTCTAGTCGAAGTCACGGGAGAGCCAAAGGCTAGCAGTTACCTGCCCAGTAAATGACCATTGCGATCCAGCATGGTCAGGTTCGAGTTAAAAGAATGGGAGCATAAGCAAAGCACTGAATTTTGGAAAAGACTACCTCGACTAGAACAGTCCAAGGCGTTCGACCAGAAACGAGCTGTAGAAATAATAAAACTGAGTAAAGGACATGTTAGGGCACTCACTCGGACCCTCACGGGGCACTGCAAATTAAACAAGCACCTGCACAACATGGGGCTTTCAGATACCAAAATCTGCAGGTTCTGTCGCGAGGACGAGGAAACGATTATCCACATCCTCGGCGAGTGCAAAGCGTCGCACTGCTGTAGAAGCCGGCACCTGGGAGCACACATGATCTCGGCAGACGAGATCAACAGCTCTCCCATCAGCTCCATTCTCGGGTTTATCCTGGAGCTGGAGCTACATGAGGTGCTGTAATAGGTTACGGGGCTGCTACAATAGATCATCTACTGGTCGCAGTGGCTATGAGACGCAAGGCTCACCCCATTTCTTTCAACTAATAATAGTTACTCTTTCATCCAGTGAATCATCATCCATCATCATCGTCAGCCCATTTAAGTCCCCACTGCTGGGGCACGGGCCTCCCTCAATCACATGAGGGGTAATTGCCATACTCACCACGCTTGGCAGACGGGTTGCCGAGGGTTATGATGTAAATGCAGAGTTTTCCTTCTCTGGGTGCTGATGATCATGCCAGCAGCTTTACCTTAGTCGCCTTTTACGACACCTCGGTAAGAGTGAGGGTGGCCTATTCTACTCTGCCGGGGACCACACGGCGAATGAAATCCAGTGATTAATACACTATAATAGTTATTTCGTAATAACTGAGCACTCAGTGTGTTCATACAGCATCATAAAGTTACCCTTTTTGATATTTGGACAATCTTTATGTCTGAGATTCAAGTGCTATTCTTGCACTGATTGGTAATGCGGCACTGTCTATATGAGTATGTCTGTACAGACAGCCATCGAGTGATCAGGTTACCACAATCTGTCAAATTTATTCAATTGATATTGAAACAAACATGTTTGACATTGAGGTGAAAATCAACTGAAGAATTTTTGACTACAATAGATCATCTACTGGTCGCAGTGGCTATGAGACGCAATGCTCACCCCATTTCTTTCAACTAATTATAATTTTTGGGACACTGCCACAGGGACCTACTTTGTTTTAACTCCTCTTTTTACTTCATCATCATCATCATCATCATCAGCCCATTTAAGTCCCCACTGCTGGGGCACGGGCCTCCCTCAAACACATGAGGGGTAATTGCTATACTCACCACGCTTGGCAGACGGGTTGGCGAGGGTTTTAATATAAATGCAGAGTTTTCCTTCTCTGGGTGCTGATGATCATGCCAGCAGCTTTACCTTAGTCGCCTTTTACGACACCTCGGTAAGAGTGAGGGTGGCCTATTCTACTCTGCCGGGGACCACACGGCCACACGGCTCTTTTTACTTACTTTTAGCTTCATTTTAATCTCAGTTATTGCCTAAATTATCTTGTGTGTTTGTTTTGTCCAACTTTTGTCTAATAATTATTGAAAACATTTATAAAAAAATTAAGGCATGATACTTTTATTAATAAAGGTCACTTACCTACACTTATGTGCAATCTGGCGACCCTGTCAACATAACAAAAAACAAAAGAAATAAAATTCAAAGAAAATTATATCTCACACATCAGAAAAACATAATGACGAATATAAGCAAGTTTGGAAAAACAAATGGACTTCGGAAAACAAAATATACTTCGAAAAACAAATGAGCTTCGGAAATCAAATCAAATAGACATTGTCAAAAACAATGAAATTGTTACTTTGGAAAGCAAAATAAATTTAGTGTTTTTTTTTTATGTGAAAGGTGGCAGACGAACAGACGGATCGCCTGATGGTAAGCGATTGCCGCCGTCCATAGACACCCGCGACACCAGTGGAGTCACAATTGAGCTGTCAACCTTTAAACCCCCCTTTCCACCGGATTGGGCCTCCTCCCTCACTGACGCAGTGAACCACAGAACAGTGCTGCTTCACGCCGCATTTCTGTGAGGCCGTGGTATCACTCCGGTCGAGCCGGCCCATTTACGCCGAAGCGTGGCTCTCCGTGTTTGCACCTTTGCAGTTCTATCGGAACTTTTTGATGATGCATTACCAGACTTCCTGACTCCTCCTGGATTATGGTCACAGCTAAGTACCAAAGTGATAGCTTTGGACGCAACTCATCATCATCTCGGTGGATGGCGGTCTAATACTGTGCGTTTCTCGCGGAACTTTTCACCACGTAGGTACCTCAGTTCTGTGGAACGGTTTGGCTGCAGGAGTATTTCCCGACGGCTACGACTTAGGGACCTTCAAGAGAAGAGCGTACTCCTTTTTAAAAACCCGGCAACACATTAGCGATCTCTCTGATTTCGCGGATGTTCATGGGCGGCGCCTCTAGCATAAAAAAACCGGCCAAGTGCGAGTCGGACTCACCCATGAAGGGTTCCGAAGAAGCAAGTAAGATATATGGAAGGTAAATTGCGGTTTAAGGTTTATAACGTATTAAAAAAACTACTCACTATATCTAGTTCAAACCAATTTTCGTTGTTAGTTTTCATGATTATGTACATCATTTATTTTTTTTAGTTTTATAATTCATTTATTATAGAAGTTAGAGGGGGGGGGGGGGGGGGGGGACACACAATTTAAACTTTGGGAGCGTCTTTTGCGCAAAGTATTGTGTTTAGAAAGAAATGATGCTGAAAACCTCAACATCATTTTTAAATACCTATCCATAGATACCTTACACGTATAGGTTTGATGAAAAAAAAAATTGAGTTGCAGGTTCAAGTATGGAGACCCCCTATTTTTTTTAGTTTTTCCAATTACCAAGTTTCAATAGTATAGTTCTTATAGTTTCGGAGAAAACTGGCTGTGACATACGGATGGACACAGACGGACAGACATGATGAATCTATAAGGGTTCCGTTTTTTAACTATAATGTATCAATACGGGGATTAACACGATATTTATTATGTGAAACAACATTGTGTACTCACATATTTGGCTCGACGTTATTGATACATTATAGTTATAATGCAACGCGAAAATCTAAAAACTACGGTTCCGTTTTTTGCCATTTGGCTACGGAACCCTAAAAAACTGGGATTGACATGATGAAAGGCTTACTTGAAACGGCTCATCCTTGTCTTCCTCACACACCACAGTGAGAACATTAACCCCCACTATCTCTGACGCATTTTCCTTGTCCTCAACGCAGACCAGAGACAACTTGTCTTTGGCTGTGGTGCGCCAGAGCTTCTCTAATTCAGCTACAGCTGACGGGTAGTTGTGGATTCCTGAAAGAAACACATATTTGAAGCGATTTCTTTAATTCTATTCTATTCTATTCACTAGAATAGTTACGCAGTCGGTGGCGCGGTGGTTAGTGGGTCGCACTATAAAGCGACGGCTGCGCAAGAGGTCCCGGGTTCGATTCCCGGGTCTGACCAAAAATTGTACCTAAGTTTTTGGTAAGATATGTTTAGTGTCAGCTCGGAGTCTGGAAATTGGCGGTCTTGTACCCATATGCCTCGGAAAGAACGTTAACCCGTTTGTCCTGCGCCCAATCCCCTCTACGGTCGTGTCACGGAATATGAGGTTAAGGTAATCGAGAGTGTTTGCGCACACACTTGTGCACTATTATATAACCTGGGGACGTGGCAAATCGTTGAGATTGGCCGCCGTAGCCGTAATTGGTTGGAGGATATCATCGTTTTCGTCAGCCCATTTAAGTCCCCACTGCTGGGGCACGGGCCTCCCTCAATCACATGAGGGGTAATTGCCATACTCACCACGCTTGGCAGACGGGTTGGCGAGGGTTTTGATATAAATGCAGAGTTTTCCTTCTCTGGGTGCGGATGATCATGCCAGCAGCTTTACCTTAGTCACCTTTTACGACACCTCGGTATGAATGAGGGTGGCCTATTCTACTTTGCCGGGGACCACACGGCGTATATCATTATTATGAAATACATATATACGGAGGATATCATTATTATGAATTTTTGGGTAAAGCAATTTTTTGCAATTTATTCTTAAGTAAATAATGTATTTAAACATTTTTCGACAGTCTTCGGGTGGGACTAGAACCCACGATCTTTTGCTAATCGGGCAACTCACATCTTTCGGCTCACGGCGAATCAAAAAGCACTTACAAAATTCGTCGACATACCAAGGTCTCCGATAGCTTAATGAGTAAATCAGTTGCCCGGTTAGTAAAAATCGTGGCTTCGAGTCCCACCCGAAAACTGTCGAAAAATTATTAAGGTGACGGGTAGGACACACTAGCGACGCCAATCGATTTTAATTTTTAGCTACTAAACCGGATCTATTTAAAACAATTTCGGGGTTACAACCTATCGGTAAACACTATACTATTTATTAAATAACCACGCACAAGTTTTGGCTCCGTTTTTGTACGCGAAAAATAGATTACCGCCAAAAGTAGCCGCTTTTGGCGTGAATCAATATTTCGCGTACGCGTTGGATCCAACATTTGTGCATGGTTATTTAATAAATAGTACAAGTGTTTGCCGAGAGGTTGTTAACCCAAAATTGTTTAAAATAGACCCGGTTTAGTAGCTTTAAATTAAAATCGATTGGCGTCGCTAGTGTGCCCTACCCGTCACCTTAAAGGGTTGCGTAGGTCAGACGTGCGTCGCTTTATTGTAACTACCAGACTCCCTAAATCCAGAATCATGATCTAAGCATACCCTGGGCTAAAGAGCGACAGCTTTGGACACAACAGGATATACACACTAAGATAGACCGGGTTCTGATGATCGCAGACTTACCAATATATTTGCAAGGCGGCTCATCCTTGGTGAAATACTTCAGCAACAGCTGGATCCCCGGCTCATAATGCTCCTCGGTCAGGTCCTGGATCCTCAGGGCGACGGTGGCGCCCCCCCGCTGGACGGAGAAGCGGCGCCACACGTGCGGGTAGGGAATGGTAGGGGGGCGGGTGTACACCATTTCCTGTTGAGTAAAAGACTCGTGAAAACTCAAAAGATTTAGAAAATTTAACCGATAAATTTAAATTTAAAAGACAACCGTCTTAGAAACTTCTCGAATATTCAATATAATCTCCTCCAATAAACACACCCCCTTATTACATAATCACAAACTAAGGATAGTCCCGGAACTATATTCCGACTATATAAGAGCCGAGGGATTAGGTCCTATCCAAAAAACATTAGGTCTTTTCCCAAAAAAATATCTACGCATTCAAAACTTACTTTTTTTTAAAAATGCTTCTGAAAAATTAGTTTTAGTTAGAGAAGTTACTAAGACGCGCGGTGTATGTATACACCGCTATTTTTTATCGTTTACATCCCGAAAACCTCATAAAAGATTATTTTTTTTTATAGCAATCTTTTGCAATTTATTCTTAAGTAAATAATACACTTAAAAAATTCATCTCGTATTCAGGCGGGACTCGATCCCCCACATTTCACAATCCGGGTGAATGGTCTACCAATTAGACCACTGAACGCGTTTTTAAGCCGACGAAATTTGTAAGTGCTTGGTTCGACATGAGCTGTCGATAGTCGCATCAATATTGTAGGTATATTTACAATATCCAGTGGAAATATTTGTAATAATATTTCCACTGGATATTGTAAATATATCTACAATGAGACTATCGACAACTCATGTCGAATCAAGCACTTACAAATTTCGTCGGTTTATTAACGTGTTCACTTTCAGTGGTCCAATTGGTAGAACATTCACCCGAATTGTGAAATGTGTGGGATCGAGTCCCGCCTGAATACGAGATGACATTTTTAAGTGTTTTCATCATCATCAGCCCATTTAAGTCCCCACTGCTGGGGCACGGGCCTCCCTCAATCACATGAGGGGTAATTGCCATACTCACCACGCTTGGCAGACCTGTTGGCGAGGGTTTTGAACGAAATGCAGTTTTCCTTCTCTGGGTGCTGATGATCATGCCAGCAGCTTTACCTTAGTCGCCTTTTACGACACCTCGGTAAGAGTGAGGGTGGCCTATTCTACTCTGCCGGGGACCACACGGCCACACGGCTTTTGCAATTTATTCTTAAGTAATTATTACACTTAAAAATTTCATCTCGTGCTCAGGCGGGACTCGAACCCACACATTTCACAATCCGGGTGAATTTTCTACCAATTAGACCACCGAACGCGTTACTAAGCCGACGAAATTTGTGAGTGCTTGATTCGACATGAGCTGTCGATAGTCTCATCAATATTGTAGGTATATTTACAATATCCAGTGGAAATATTATTACAAATATTTCCACTGGAAATATACCTACAATGAGACTATGGACAGCTCATGTCGAATCAAGCACTTACAAATTTAGTCGATTTATTAACGCGTTCAGTGGTCTAATTGGTAGAACATTCACCCGGATTATGAAAGGTGTGGGTTCGAGTCCCGCCTGAGCACGAGATGAAATTTTAAGTGTGTTATTTACTCATAAAATATGCCGTGAATAAGTCCATTTAGCATGTTAGATCAACAAAAGATATAGCGAAAAAATACATCTGTTTCTTACATTATTGCCGGGTGAATATTCTATTTTGTATAACGGTGTATATTTACATACCAAAAGTTTGTATAGTTCATACACATTGTCCATAGATGGTGATCCGGCAGAGAACCAAAGTTATCGACATTGCTCACCGGATTAGCAAGCTTAAGTGGCAGTGGGCTGGCCATATTAGCCGCAGAACCGACAACCGATGGGGTAAACGGGTTCTGGAGTGGAGACCGCGTCTTGGCAAACGTAATGTAGGGCGCCCTCTGGCTAGGTGGGGGGACGATCTGCGCAGGATGGCTGGCAAGAGCTGGATGCGAGAAGCCATGGATAGATCACAGTGGCGAACAATTGGAGAGGCCTACGTCCAGCAGTGGACTGCGATAGGCTGATGATGATGATGATTGTCCATAGTTACACAGTTAAAAATTTCAAAAAACTCTTTAAACAACAATTTTTATCAACTCCAAAAAACAGTTCTCTAATCTCACTATTACCATGGACTAATAATTAGTCCATGCTACCAACCAACTAAGTTAAAGTTACTCACGATCTCTGTATGATGCTATGACGTCACTAGACTACTCGGAGGCTGGCTGACAACTGTGGAGCCAGGGCGTAAGGCCACGGACACACCGGGCCGGGATGCAGTGCGCATGACCAGACATCTTCAGGCAGGCGTGGCGCTGAAATATTTATTAGCAAGTGTCATTTTAGAGATGTATAAGTTATCAATAAAAAATATGTTTTTTTTCAACATTCATGTGAAACAACTTCGAGAGAGAAGCCAATAGAAGAATTCAGCTAGGCTGGGCAGCATTTGGTAAACTTCGTCAAGTCTTCTCGTCACCCATCCCTCAAAGTCTTAAGTCGAAAGTCTTCGACCAGTGCGTCCTTCCGGTCATGACTTACGGTGCCGAGACGTGGACACTCACGGCTGGACTAGTCCACCGGTTCAAAGTCGCTCAAAGAGCTATGGAAAGGGCTATGCTCGGAGTATCTCTGAAGGACCGCATCAGAAATGATGTAATCCGACAGAGAACCAGAGTCACCGACATAGCCCACCGAATTAGCCAACTAAAGTGGTAGTGGGATGGTCATATTAGCCGCAGAACTGACAGCCGTTGGAGCCGTAAAGTCCTTGAGTGGAGACCGCGACTCGGTAAGCGTAGTGTAGGACGCCCTGCGACAAGATGGGATGATGACATTCGAAGGCTGGCTGGTGTGGGCTGGATGAGAGTTGCCGAAAATCGGGAGCAGTGGCGTGCATTAGGGGAGACCTATGTCCAGCGGTGGACGAGTGTGGGTTGCTGATGATGATAATGATGATGTTTTTTTTGGGTATAGCAATTTTGTTGCCCGGTTAGTTCGAGTCCCACTTGAAGACTGTCAATAAATTTTTAAGTAGATTTTTAATTAATAATAAATACCTAGTTATATTGTTTTTATTATGTGATAGGTAGCAGGCGGGCAGACGGATCACCTGATGGTAAGCGATTGCCGCCGTCCATGTTCATGTCCACCCACGACGCCAGTGGAGTCACAAGTGCGCTGCCAACCTTTAAAAACGTGCTTTCCGAAGCACGGTAGGTACAAGACCGCCAACTTCTATACTCCGGGCAGCCACTAAGAATTTCTGACCGAAAACTTAGGTACAAATATTTGGCCCGACCCGGGATCGAACCCGGGGCCTCTTGCGCAGCCGTCGCCTTAGTTAAAGTACGACCCACTAACCACTGCGCCTTAGAGGCAGTCTAGGTAGATAGGTACAAATATCATCATCAGCCCATTTAAGTCCCCACTGCTGGGGCACGGGCCTCCCTCAATCACATGAGGGGTAATTGCCATACTCACCACGCTTGGCAGACAGGTTGGCGAGAGTTTTGATATAAATGCAGAGTTTTCCTTCTCTGGGTGCTGATGATCATGCCAGCAGCTTTACCTTAGGCGCTTTTTACGACACCTCGGTAAGAGTGAGGGTGGCCTATTCTACTCTACCGGGGACCACACGGCTCCTGGTACGGCTCCAGGTACATATATGTATTGTATATATTGCTCATACTGTAGCCACTCGAGAAAACATCTGAATGAAGCTCATTTCACAGGCGGAGCGATCATCAGAGAAATGTTTTATGGAATCGTACCGTCGCTTTTCCAATATTTGAAAGTTAAATTCCTGCTGACGGCGAGATAACCCTTACTCCATACAGGAGCGCAAAGCCAATTATTTCGCGCTCACTGCGCCCCCTGCCGTGGAATGTCGTCACCCTCAATCTTGTAATTCATCTAAGCTTGGCGCCGGGGGTTTAAACCTATTAAGATTTGCAAAATTTACAAACGAACTTCGAAGCATAGAATAGTAATTTACGAGATTTCTACCATGTCTACGCTTAGGCATGAATGGGCCGGCTCGACCGGAGTGATACCACTGCCTCACAGAAGACCGGCGTGAAGCAGCGCCTGCGCTGTGTCTCGCCGTGTGAGTGAGGTTACCGGAGGCCCAATGGGGGGAAGGGGAAAAGGTTGGCAGCGCACTTGGGACTCCACTTGTGTTGCGGGTGTACATGTGCGGCGGAATTGCTTTCCATCAGGTGATCCGTCTGCTCGTCTGCTCGTCTGCCACCTCACATATAAAAAAAATGTACTTACCTTATTTTTGAGTTGAACAGGTGCGAGAAAATAGTCAACATCATATCTTTTAAGGTGACGGGTAGGGCACACTGGCGACGCCAATCGATTTTAATTTTTAGCTACTAAACCAGATCTATTTTAAACAATTTCGGGATTACAACCTCTCGGCAAACACTTATACTGTTTATTAAATAATCATGCACAAATGCGGACCCAACATTTGTACGCGAAAAATTGATTCACGCTAAAAGGGACAAAAATGGACCCAATATTTGTGCATGGTTATTTAATAAATAGTATAAGTGTTTGCCGAGAGGTTGTAACCGAAATTGTTTCAAATAGATCCGGTTAAGTAGCTAACAATTAAAATCGATTGGCGTCGCTAGTGTGCCCTACCCGTCACCATAATGAAATAGCTTCGCTCAGGTCACTGAAGTACTATACGAAATTTTCTTTGTCTTGCTCAGGGCGCTGTTTGTAACTTTTGTATTGTAGATTCAACGACAATATTTTCATCCTTACATCCGGTAAGTAAATACCTTACATAATGGACAATACGACAAAAAATCATTTTTCGACCTGAAAAATATCATTTCTAGATTAGACTCATAAAAATTCAAGAAAAACAAATTCAGAATTTTTAAACAGATATTAATGGAGAAAATCTAATATATAAAATTCTCGTGTCACAGTTTTCGTTGCCATACTCCTCCGAAACGGCTTGACCGATTTTGATGAAATTTTTTGTGCTTATCCGGTATCTATGAGAATCGGCCAACATCTATTTTTCATCCCCCTAAATGTTAGGGGTAGTCCACCCCTAAATTTTTATTTTTATTTTTTAGACAAAATTTTTAATTTCTCTTTTTTTATGATACAACATACAAAAATACATACAATCCTCAATTTTCACCCTTCTACGATCAACCCTTTTATTTATATGGCAAAACAACGTTTGCCGGGTCAGCTAGTAAAAATATATAAAAATCCTCCTGTGATGTCATCACTCGGCATGACAAATTAATAACGCTTTTGCTCACGTTGATTAAAGCAAAAAAAAAAGTAAAATCTCTGATCATAAAATGACAAGACAAAATGATGACAGTACTTAAAGTCACCCTAATTTTTTTATTGGACGTATAGCACCGACATCACAATACGTTGAGCCTCAGGACTACGTCACTTCGGCAAATTAATTAATAATTTAAAAAATGAATATCTCAATAAATACACATATTTAATGATATATTTTCGGCCCACCTACCGCAGTGTCTCAAGAAGAAAGTCTTCAATGCGTGTGTGTTGCCAGTGATGACATACGGAACCGAAACGTGGCCGCTTACAATGTGCCGATTAAGGAGGCTCAAAGTCACTCAGAGAGCAATGGAGAGAGCTATGCTCGGAGTCTCCCTGCGTGATCGTATCAGAAATGATGAGATCCGCAGGAGAACTAAGGTTACAGACATAGCCCAAAGGATTGCATGCCTCAAGTGGCAATGGGCAGGGCACATAGCGAGGAGAACAGACGGCCGTTGGGGCGGAAAGGTCCTCGAGTGGAGGCCACGTACAGGAAGTCGCAGCCGTGGCGCCCCCCACAAGGTGGACCGACGATCTGGTGAAGATCGCGGGAATCCATTGGATGCGGGCGGCACAGGACCGATCTGTGTGGAGAGCATTGGGGGAGGCCTATGTCCAGCAGTGGACGTCTATTGGCTGAAATGATGATGATGATGATGATGATTTAATGATAACAAAAAAATATGGATCATCTTTTTTCTCTTTCTTTATTCAAATAGCGTATGAAAATGGTAAATATTTTTGTCGTATTGTCCATAAAATCCCTTTGTTGTGATGGGCGAGTAATCGCCAATTTCCTGGCGATTCGACCTTTTAATAAATAAGGTGGATGATCCGAAATCTTTGTGCTTTAAAGGTGTAAAGATCTGTGCGTAACATTTCTCACATCATGTAGGGTGAGTGTACCAATCAACGACACACTTTTTATGTAAGTATTTAAAGCTATGCGCCATTTTGACAACCCGTTTGGAAAAGCATGTGGGCGAGCTACGCTTCGGCATGAATGGGCCGGGTCGACCGGAGTATGAGAAGCAGCACTGTGCTGTGTTTCGCTGCGTGGGTATGGGTACCGGAGGCCCAATCCGGGGAAAGGGGGGTTTAAAGATTGGCAGCGCTCTTATGACAACACTGGTGTCACGGGTGTCCATGGGCGGCGGCAATTGCTTACCATCAGGGGATCCGTCTGCTCGTCTGCCACCTATAACATAAAAAAAAAACAGTACAACAATGGTAGTGAACGCTGCCTTTGGTCTAAGAGTTGCGGGCTCGATTCCCTCATAGTAACAACATTTGTGTGCATGAACATGTCTGTTTGTATTGGTCTGGGTGTTTTCTATGTATTTACAAAAGAAAAGTGTTATATGTGTTGTTTATATACAATGAAAGGAGAACCTGAGTAACTAAGATATTAAGTGACTAGGAATGGACCTACAGTCCATACTACTGACCCTAAAACCTTGAAATTCTTGACCAACTTGAAAATGGAAAGGGGGTTCCTTAAATAGAGAAGGTGAACACTAAGAAGGAATTTTGCAAAAATTCAACCCTTAAGGGGGTAAAAAAGGGGTTAAGTGCGTTTTTGAAGACAGTAAAAATAAAGCGTTTTTAATACTGAAAAATGTATAATAATAGAATTAACTTAAGTTGGCCAAACCCAATTCCGTTGTTATTTATAGAAGTTAATTAACTAAAATTAACATTTTTTCTGATATATAATTTATCCATGCACAATCAGGGCCCAAAAACCGATTGCCTCCTTTGTACTTTTAC
Organism: Marasmia exigua; assembly: GCA_019059595.1. Taxonomy (NCBI): domain Eukaryota; kingdom Metazoa; phylum Arthropoda; class Insecta; order Lepidoptera; family Crambidae; genus Marasmia; species Marasmia exigua. The sequence goes on from CM032492.1 coordinate 9,197,122, forward strand.
GTATAATTTAAAATAAATAGAAATCCACTTCAACGTTTTTGCAAAATCACGCATTGAATTACTTAAGGTGACGGGTAGGGCACATTAGCGACACCAATCGATTTTGATTTTTAGCTACTAAACCGAATCTATTTCCGTTTTTGTACGGGAAAAATTGATTCACGCCAAAAGTGGCCGCTTTTGTCGTGAATCAATTTTTTGCGTACGCGTTGGACCCAACATTTATGCATGGTTATTTGATAAATAGTATAAGTGTTTGCCGAGAGATTGTAACCCCGAAATGGTTTAAATTATATCCAGTTTAGTAGCTAAAAATTAAAATCGATTGGCGTCGCTAGTGTGCCCTACCCGTCACCTTAATGAGATAAGGTATAGGTACCTACACATTTCCCTTGTTTCATACATGTTTCTTGCATGAAATAATACCTAAGTTATTTACATGTCGATTAATGGCACCCTCACCCTACCGGGCCGCACGCTGTCTCTATACTTCGTACTTGGCGCCTTGCCACGTTGGCGCCCCTCCAGCGCGGTATTCCCGAGCCCATTGCAAACAGTTCGCACATGACTAGATAACTGAACAGACGTTAGAGTTACCCAGTCTAAAACAACAAAAGATTTGAATTTACAATCAATTTTGCAATTTTTAATCTTAAATTTGAGGTCAAAATAAGTTTGGAAGTTGTCAAAAAAGCGCGGGAACGGTCGCCATTTTGAGCGCGCTTTTTTTCCGCGACGCGCCAGACAAAGGCATTGTGTTGTGTTCGGCTTTGAGGTGGTGTGTTTGGACTACTTTTGCTGAAAGCAGGTTGGTAAACTTTTTATTTTGTTCTATGAAGTTTCACAAACATCTCTGAACATGTTTTAGTGACATAATACTTATCGTGTTTTGTTTTACCTTACGTATAGTAAGATTTAAGATTTTTAGCTTTAGTAAGATTCAAAAATATTCAAATATTCAATGTTTACATCATAGTTAAGGTTTACATTTTTTAATTGTCTTTGTGTCGTGTTTTCCCTTTGTGTAGGTACAAAATAATCTTACGATTGGTATTATAATCTGTGCTATTGTTATAGTTACGTTGTAAATAATATAATCAACAATACAAAGACAATCTTCCTATCTCATCATATATACCACCGTTTGGTGTTCAAGGGTTATTCTAATGAATCATGATGATGGCGATCTTGGGCTACTTCTATTCTAAAAATAAGTAATATAGTTACTTTACATAATAAAAATAAAAAGTGATAGAAAACGAGTATGCTAGTGGCGTGGCGTGGGCGGTTTATTTCCGCTGTCCACCCTCTGCTTGTCGCTTGTCCACCTCGGGTGGACAGTGAAACAATTGTTAAAAAAAATCCCTCTGTCCACCCCCTCTTTCAACCAAGAAGGGGTGGACAGCGGGAATTTTTTAAACAATTGTTTCATTGTCTACCCGGGGTGGACAAGCAGAGGGTGGACAGCGGGAATAAACCGCGTGGGCTGGCCACTTCAGTCGTAGAAACTAAATGTCGTTTCTACAAGAAACGACATTCGTAACATTTGGATGACGATGATAGATACATAAAGAGATAGATAGATACTCTTTTTTCCGCGACATACAAAACTTAAAAGCCAGGTATACAGATATACAAATGTACAATTTAGGCGGTCTTATCGCTGGGAGCGATCTCTATCAGACATCCTACATGTAAAGGACATTAGGAGAGAGAGAGAGAGAGAAAAAGAATATAAGAGGGGAGGGTGGTGCAATCCTTCTGATATAGTATTTGATATACTATTAACTAACTACTTATTATAAATTAAAGATAGGTAAGAAAGGGAGGTTAAGACTGGCAGCGCACTTGTGACTCCACTGGTGTCGCAGGTGTCCATGGGCGGCGGCAATATCTTACCTGCGAATGGAACCCAGGATCCCGAGATCACGGCCCGACACAGAAACCACTAGACCAACAGGGCGTGACCAGAGATGTTTGATTCTTAGTAGATCCGGTGACCAGGGCTAGATTTAGGTATTATCAGGCGAAGAGACACGTGCCTATGGACTTGTGGCGTGCGTAATACAATTAGTTAGGACATAGAATTGTAGAGTAGCTACGTAGTATTTATTTACCGAGGCAGGTGTCTGTGGCGTAGATCTTGAAAGCAAGTACGAATCAGCTCATTGTATACTTACGTAGAGGCGCCTAGAGGTTTTTTTTTCTCTTTATTTATTTTAGAGGCTTTTGTATTCAAGCATGTCAGCCCCATCGAACCTTAACCGAAAAATAACCATAACTTAAAGAATTAATAGTACAGCAGGGACGAGAGGATCCATGTTATGTACGAAAAAGATCAGCTAATTACTTAGCTGCCTCAGATGTTGTGTCCGCTAAAATTGTGGTAAATGTACCTAAATATGACCATGAAGATTGAATCTGGCATAGACGATTCTCTCCCCGCTTGGAATTTACTTACTAACATTCTACGAGATTGATGTACATCCTCTATAGTTGTTACATAGATCACAATTGTGAATTCACTTTTTCATTAAGTAAGCAAACTTATTGCACGGAAATGTCCCGAACGTAATCTAGTAACATTAACAATGTGTCTATTAACTTAGGACTATAAGAACCATGGTCTTTAGTGAGGCTGACATTGTAATGCGTAGAGGTGCAGCTTCGATGTATCTTCTACCGCTTACTATGAGGAATGCTTTGAGGAATTGTTCGGACTGATTCCTGCATTCATGTCGCCATCGTGCTACTCGAGAGCAGTTCCCCATCATTTATGTAGATGGTTGGCAGTCTTTAACTGTGCATTTTTAAAGAAACTTTCTACCTCGCGACAAAACTGTGGAATGAACTATAGCCTGCGGTATTTCCGGATCGATGCGATCTTCAAACTTAAGAAAGAACGTAAATACCCTTACCGCTCTTGTGACTTCTCTAGTGTTGCAGGTGTCTATGGCCAGCGGTAATCGCTTATTTTATTTACCGTTAGGTGATCCGTCTGCTCATCTGCCAACTATTTCTAAAAAGTCATCATCATCATCATCATCGTCAGCCCATTTAAGTCCCCACTTCTGAACACGGGCCTCCCTCAATCACATGAGGGGTAATTGCCATACTCACCACGCTTGGCAGACGGGTTGGCGAGGGTTTTGGTATAAATGCAGAGTTTTCCTTCTCTGGGTGCTGATGATCATGCCAGCAACTTTACCTTACTCGCTACGACACCTCGGTAAGAGTGAGGGTGGCCTATTCTACTCTGCCGGGGACCACACGGCTCGTTACCTACTTTCTAAAAAGTAGGTTGTTCCAACCCACGGATAGGGACATAAAACTTGATTTTTTTTTATAGTTGGTGACCAGACCAGAGATAAAAGTAAAAAGTAAAGTATCAGCCTATAAACTGTCCCACTGCAGAGCAAAGGTCTCCATCATAGAAACCAAGTCGTCGCTACTATGATAGGATTAGGCTTAATCACCACGTTTGCCAAATGCGGATTGGTGATCACTAACCCGAGCTATGTTCGAAAAACTCGAAATTACTTTTTTGCTCTACCTGCGAATGGAACCCAGGACCCCGAGATCACGGCCCAATACAGAAACCACTAGACCAACAGGGCGTGACAAGAGATGTTTGATTCTTAGTAGATCCGGTGACCAGGGCTAGATTTAGGTATTATCAGGCGAAGAGACACGTGCCTATGGACTTGTGGCGTGCGTAATACAATTAGTTAGGACATAGAATTGTAGAGTAGCTACGTAGTATTTATTTACCGAGGCAGGTGTCTGTGGCGTAGATCTTGAAAGCGTGCTCAGTTCTAAAAGTAAATTATTGCGAAAAGTGACCGACAGATGAAAACGTGTCCCTTCAAATAAAGAATAGTACTTATATATTTTTTTTATATATACTATTCTTAAATTAAAGACACACGATAGGTGGCATGGCCCTGGATTGGGCTTCCGGTACCTTTCCAGCGATCAGAGCACCGAAATTGTACAATTGAGTTTCTGTAATGCCTAGTTTTTTTAAATTGTGTAACAATAACAACAGGTTTATTGCAAACGTGAAACTCTAAATCAGGGGTAGGGTATTGTCGCTGTGGTGATCAATGTCGCGTGAGAGGGGAACTTAGCTTTAGAGCTGCTTAGAGGAAGCAGAAGCCGCAAGTGCCTCAGGGTACGCAGGGGTGCTCCGGGGAAGGCCGGAACAGGTTGGCTCACTGGCGGGAAGGCGCGCAGGAGCAGGCGGCCAAAACACGGAGAAGAAAGGTTCTCGGTGTGGCCGTAGTGCAGTATCGTATGAATCACGTGCCGTAGATACGATACCCTCACTCACGCAGCGAAACAAAGCACAGAGCTGCTTCACGTCGGTTTTCTGTGAGGCCGTGGTCTCACTCCGATCAAGCCGGCCCATTCATGCAGAAGCGTGGCTCTCCCACGGTTAAAATATAAGCTAAAGTAAGAGTATAATGTGCGCTTACAATGTGCCGATTAAGGAGGCTCAAAGTCACCCAGAGAGTAATGGAGAGGGCTATGCTCGGAGTCTCCCTGAGTGATCGTATTAGAAATGATGAGATCCGCAGGAGAACTAAGGTCACAGACATAGCCCAAAGGATTGCGTGCTTCAAGTGGCAATGGGCAGGGCACTTAGCGAGGAGAACAGACGGCCGTTGGGGCGGAAAGGTCCATCTGGCGAAGATCGCGGGAATCCATTGGATGCGGGCGGCACAGGACCGATCTGTGTGGAGAACATTGGGGGAGGCCTATGTCCAGCAGTGGACGTCTATTGGCTGAAATGATGAAGAGTATAAGCAAAAGCAGGTGGCTCAGCTTGTGCTGCCACAGAATGAGACATTGCAAGACAGCGTTGGTTCTCAGCCAATCCAGCTTCTCTGATGGTGGAAGTCGAGAATAAGAAGGTTTAAGGTTGTTAAGGGTTGCGAAGGTCAGGCGGCAGTCGCTTCATTGTAACTACCAAATCCTAATTCATGGTCCAAGCGTACCCCCCGGGCTACGCTTGGACCATGAATTAGGATTCTGGAGCTCTGGAGCTGGACTTGAGAGCCCGCTCCAGAGCGACAGCTTTGGACGCAACCGGGAATTACACGATACGCTGAGGAGGAGTAAAGCTTGCCAAAGAGTCGATTATGTCACGGGATTTGCGCAACAAAGACAGTATTGAGATTATGGTCTTCAACCGGAACTGGGACAGTACCTACTAGAAATCCGGGAATTCCCGGGAAATTTCCAGGAAACTTTAAACTCTAATTGGGACTTCACACACGAGCCTAGTAGACGTTTTATATCGACGATAATGTGCCAATACCTTCTATTTAACAAATTAACTGACATTATTGGTCTGCCGTCTCTCTTATAAAAAAAAATAATAATAATCAACCTTAACACTAATGACATAAGGAAGTATTTTTCTCCCGTATGGAAGACGTAGTCTGAACCACTGAGGTACCATCGCTCGCAACATAAACATTTATGAATGAATGAATGAATGAATGAATGAATGATATTTATTTGCGTAAAACATGGTGAAAAAGTTGGAATGACAGGTATAAGAGTACAGCACGTTTTGTCATAACATAGGACATGCAAATTTACAGGAAATTATTATATACAAACTGTGCGGATAAAGAATGGGATCAGAAATGGCGGCGCATCTATTCACTTCTCGCTCGCACACTATTTGCGTCTGTACTCGCACTCGTGGGGTGTGAGTATAGACGCAAATAGATGCGCCGCCATTTCTGATCCCATTCTTTATCCGCACAGGTTGTACCTACTAAAGACCAATCTTTTTTATGACACATTAGGTACCTATTACACTACATAACTTATAACATTAGAATTATATACAAATTATTGTCAGTTTTAATTGAAGTTAAAATTTATTTAGGTCATTAGGTAGTGTTTGTTAAACAGTTTTCGATTTTCTTTCGAAAATGTTGTATGTTTTTTTTTCATACGTCAAAACTGCCCTATAACGCCATTTTAGCTAACAAAGGTTTATTGAATGTTTTTGAATAAAGCCCTTAGTTTACAGATTATATTTTTATTTAGTAATATTTATTGAACAAATGAACAAAAACACAAGAAAATTAAAACAATATCTTAGAAAACTCATTATAATTACTTTTCAAAGGTTTTCTTCTTTAGTACCTATACCTACTTCTGACGATAATTAATTTAACACCAAATTCAAAATGGCCATTCCATGAGCCCAATTCTCGTGCTCGTGATATTTTGAAAACATGACTGATATCACCGGAAAACCATACAAAAAAAACATGTTTTAGAGATATATGTCGTGTGAAAATAAATGTCACGAGCACGAGAATTGGGCTACATCTGTCGCAGACAATTGCGCCATTTTAAAACTCTTTCCATTTCCGGCCGGTCAAGGGCGGGGTCAAAGCCCGCGTATTTTCGCCATTTCGTCCGCCATCTTGCGTCTGGTTCGAAATAAAACGGTTTGTTTTGGTTTATTTCTGGATACGGATCTCTGTTTGTTATCGATTTGAAAATACGCTATTTACATATGAGAATAAATGAAACGGATCTGATCTTCTTGAATAAACAAATCGGCAGTTTAAATTGAATTCGATTTCGATAATTTGTAATGGTGAAATGGAACGCATGTTGGGCCTCAGTCCAACAGTACGCCATCTAGCGGATTTTTCACACGCGAAAACCCTCATTGTTCAACTCAGTCTTATCCAAAGGTCTCATCTCAGCATGTAGGTGATTCCCGGTTGCGTCCGGATCTGTCGCTTCTGATCCTGGAGTACGCTTGTAATACAGTTTTCCTTCAGTCGTCATCAGGGGCGGCTCTAGCCCAAGAAGCGCCGGGTGCAATCATTAACCTAGCGCCCTCTTGTTTCAAAATACACTAACAAAATGGAAAACTTACAACATTTTCGACGACGTATGGGCAGTCGCTTCGTTGTAATTATCAGACATCCCGAAACCTACATCATGGTGAAAGCGTACCCCGGGCTTCGAAGCGACAGCATTGGGCGCAACTGGGAATCCCACGCTAAGATGAGGAGAACGATCAGTACTCACGTCGGCTCCTTGCGGAGCGTTACAGTGGAGGCTCTATGTGTAGCCCCTCGCTCTCGGCGCCCTCTGACTCCCGGCGCAAGGGTGCACCGCACCCCCTGCACTATAGGTAAAGACGCTGGTCTTCATGGATGGTTGAACCTCCATGATAACCGGAAACTTACTGGCTGGCTGCTACGTACTGGCCTCTCACGCGCACTAGACCACTTTCAAAATTCAAAGTTGATCCATCATTCGATCGATTCGAATGTAACTAGTTATGATAGGTAGACCATAATCCAGGAATGGACAATACGACCAAAAATCATTTTTCGAAATTAAAAATAGCATTTCTAGATTAGACTCATAGAAATTTAAGAAAAATAAATTCAGAATTTTTAAACAGATATTAATGCAGAAAAAAAAAAGTAAAAATCCTCCTGTGACGTCATCACTCGGCATGCCAAATTAATAACGCTTTTACTCACGTTGATTAAAGCAAAAAAAAGTGAAATCTCTGATCATAAAATGACAAGACAAAATGATGACAGTGACAAATAGACGCAAATAGAGTGCGAGCGAGAAGTGAATAGATGCGCCGCCATTTCTGATCCCGTTCTTTATCCGCACGGGTTGTAACTTAGTCACCATTTTTTTTAAAGGACGTATAGCACCGACATCACAATACGTTGAGCCTCAGGACTACATCACTTCCGGCAAATTAATTAATTATTTAAAAAATAAAAATTTCAATAAATAAACATATTTAATGATAACTAAAAATGTGGGTCATCTTTTTTCTCTTTCTTTATTCGAAAAGCGTATAAAAATGCAAATATTTTTTTGTCCATTTGCGTATTTCTACCATTAGTTCGGCGGTGAGGGAAACATCGTGACGAATGCACGTTTCGGATAGATCCCGAAACGTTTACCTATGATTCAACTGAATTATGTTGGTCTGGTTCCCTTGTTAAAAGGTTGCGAAGGTCGCTTCATTGTAATCACCAGACTCCAAATCCTGAGGGCCTAAATTTAAAGCAGACGTTACGACCGAATCGAAATTTCTCTCTCTTTCACACGCGCTGTGTGACTCCTTTGTTTGGATGCGACAGGTATATTCTCGTTCGTTACGGGACGGCTTTAAATTAAGCCACCTGAATCATGGTCCAAGCGTACCCCGGACTCGCTTTGGACGCAATCGGGAATTACACGCTAAGATGGGGAAGATATCGAGTCCACTTTCTTTTTCTAGTCTTCATACTAGTTCACTTAACTATTCAAATCGAATAATTCCGTACCTATCAACACAAATCAATTAAACCTATTACTCACTCATCTATCAACAAATGTGTTTAATTTAGTCTACGGAAGCCAAGACTACGAGTCAAGGTCACAGCGAGCGTCCAGCTGTCAAAATCACGGCGTTTCCATGGCAACGATCGCTGCTATTGGCAGGGGCGGCAGAGCGATGCCGTACGATGTAACCTTGCGTTGGCGTCTTATACAATTTTATGTGTGAAATGTTTGTTTGAGCTATACATGTGGGTAGATTCATTGAAGATTCGTGATGTTCTTCCGCTCATCATCAAACTTGCACTCTTCATTACTGAAGGTCACATCTGTTTTTAAAAGTAAAAATTGCCGCCCTCTAACATCTGCCGCCATAGGCTTTAGCCTATTTAGACTCTATGGTAAATCCGCTACTGCATTTTTATGAGATAGGCGGCAAAGGGACCGCCGGGTCACCTGATGGTAAGCGATTACCGCCGCCCATGGGCATCTGTTACACCAGAGGCTCACAAGTGCACTCGGCGGCCTTTTAAATGGGTATTATTTAAAGGTACGCTCTCCTCGTGAAAGTTTGAAGATCGCATCGGTCCGGAAACCACAGCCGATAGTAAATAATTCAACAATTTTGGAACGCTCTGTTGGTCTAGTGGTTTAAGTACCGGGCCGTGATCTTGGGGTTCCGGGGCTAGCAATAAGTACAACCCGTGCGGATAAAGAATGGGATCAGAAATGGCGGCGCATCTATTCACTTCTCGCTCGCACACTATTTGCGTCTATACTCGCACCCCGGGGTGCAAGTATAGACGCAAATAGTGTGCACCCCGGGGTGCAAGTATAGACGCAAATAGTGTGCGAGCGAGAAGTGAATAGATGCGCCGGCATTTCTGATCCCATTCTTTATCCGTATGGGTTGTATGTTTCGAATTTTCCGAACATAGCTCGGGTTTGTATCACCAATCCGCATTAGGCAAGCGTGTGATGAAGCCTACTCCCATCATAGTAACGATGACTTGATTTCTATGATGGAGGCCTTTGCCCTGCAATGGGACAGTTTACAGACTGATACTTAATTTATTATACCACAATTTAGTGGTAGGCGACAGAAAGTTTCTTCTCAAATTCACCGTTGACGACTTATCATCATCATCATCATCATCATCATCAGCCCATCGCAGTCCACTGCTGGACGTAGGCCTCTCCAATTGTTCGCCACTGTGATCTATCCATGGCTTCTCGCATCCAGCTCTTGCCAGCCATTCTGCGCAGATCGTCCCCCCACCTAGCCAGAGGGCGCCCTACATTACGTTTGCCAAGACGCGGTCTCCACTCCAGAACTCGTTTACCCCATCGGTTGTCGGTTCTGCGGCTAATATGGCCAGCCCACTGCCACTTAAGCTTGCTAATCCGGTGAGCAATGTCGATAACTTTGGTTCTCTGCCACTTACAGTTCAAGCCGACGTGACGACTTATAGACTTCATATTCCTGAAATAATTCATTCAAAAAACGTTACGTAAGCTTTTAAAATAATCGACTGCTTTGTTACGCAAAAAAATATTTAAATTACTTTTTGGCGAGACATTATATCACCTCATCCAAAACTACACCGGATGCAATAGTGTATTTTCTATTTGTCTCTATCACTCATTATGATGACGGATAAAGACGCCCAACGGAAAAATGCTGTTGGATTTACATCAAGAAGTCTTCATGGTTTATTATATCATACAATTATCACGTGTAAAATTTTAATATAATGATTGTTGATATGGCGACGTGTAAATGTTTTGGCTCGGATTTTATTGAGGGGATGTCAATTTTCATCAGACAACGTCACATATAATAATAATAATATCCTCCAACTACGGCTACGGCGGCCAATCGCAACGATTAGCCACGTACGCAGGATATCAACATCAGCCCATTTAAGTCCCCACTGCTGGGGCACGGGCCTCCCTCAATCACATGAGGGGTAATTGCCATACTCACCACGCTTGGCAGACGGGTTGGCGAGGGATACAGGATATAATAGTGCTCAAACACAAGTGCACTCTCTATTCCCTTACCCTCATTTTCCGACGGGACACCAGCGTGACATGACCGGAGAGGGATTGGGCGCAGGACCAACGGCTTAACGTGCTTTCCGAGGCACGGGGGTACAAGACCGCCAATAAGCAGACTCCGGGCGGACACTGGGATTTCTTATCCGAAAAACTCAGGAACATATTTTGGCCCGACCTGGGGCTCGAACACGGGACCCCAAGCGCAGCCGTCGCTTTAAAGTGCGAAGCACTACTCACTGTCCCAACGAGGCAGTCAAGTGCAGGTGACGGGTAGGGCACACTAGCGACCCCAATAAATTCAAATTGATAGCTACTAAACTGGATCTATTTTTAACAATTTCGAAGCTCGACTCCCTAGGCAAACACTTATTTTTTATTTGATAAAAATGGGGTGAGCCTTGAGTCTCAAAGCCACTGCGACCAGTAGATGATCTATTGTGGCAGCCCCAGAACCTATTTCAGCACCTCATGTAGCTCCAGTTCCGAGAATGGAGCTGATGGAGGAGCTTTTGATCTCGTCCTACCCGTCGGCTTAAAACAATCAGTAATCAGTATCATTAGAATCCACGAAGACTAGACAAATAAAAACTTCGAATTCTCAAAAGGTTCTGCTTCCACATAAAATGCTGATTTCTGAACTCATCCATGATCCAGTTGGTCTGTTTCCCCTGTGTAAGGGTTGCGAAGTTCAGACGTCATTCGCTTCTTTGTAATTTCTACACTTCCCGAATCCTGATCCAGCGTACCCCGGGCTTCGAAGTGCCAGCTTTGGACTAACCGGTATGGCATTGAGATCTTCAAGAAACCTTATCCTTATGTGGTAGCTACCCGTTATCCGCACGAAGCGATTCGCTTCCACATTTATAACGCGGACGGCTAAGGAATGGTACTCCCTGCCGAGGTCTGTTTTTCCTGACCATTATAATCTGGACATCTTTAAGGCAAGAGTGAACAGGCATCTTCTAGGCAAAAGCGACCTCATCGTCACTTTCCATCAGGTGCGATTGTGGTCAAATGTTAGCCTTGTAAAAAACGAGCCTATACCTTCCTAAAAGGCTGGAAACTCATCTCCACTCCTTTTGGCGTGGCTGATGTCTATGGACGGTGGTGATAATTTACCATCTGGTGACTCGCTAGCTCGTTTGCCTCTCCTTCTCATAAAAACTGGGAACCACACGCTAAGAAGATTAGAGATGAGGAAGTTAAGAAAAAAATTAACTAAAGAAGAAAAACAGTTGACAGTGTTACGCTTTGGCATGAATGGGCCGGCTCGACCGGCGGAGTGATACCACGCCCTTACAGACAACTAGTCTGAAGCAGCACTGCTGTGTTTCGCTGCGTGAGTGATGGTACCGGAGGCCTAATCCAGGGAAAGGTGGGTTTAAAGGTTGGCATCACATTTGTGACTCCACTGGTGCCGGGGATGGCTATGGGCGGTGCAATCGCTTACCGTCTGCTTGTCTGCCACCTATCACAATAAAAATTGAATAAATTTAAACAGTAAATAAGACTTAAGCGAATATAAGCTAAAATTAGTAAATAAAAAGGAAAGTTAAAACAAAGTAGGTCCCTGTGGAAGGTTCTTAAAATACATGCAGCATTCCTCCGCTGGATCGCGATGGAAATTCGCTGGACGAGGTAACTGTCAACTCTCCCGTGACTTGGACTAAAAGCTTAGCTAAGTCACGTAGAGGATGGTAGACGTTTCATATGAATCGGTACTGGGTTAATTTTTTTCACTCGTAAATGCATCGTCATTTTTAGTTCAGCCGGTCAACGCCCCCCGAGGCCAGGAGTCTTGGATGGCTGCATCCCATCTTATGCCAATTTCCTCTCCACACGCTTGTGCTCATATATGGATATGCACCTTGAATGATTAACTGGCAGAGATGAAGGGATCTTGACCTATAAGTATCGTCTTGGTTCATGACGTGATCGAAACCGATCTTCTTTAGGATGCTTTTTTATAGTGACTCTATAATATATTGTCTCTCCTCAGCCTGATAATAAGCAAAAGGAGAGCCCACGTAGCAATATTAGGCTAGTTGTCACTATTTTTATTATTTAATAGAACGGTTTATTACGATTCTATTATGCGATAAAAAAATATGAAATTTTTTTAAGCACCTTTTTTAATATATTTAAAATTTTAAAATATATTTTCGCTATACAACCATAAAAGCCGTCCGCCATGATGGTCTATTAATTATCTGTGACGTGACGTCACTGTTATTGTAAGCAATACGCGTGACTGACTGACATGAAAGACCACGAATAACCTGAAACGGGCGTTTGACGTTTTTTTGTTTACAATAATGGTGACGTAGAACTATGGTGGTCGTTGTTTTCAATCAAGAGGATAATATAACGGGTTTAAGCTGAATTTTTACAGCAATCCCTATTTATATTTATTAAAGTTTATGTATTCTGTGCAATGGCTAAGACAGCAATGACTGAACTGAGTAAGATTTGGAGGGACAAAAACATTTCAAATCGAACGAAGATACACCTTGTTCGCACACTTGTCTTCTCCATCGCCCCCTATAGTGTCGAGACGTGGACAATCAAGGCAGCCGACCGGAAAAGAATCGACGCCTTTGCAATGTGGTGCTGGCGCCGCGCGCATGTTAAGAATACCATGGACTGCCCGCCGCACCAACGTCTCGATTCTCAAAGAATTAAAAATAGAGGAAACTCATCGCTTGTCCGCCTGTTTGCGACGTATCGTGCAATATTTTGGACACATCGCACGAAGGAGTGGGGATAACTTGGAGCGATTGATTGTAACAGGGAAAGTGGAAGGGAGCAGACCGAGAGCCCGTAGTCCCTAGCGATGGTCAGACCAGATAGCGAAACAGCTCGAGATCCCAATAAGCGCTGCCTTGCACCGAGCGGCGGAGCGCAGCCGATGGCGACAGCTGGTCGACAAAATCGGAAGGAGTCACGATCGTCAGCAGTAAGGGAATCGATTGATGTATTTCGGACCCTTGTACAGAATAATATCTGAATTAAAGGTTATTTTCATAAATTATGGTGATATGAGGCAACTTGCCTATTACAACCGATATCAAGGCATCGCCTCCGTTGGCACTGCCATACCATTCATAATTACTGTGGTCTGACCGTCAGACGGTCAGCCGTCTGACGGTCAGATTTTCCTAAATGTGTGGCGTAAAACTGGTCAGTATCGTTTTTCTTTGACACAAATGTATATCGTAAACTGGTTGATCGAAAACTGAAGGGTTGGAGTGACGCCAGCGTGTAAGGAAATTTTGTAAGTCTAACTAAAATGTGGTAAAAATTAGAGTGACGCTATAGTTTTAGGAAAAATTGTCTTTTTTTTATGTAATACCTAGGTGGCAAACGAGCAGACGGATCACCTGATGGTAAGCGATTGCCGTTGCTCATAGACACCCGCGACACCAGTTGAATCACAAGTGCGCCGCCAACCAATTAAACGCCCTATCCCCGGATTGGGCCTCCGGTACCCTCACCCACGCAGCGAAACACAGCACACTGCTGCTTCACGTCGGTTTCTGTGAGGCCGTGGTATCACTCAGGTCAACCCATTCATGCCAAAGCGTGGCTCTCTCACAGTCAAAAATATTCCACGTTTGGTTGTTAATTTCAAAATCTATGACTTAACAGCTTTATTACCACAACTGGCCCGCCCTCACTTCGTTTCGGGACATTAGTTCCACTTTATACTATAGATGGCGCTAGGTCTCGATTACATCGCGCAAGCGTTTGGTGTTTTTTACCTATAAACGTTGCCGCTGTCTGTAGTAGTCCCTATCGATAGTTGACCTCGAAAATCATTCAGACTATCGATAGCACTATCAATAGTATTGCTATTTGTCAAAACTATCGATACTATCGATAGTAAAATTTAAATTTGATTAATGCTATTGATAACGCCAATAATATCGATATTATCGATCCATAGTACGGAGTCTCCCTGCGTGATCGTATCAGAAATGATGAGATCCGTAGGAGAACTAAGGTTACAGACATAGCCCAAAGGATTGCATGCCTCAAGTGGCAATGGGCAGGGCACATAGCGAGGAGAACAGACGGCCGTTGGGGCGGAAAGGTCCTCGAGTGGAGGCCACGTACAGGAAGTCGCAGCTGTGGCGCCCCCCACAAGGTGGACCGACGATCTGGTGAAGATCGCGGGAATCCATTGGATGCGGGCGGCTCAGGACCGATCTGTGTGGAGAACATAGGGGGAGGCCTATGTCCAGCAGTGGACGTCTTTTGGCTGAAATGATGACTATCCATAGTATTGTGTTTCCAAACAGAAACAATCAAAAACTATCGATACTATCGATAGTTTTGTACTATTGATTGTATTGCTGCCTGATTAAATGTGTCCTATACTATCGATAGTATCGGACAATAAACAATCGATAGTACCGATAGTATTAATCTAATTTTATTTTTTAGTATCGGTACTATTGACAACCAGCAATATTATTGATAGACTATCTATACGATTGATTATACTTTTACTATCCATAATCGACCAGAATCAGCGGCAGACCGAGGCAACGGTGGCGAGATGAATTCGACGCGTTCTCTAAAGACTGCTCCACAGCAGCCCAGGACCGAGAGAGGTGGAAAAAGGGTAGGGGAGGCCTTTGCCCTGCCGTGGGACACTTAATAATAATAGATCGGGCAGGCGCCATAGTCCTTCAATAGTCCCAGTTACATAGTCCATCAGCACCTCAACCCAATAGCCCAGATTCTTTTGTTTGTTTGCTTCCACTTCTTCCAATAGTCCTACACCAACCAGGGACTGTCCTTGGCTGCACTCCGTAGTGTGTACAGAGATAGTCGCTGGCTGTAGAGTAAATTGTCATTGGAAAGGGCCTCTACGTGTTGGCTTCGGCTTGTTGCACGCCTCGTAAAAATCCGGGACATAATGGACAACATGACAAAAAAACATTTTTCGAAATGAAAGATACTATTTCTAGATTAGACTCATAGAAATTTAGGAAAAATTATTCCAGATTTTTAGACAGATATTTATGGAGAAATAAATAAAATGTAAAAATCCTCCTGTGACGTCATCACTCGGCAATACTAATTAATAACGCTTTTGCTCGCGTTAATTAAAAAAAAGTAAAATCTCTGATTATAAAATGATAAGATAAAATAATGACAGTGACGGTAAGTAATTTAAAGTCGCCTAAATTTTTTTTATTAGGCATATAGCACCGACATCACAATACGTTGAGCCTCAGGACAACGTCACTTTCGGCATATTAATTAATATTTTTTAAATTAAATATTTCAATAATAAGACACATTTAATGATAACAAAAAAATATGGGTCATCTTTTTCTCTTTCATTATTCGAAAAGCGTATAAAAATGCGAATATATTTTTTTGTCGTATGTCGTTAGATCCATAACCTCGGATAATGTCCATTGCCCGAGGTTATGGATCTAAGGACAAACATAATAATAAATATCCATAATCTATCGATAGATAATCGATAGTGAACTATCAATAAGCAACACTAGTTTGTAGGACATACCTCTTTGTAAATAGTAGGTAGGTATACCTACCTACTATCTACTCGGCCAAATACGGAACTCAAGTAAACAAACCAATAAATTGGAAGGCGTCGGAAAAATATTTACACGAACTAAAATAGAGAAAATTACTAAATTGAAACGTAGGTAGGTATCTAAATTTATATATTAACTACGTCTTTAAGTCTCTCTGGGTGAGGAAGCTGGAGATAATCCGCGAGACACAAAACACAGAGCCAAAATGTTTAGCTCAAATAAGCATCTCAAAAGACAATGGCGAACTCCCATTTAACATTTTGGTTATTATGTTCTCTTTGCGTCTTGGTATGAAAAATATATAATAATATACAGTATGAGTTCCTACTTCCTATACAGACTGACATTAGGTACACGATTGACGTAAGCCTGGCGATAAAGATATTTCAGTTTTAAGGTTTTGAGGTTATGTCTGAAGAAATAATATATAATGGAATTGAACAGAAAACTAAAATATTTACAGTATTTTTATGATGATAATCTATAGATAGGTGCTTTAAACAGAGTTCCAAAAAAGCCAGGGGTTTCTTTTGACCAGTTTATATCACTTTTGACACCCCAAAAGACCGCTCCACACTTAGGCACGTGTTGCGTGCGAAGAAGCCGCGCGCGAACACGAAGTGTGGACCGGATTCGGAAGTCGAAGCCATATGAGCTCCTTTTAAATTGATATTTTTTTGACTTAATCAAGACTATATCAAATAGCTGAACAATTATTTCACCATTGTTCTCTAAGTGTTGATGGTGACACTGTACGCGCGAGTTATTAAACACATTACTGTATCCCCTTCTCCCCAGATCGGGCACATTCACTCGGTTACTTGACGCCGGTTTTCGCGGCCAATGTTCTATATCACTTCTGTAAATATTTTTGTACCTAAAGTGCGTCTTAAAATATGTTTTGCCAGCAACAGATTCCATAAAAACAAGTTATTTTTATTGTAACAATACTTTTTATCCATTTTCACTTGACATTCGCAGAAATACGCATCTGTGATGCCTCATGTGTCCATGGGCGGACCATCAGGTGAGCCGTCTGCTCGTTTGTCCGCAATAATCAAAAATCTTACCATTCAACAACTTTGTTTGTAAACAAAGTGGCGCCATCTGTGAACGGGGACTGGAAGCATCAATCGATTTTTGACCCAAATAGCCATTATATTTAGATCTCTGTGTTTGTTTATAACAAAGGAAGACAGGTCAATGTTCTCGGGTCATTGGGTTTGGACCGAGGCCAGGTTATAAAATTACAGGAATAAGACCTGGGATTTCATTCTTGGTTCGAGGGGATTGTCCAAAAAGGCTGTTTTTACCAAGTTTGAAGCTGAGGCTAGTCCAAAATTTCTAGTCTAACTAACTAACTAGGTTGGAGAGCGTTCAAGTATTACGTAACGCAATTTGGGGGAGGTGGGGTCTCGTAAAACGTCACGATGCGTCACACGGCCGAGAGGGGGTCTTTCTTACACGTATTACGTAACATTGTTTCTTTCTTCAAATAAAAAAATAGATATATCTGGAGATAACAGCCTTTATTCTTCTCTTGTTTTAGACATGGTATCGTTAACAATATAAGTTCTTATTCGTGAATCAGTGGACCGACATGAATTGAGCCGGAGAGATCTAAACATAGAGAGAAGGTGTCTCTGGTCAAAGCGGCCCTCTGTACCATAGACACCTTATCTCTGTGGAAACAATATAGGGCCTGTATGCATCCGCCCACAACTATAATATAACTTTTTGCGACTTAAAGATCGTTAATTGTTATCGTTATTAAATTGAAAATTTAAAAACCCCCGACGTTGTGTCGGGGGTTTTTAAATATAAAGCTCTTTTATTTGATACCTATATTGAGGCAGTTGGAACAATAAATAGGTTATTCGTCATTTTCTGACGGCGGCCATCTTGGATTTGAAATTTTTCACAATTAATATATTCTGCTACTCAAGCCCTTTTATATGATACCCATATTGTGGGAGTTATGTTAAAACTTAAAATCCATATCATTGTGACGGCGGCCATCTTGGCTCGATTTTTATCCAACATAGCTAAGAACACTCCCCCTTATTCATCTTTCAAACAAAAAAAACAAAATCAAAATCTGTCCATTTGTTCGGGAGCTACGATGCCGTAGACAGACACACAGATACACACACACACACAGACACGTCAAACTTATAACACCCCGTCGTTTTTGCGTCCGGGGTTATCTCTCTCTCTATCTCTCGCTAATATCTTATTTTATTTAGTATTACCGCAAAGGCAGTTAAAACCATATCAAGGATAAAAACTAATATAACTTTTTGCGACTTAAAGAGTAAAACTGATCGTTACGTGACGTTTGGAGGGGGGGGGGGGGGGGGGGGGCGTAGGAGGCCACTAAACGGGCCTTCGGAGTACGTGAGCGTACCCACTGCTGGAAAGTGGCTAACTCAGCATACGACTCCGCGGGGTACAACATTAACGGATGTCCCCTGGTAGATCGTACAGCAATGAAGGGCTGCATTGCGCTTGGTAGGGGTAAAGCGGCGAGCGCGATCAGCAGTGCGGTCTAGTCCCGGGTTTGGGGTTTCCGACCGCTATCGCGCAGAGATGGACACCCCAGGGGTTTTAGTTAGGGTTTGAGTCCCACACCCTACCTTATTCCCTACACGTAGCAAGGTGACGGCCATGATTGTTTCCCCTGGGAAAAAAGGCGACCCATGCATTCTGATTAAGTGTAACATGGCCGCACTCTCTCCATAAGTAATAAATAGTTTAGTTATGCTCGGAGTATCTCTGAAGGATCGCATCAGAAATGATGTAATCCGACAGAGAACCAGAGTCACCGACATAGCCCACCGAATTAGCAAACTGAAGTGGCAGTGGGCTGGTCATATTAGCCGCAGAACTGACAGCCGTTGGAGCCGTAAAGTCCTTGAGTGGAGACCGCGACTCGGTAAGCGTAGTGTAGGACGCCCTGCGACAAGATGGGATGATGACATTCGAAGGCTGGCTGGTGTGGGCTGGATGAGAGTGGCCGAAAATCGGGAGCAGTGGCGTGCATTAGGGGAGACCTATGTCCAGCAGTGGACGAGTGTGGGTTGCTGATGAGTTTCCCACTTGTTAACTGTTTCCTGGGACACCAGGAGTCCAATTCTCGTCCTCGTGATATTTATTTTCATACGAACTAAATCACTAAAAGATAGTTTTTTTGTATGGTTTTTAGGTGATATCCGCCATGTTTTCAAAATATCACGAGCACGAGAATAGTAAATAATAAATATCTCAAAAATTCACATACATTGATCTGACTCCGAGATAGGTAGGTAGCTCAAGCATGCATAAGGCGCCGCCGAAAGGTGGCGACGTCGGCCAATTGAACATCGGGCCGGCGGCATTCCCCCAACGCCAAAAAAAAAAAGGTAGCTCAAGCACCTGTGTTACGGATATCAGAATCAACAGTGGGATTACAAATATATACATATCCAATTTTTTTTGCAAATACATACTTATACACTACATAACACCCAGACCAATACAAACAGACATGTTCATGCACACAAATGTTTGTACTGTGCGGGGATCGAACCCGCATCCCTTAGACCAAAGGCAGCGTTCACTACCACTGTTCCAAACGGGTCGCCAATTGGGCTCCAGAATGTTTAAATTATATTTCGTTTCCCAAAGCTATTGTTACAACCATAGGCGGAGACTTATTATTCATCATCATCAGCCCATTTAAGTCCCCACTGCTGGGGCACGGGCCTCCCTCAATCACATGAGGGGTAATGGACAACATTTCAAAATTGCTAAGCTCTGAAACAAAAAATACCAATTCTTTGTTTACTTTTCCGCTGCTCGAATATGTATTTATTCATTTTTTATATTGCTTATTTACTGAGAAAAAAATTAAAAACTAAAAAACGTAAGATGACGTCATCGGACGGCAGAATGTAAAATATTTCTTTGCTTAGCACATTATAGTTTTAAATTTACGTAATGCCAAACCCATGACATGTAACTGTCAAAAAAAAAGACAACTTGTCAACGTTGAATGTATGAATGACGTTGACAATGTTGACACTAGTATTATTTACCTTTGACAGTAGTACCTTTTTTTTATTTAAACAATGCTAAGCAAAGGAATATCGCTGTATTCAGCCGTCCGATGACGTCATTCGGCGCTTACGTCTATTTAGAATAAAAATAATTTCAATAATTATTTTATGCATGAAAATGGACAAATTTTGAAAAAAGAAAAAATATGGGTCTGTTCATTTTATGTCTACTTTCATATAAAAAAACAATATGGACATGTTAAAAATATGAAATGTTGTCCATTGTCATACTCACCACGCTTGGCAGACGGGTTGGCGAGGGTTTTGATATAAATGCAGAGTTTTCCTTCTCTGGGTGCTGATGATCATGCCAGCAGCTTTACCTTAGTCGCCTTTTACGACACCTCGGTAAGAGTGAGGGTGGCCTATTCTACTCTGCCGGGGACCATACGGAGACTTATTATTGGCACTGCTTTTTCTTATTGATATAAGTTTAGTGTATTATTTAGCTCTTAGTCTTCCAAATAAATAAATAAATAAATAGTGAGTCTTGGCCTCCGATAATAAGAGCCTCCATCTCTTGCGCCATTTCCTGCCAGTCATCCACCAAGAGTCCACGCAAATCCTTATCGACCTCATCTTTCCATCGATATCTTGGACGGCTGGAACTGGATTACACAAACGACGCCCATTTATCCAAGACCCCGCTTAACTTAAAGCTGGTATAGATGCCTGGGTCTTGCTTGTATGGTGTAGTGTAAATCTTGGATTTTGTCCAAACAACAAGGAAACTTTCTTCCTCAATGAATAGAATTGTTTGTAGCGATTAAATTCGTCTTTAGGTCAAGGAGAGTATTGTTTTGTTTAAATAAGAATGTTACGAAATTTTAGTTATTTTCGGTTGGACAATACAGGGTGTACGCACAAATATGACTGCGATTATACAGGCTGTATCTGTGAAGATTTACACCCCTTTAACCACGTGTAAGGTCAGCATCAAAAGTAGCTTAACACATTAGTACCATGTCGAAGTAACATTTTGTACGTAAGTACCCCTTAGAAACTGACTATAATAGGCGGTTACTTTGATATGGTACTAAAGTGTTAAGTTACTTTGATGCTGACTGTACCAACAATCCTGAACATTGTTCTATGAATTTTGGAAATTCTCATAAAAAATGACAATAACCACTCAAACATCATAAACTTAAGCCGACGGGTAGCCCTAACTAGCGACATCATTAGTTTTTAATTGTTAGCTACTAAACCGGATCTATTTTAAACCATTTCAGTGTTACAACCTCTAGGTAAACACTTATACTATTTATTAAATAACCATTCACAAATGTTGGGTCCGTTTTTGTACGCGAAAAATTGATTACCGCCAAAAGCTTTTACCAATTTTTCACGTACAAATGTTGGGTCCGCATTTGTGCATGGTTATTCAATAAATAGTATAAATGTTTGCCGAGAGGTTGTAGCCCCGAAATTGTTTAAAATAGATCCGGTTTAGTAGCTAAAAATTTAAATCAATTGGCGTCGCTAGTGTGCCCTACCCGTCTCCTTAAAAACGGGAGATTTTTAAATTGCCTTGACCGGGAATCGGACCACGACGTCATCATCGCCGCTTTAAGTGACGGTAATGTCTCATTTAAATACTTAAAAACATCAATACTTAAAAACTTAAATTCATCAGTTATTCAGGTTTAATGACGATAATTGCCTTCACTGAACGCCAATGAGGATTGTAAAAATCGTTTGTTGATAAACAAGTAGGTAACTATTATACTTAGAACCAGTCGGTTCTACCCACGTCTTCTGGCTTCAGAGACGGAAATATCCCCACAGCTTCTTGTGTTGCTAATATGATTCTTGATATTCTACGAATCTTTTATAAGATTTTAAACTTTTGAGTTGCATTATACAAATAATTAATGCACACGGGACAAAACGCGGTTACAACGGCCGTGTCTTAAGGTGACGGGCTTTTATACATCGATTAGCTTCGCTAATGTGCCCTACATTAGCGATGCTAATCGATATTAATTTTTAGCTACTAAACCGGATCTATTTTAAACCATTTCAGGGTTAAAATCTCTCGGCAAACACTTATACTATTTATTAAATAACTATGTACAAATGTTGGATCCGTTTTTGTACGCGAAAATTGAGTCACGCCAAAAGCGGCCACTTTCGGGGTGAATCATTTTTACGCGTCTGTGCACAGACCCAACATTTGTGCACGGTTATTTAATAAATAGTACGAGTGTTTGCCGTGAGAGCGTAACGTAAAATAGATCCGGTTTAGTAGTTAAAAACTAAAATCGATTGGCGTCGCTAGTGTGCCCCACCCGTCACCTTAAAAACCCTCTTCCCCGCGGATTGGGCCTCCGGTTTCTTTCTAAATATAAAGTAAATCGCTCTTTTGCCAATTTACTTTATATTTAGAAAGAAACCGGAGGCTAATCAGTTAACAGCATGATAAGTAATTCTTATGACTATTTCACGGAGTTAGCTAATTTTGAAAAGTAACGGAATAAAATAGCTAAGAAGTTTATTGTGATTCAATTCTTACAACTTCTTAGGACCCTCACGCTTATATCACGGTTGGAAATCGACCGGATTTTGTGTAAGATCGCCATATGATAATTTCGCTGTTAACATAAAAATACCTAGTTGAAATTTCGTCAAACTATTTTGTGAAATAAGGAAAACTCTTTGTCTAAACAATTCACAGAAAAATTACGTCATTAAAAGTGCGTTCCTTGTTTTGGAAGGCGGCCATGTTTCCGAAACGCGCGCGAAAATCAACTGTCACAGTGACGTCTGAAATGCGTTCCACCTCGTCGTTCGACGACCGTGTGACTTTATTTATTGTTGTACTCTGTACTTAATGGATTAAATTAATGTTTCTTATTTACGTTGTAGTAAATTTATTTGTTGTCCTGACCTCTCAGACATGCGGAAGACAGTGTGACTTTTATTTATTCTCTTAACTAGACTTCGCTTGTGGCGTTGCACATACATTTTAGATAAAGAGATAATTAGCCTCTTTATTAATAATCAAACTTAACAGCTAGCAGTTATTGCATAGAGAAAGACCGTGGGAGAGCCGCGGTATAAATGGGCCAGCTAGACCGGATTTATACCACGGCCTCACAGAAAGATCTAAGTCCTAAGGTTCTTTTTTGTTGACCGGTGGGTCTCTCCCCTCTGAAAAATGACTATATTGTGAATAAAATAAAGACAATACAGGCGTGCGTGCTGTAATACCATCGTGAACAGTGCTGGGCGCAGGGCGCAGATAGAGCCAGAGGACAAAGTGGTTGCAGGCTGCCGGGAGATGTTAGCGTCAGATGTGCTATGAATGCCGGCAGCTGGGCGATGATGGAGTCCGATGGTTGGAGAGGAGACGCAGTGCGCCGGGAGATCGTTGGTGACCATGGACTTCGTCATTGCACTAGCGAGGAGATACAAACAAAGTTAGCATCCGCCAGATGCAAGGACTATTGCATACAAGATGGTACCTAACTAAACCGGGTCTATGGGGGGAATATTGCTGAACTGTTTGCCGGGATATTAATGAGACAACGGGACGCCTGTCATATAAAATGTCTCATCGATGATTATCATAGCAGGCGGTGACTTGCTGCACACTAAATGGGCTACCCTATAAAAGCTACCAGCTGGCAGCAAGGCGGGCAACATTGGCGCGAGCGGCTAAGGTCGTCGGGAGGTGAGACTGCGGGACGCCAGATTCCTCTGTGCTAAGCACTGCAATGACCAGCAGGACCGGTCTATTATAATAATATTATATTTGGACCTATTATAATTATATTGCCGTGTGGTCCCCGGCAGAGTAGAATAGGCCACCCTCACTCTTACCGAGGTGTCGTAAAAGGTGACTAAGGTAAAGCTGCTGGCATAATCATCGGCACCCAGAGAAGGAAAACTCTGCATTTATATCAAAACCCTCGCCAACCCGTCTGCCAAGCGTGGTGAATATGGTAATTACCCCTCATGTGATTGAGGGAGGCCCGTGCCCCAGCAGCGGGGACTTAAATGGACTGATGATGATATTTGGACCAAAAAATATATTTTTGAATTTTTTTTTAAGAAAGGCCGAGGATCAGCTTTCTCGATTTATTTGACAGAGTGTACCTAATTTGCACATGTAACAGTTATTTTTAAGCCTGTCACCGATAAGTGCGTAATGGCACATGTTACACATTAGGTGCCAAGCTCTCATCAGTTGAAAGCTAAAAGGATCGTTCGTCATCGAAAGCTAAAGGTTAGCGCGTAATATCACATGCTTCGTGTTGAAATGCTTTACGCGTTCTCCACGTTTACCTGGGTCCGTGGGAGAGCCTCGATTTGACATGAATGGGCCGGCTCGACCGGAGTGATACCACGGCCTCACAGAAAATTGGCGTAAAGCACTGTGCTGTGTTTCGCTGCGTGGTACCGCGGCGCCGGTGGCCCAATCCGGGAAAAGGGGGTTTAAAGGATGGCAGCGCACTTGTGACTCCACTGGTGTCGCGGGTGTCCTTGGGAAGCGGCAATCGCTTACCATCAGTTGAACCGTCTGCTCGTCTGCCACCTATCACATGAAAATAGTCCAAACCAATTTTTGTAGTTAGTTTTCATGATTACGTACTTACATCATATATTTTTTTTAGTTTTATAATTCATTTATTATAGAAGTTAGAGGAAGGGGGAGGAAACCGGGGGGGGAAACCCCCCCCCGGTTTCAAGTATGGAGACCCCCCATTTTTTTTATTTTTTCCAATTTTTGTGTAAAAATCGTAATGCGGTTAACAAAATACATCTATTTACCAAGTTTCAATAGTACCTATCTATAGTTTTTATAATTTCGGAGAAAAGTGGCTATGACATACGGACAGACGGACAAACATGACGAATCTATAAGGGTTCCGTTTTTTGCCATTTGGCTACGGAACCCTAAAAACCTGTGTCACGATGATAGACAAAATTGTCTTGTATATGTATAATAATATCCTTTAACCGACGTGGCAGCGAATCTCAACGATCAGCGACCCTCATATTCCGATAGGACACCAGTGTGACGCGACTGGAGAAGGATCGGACGCGGGACCAACAGCTCAACGTGCTTTCCGAGGCACGGGGGTACAAGACCGCCAACTTCCACTAAGGGCTGCCACTAAGAATTTCTCACCGAAAACATAGGTAGAATTTTTTGGACTGACCCGGTGATCGAACCCGTGACCTCTTGAGCAGCCGTCGCTTTAAAGTGCGACCCACTAAACACTGCGCCACCGAGGCAGTCAAATGGAACTGTATTAAATAGACCTGGCAAAAACGTTTCTTTCAAAAGATTGGAACATTTGCATCTGGATCAGTGCTAAGATGCGGAACAGCTTCATTTGAATCATTTGGAATATCAACTCTCAGATCCGTGAGTTAGACCTTTGATAATCCGTGAGTAATTGATTTCGTTACGAATGAATAATCGATCCCCTCCTGCTGTGGCATGTAATATGTTCAGTAATATACTATCTCTTTGCCCCGCGTAATACATGGAAAGACGGTTACCTATTCACCCCGAACAGCTTACTCTTTCGCTCTGAATTCGGATCATCCCGCTCATCATTCGGCTGACTCGGACTGGAGATCCATTTGAGTCGAATGATACATTCGGAGCGAACTTTAGAGATTCGGAACAGTGTACCTGCCTATCATTGAGATGAGTCGGATCACTGAGTCATATCAGTAAAGAGTAACCCACGTCAAGTATTAAAAACCAATATTATCTTTGTCCTCAGAACTCGATCCTCTCAAAAACCAGAAACGAAGAAGATGCCGTCTGAAGTGATATCCGACAAGTCCCTGCAGAGGGAGCTAGCGGACTCCATCATCAGGATGGTGCCACTGGACGAGATCAGGATTCTGCTGGCATGCGGAGCCAAGGTGAGTTGCTGTCATGGTCCTCCATCATCATTATCTTAGCTGTTGATATAATATTTTTATACCAATTTTTTGCAAGGTGACCTAACTAGCGACGCCAATCGATTTAACTTGACAGCAACTAAACCGGATATCTTTTTAACAATTTCGAAGTTCGAGCCTCTCGGAAAGAATATATACCTACTTACTTACTATTCATTAAATAGTTATTAAGTTTTTGATCTGTTTTTGCACTCGAAATTTGGATTAACGCCATAAGTGGCCGTTTCTGGCGGTAATTCATATTTCGAGTAGGAATCACACAAAAAAGTTAATTATAAGTATTGAATATTAATAATTATAATGTCCTCCAAACCGATATTTCGGTCATGGCGGCCAATCTCAGCGATCAGCCATCGACGCCGGACATATTATAGTGCACAAGTATTTGCGCAGGACACAAGTGCACTATTATTTTTTATTTTTTTAAATTTTATTTGCTAATATAAAAACAAAATATTATAATGAACAATATATACAGCATTTGATAAACCACTAAGGTTTGTAAAAAAATATTCCCGTACCCTCTTATTTCGATGGGACACTAGTTTGACACGACCGAAGAGGGATTCGGCGCAGGACCAACGGCTTAACGTGCTTTCCGAGGCACGGGGGTACAAGACCGCCAACTTCCACTAAGGGCTGCCGATAAGAATTTCTCACCGAAAACTTAGGTACAAATTTTTGGCCTGACCCGGGAATCGAACCCGGGACCTGTTGAGCAGCCGTCGCTTTAAAGTGCGACCCACTAACCACTGCGCCACCAAGGCAGTAAAATGGAACTGTATTAAATAGACCTGGCAAAAACGCATCTTTCAAAAGATTGGAACATTTGCATCTGGATCAGTGCTAAGATGCGGAACAGTGAAACGCTTCATTTGAATCATTTGGAATATCAACTCTCAGATCCGTGAGTTAGACCTTTGATAATCCGTGAGTAATTGATTTCGTTACGAATGAATAATCGATCCCCTCCTGCTGTGGCATGTAATATGTTCAGTAATATACTATCTCTTTGCCCCGCGTAATACATGGAAAGACGGTTACCTATTCACCCCGAACAGCTTACTCTTTCGCTCTGAATTCGGATCATCCCGCTCATCATTCGGCTGACTCGGACTGGAGATCCATTTGAGTCGAATGATACATTCGGAGCGAACTTTAGAGATTCGGAACAGTGTACCTGCCTATCATTGAGATGAGTCGGATCACTGAGTCATATCAGTAAAGAGTAACCCACGTCAAGTATTAAAAACCAATATTATCTTTGTCCTCAGAACTCGATCCTCTCAAAAACCAGAAACGAAGAAGATGCCGTCTGAAGTGATATCCGACAAGTCCCTGCAGAGGGAGCTAGCGGACTCCATCATCAGGATGGTGCCACTGGACGAGATCAGGATTCTGCTGGCATGCGGAGCCAAGGTGAGTTGCTGTCATGGTCCTCCATCATCATTATCTTAGCTGTTGATATAATATTTTTATACCAATTTTTTGCAAGGTGACCTAACTAGCGACGCCAATCGATTTAACTTGACAGCAACTAAACCGGATATCTTTTTAACAATTTCGAAGTTCGAGCCTCTCGGAAAGAATATATACCTACTTACTTACTATTCATTAAATAGTTATTAAGTTTTTGATCTGTTTTTGCACTCGAAATTTGGATTAACGCCATAAGTGGCCGTTTCTGGCGGTAATTCATATTTCGAGTAGGAATCACACAAAAAAGTTAATTATAAGTATTGAATATTAATAATTATAATGTCCTCCAAACCGATATTTCGGTCATGGCGGCCAATCTCAGCGATCAGCCATCGACGCCGGACATATTATAGTGCACAAGTATTTGCGCAGACACAAGTGCACTATTATTTTTTATTTTTTTAAATTTTATTTGCTAATATAAAAACAAAATATTATAATGAACAATATATACAGCATTTGATAAACCACTAAGGTTTGTAAAAAAATATTCCCGTACCCTCTTATTTCGATGGGACACTAGTTTGACACGACCGAAGAGGGATTCGGCGCAGGACCAACGGCTTAACGTGCTATCCAAGGCACGGGGGTACAAGACCGCCAACTTCCAGACTCCGGGCTAACACTGAGAATTTCTTAACGGAAAAACTCAGGTACAAATTTTGGCCCGACCCGGGGATCGAACACGGGACCTCAAGCGCAACCGTCGCTTTAAAGTGCGACCCACTAACCATTGCGCCACCGAGGCAGTCAAAGTCTGAAGTATTGAATAAATCCTGACCGGATGGCGCCCCTGCCTCTAACGCCAAAGGTCGTGGGCTCGATCCCTACCCTGGACAAACATTCGCGCGATGAACACTTCTGTTTGTTCAGTGTCTGGGTGTAATATATATGTATTTAAGTATATATTTGTATTCCTCTGTTGTCTGATATCTGTAACACAAGTGCTTAAGCTACTTAGTACGGAATCAGGTCAACGTATGAGATGTTGTGAGAATTATTATTATTATAAATAGTACATATACCTAAGATTTTTCCGAGAGGCTGCAGCTTCGAAACTGTTAAAAAGATATCCGGTTTAGATGCTAACAATTTAAATGAAATGGCCAAAAGTGGCCGCTTTTGACGTGAATCAATTTTTCGCGTACGCGTTGGACCCAACATTTGTGCATGGTTATTTAATAAATAGTATAAGTGCTTGCCGAGAGATTGTAACTCCGAAATTGTATAAAATAGAACCGTTTTACTAGCTAAAACTTATAATCGATTGTCATCGCTAGTGTGGCCCTACCCGTCACCTTAAGATGAGATTGCTAAATCAATACACGAACATAATCCGAATGGATATCATTCTCTTTCTTCCGTGACTTAGCTAAGCGTCTAGTCGAAGTCACGGGAGAGCCAAAAGCTAGCATCTACCTCGCCCAGCGAATTTCCATCGCGATCCAGCTGGGTAATGCTGCCAGCATTTTGGGGACACTGCCACGGGGACCTACTTTGTTTTATCTTTACTTTTTATTTATTTTATTTTATTTTATTTAGTTTTAGTTTAATTTTATTTCTTAGTTATTGTCTTAATTTTCTTGTGTTTTTGTTCCATACACGATCACGAATAATCAATGAACAATAATCTGAACACGAGATGAAAGTTTTAAGTGTGTATCTTAACGTTTTTAAAGATGTCTTTATTGGCCACAGAACACAAATTTAAACACAATGGACAACATTTCATATTTTTAACATGTCCATATTGTTTTTTTATATGAAAATAGACATAAAATGAACGGACCCATATTTTTCTTTTTTCAAAATTTGACCATTTTCATGCATAAAATAATTATTAAAATTCTTTATATTCTAAATAGACGTAAGCGCCAAATGACGTCATCGGACGGCTGAATACAGCGATATTCCTTTGCTTATCATAGTTTTAATAAAAAAAAGGTACTACTGTCAAAGGTAAATAATACTAGTGTCAACATTGTCAACGTCATTCATTCATTCAACGTTGTCAAGTTGTCTTTTTTTTGACAGTTGCATGTCATGGGTTTGGCATTTCGTAAATTTAAAACTATAATGTGCTAGGCAAAGAAATATTTTACATTCTGCCGTCCGATGACGTCAATTTACGTTTTTTAGATTTTAATTTTTTTCTCAGTAAATAAGCAATATAAAAAATTATAAATATATATTCGCGCAGCGGAAAAGTAAATAAAGAAATGGTATTTTTTGTTTCAGAGCTTAGCAATTTTGAAATGTTGTCCATTCAAACACGCATGACATACTTCACAAATAGGATAAATTCTGTAGCCAACAAGGCCCAACCTCAGCATTCGGCTGGCAGCTGGTTTTCAGGCTGAGCCTCGTTCCGGATTGTTTTTAGATATAACAAAAAATACAACCCCTTTGTATTAACCGTGATCAAACAGGTGCCATGAGCAGGCTTCGTTTCATTGAATTTACCAACCATATCCTGGATCATGGTCAAAACGTACAGCTACTCAGGACTCCGGGATTCGGACTCATCCGGGAATGGGTACATGAGTTTTTCTATTAAGAAATTCTCAGTGTAAGCCTGGAGTCTGGAAGTTGGCGGTCTTGTACCCTCGGGAAGCACGTTAAGCCGTGGGTCCTGCGGCCGATCCCCCTCTCCCTGTCGTGTTACACTGATATCCCATCGGATTATGAGGGCAAGGGGGTAGAAACTGCACTTTTGTTAGGGCACACACTTGAGCACTGTAATATATCATGCGTAAGTAGGTGATCGTTGAGATTGGCCGCCGTAGCCGTAATCGGTTGGACGATATTATTAATGTTAGAACTACAATTGTTTTTATTTCTGCTCAGCTTACCAAACATTAGACAATAGTAATCGCTAAATGAATCTGTAAAATACTGATGAAACATTGTCTGTACCTACAGGTGAACGAACCCGTGACCCAAGGTCTCAGACCACTCCACTACGCCATCTGGCAGCGCCATCTGGAGGCGACCCGGCTACTGCTCGTACGAGGATGTGACGTCAACGCTACCGACGACTGTGGGTACAGCGCGCTCCATCTATCCGCTGAGCATGGGTAAGTTTAACCACAAATGACCTTCCTAAAAGGCCGGCAACGCATCTCCACTCCTTACGTACGCTAGGACCATAATCCAGGACTACCAGGATCTAGCGATGCACGCCTGACTTCCGTAACCCTGAGAAACTGGCATAAAAGACCAAATAAATCATGGGTAAGTTTCAGAAACCATCCGAAACGTGTAGGATTCCCTCTCAATGTTTTTTCTCACCGCCGAGATAATAGTAGAAACACGCACAAAGATTTGAGAAATCCAGGCGTGCATGCTCGTATTGGGTGTGTTCACAATCACTTCTATCTCGGAATTTGTGCGGACCCTCCAGCCGTCGTTGTCTGCTCAACCAACACCAACCGGCGAGACTAAGGCACACCGTCTTCGCTGGCTTGGCCATCTCGAGAGGTGGGACGAAAATCGGCTCGTAAAAAAAGCATACCAGGGCCAACCAGTAGGCCTACGCCCAGTTGGCCAACCGACTGATCTGCGCGAGCTCCTGGTCAATAACTGGCAAGAAGTAGCGTAGAATCGACCGAAATGGCGATCACTTGTTTCGGAGGCCAAGACTCTACTTGGGTCACTGAGCCAGTGGAGTAAGTAACCTTTCTTGTCCACTGAACTACCATCACTCTAATGCCACGGCAACTTTGTGTCTTGCATTTGCGTCTTATCAGCCACAACATCTCTTTCTCCAGGTACAAGGAGCTGGTGAAGCTCCTGCTAGAGAGTGGTGCCGCAGTGGACTACAGGCCGGACACCAGCGAGGAGTTCCCGCGCACCACGCTGTGCGACGAGCCACTGCGGCTGGCCATCAGGAATAAGCACTATGTGAGTTTTTTTTCGATCATCTCAGCAGATATAACTTCGTCTTGTCCTGTCTTGTCTTCATCAGCAGATTCGAGGTGGACCTATACGCATACGGTATCTATGGAATGAGTTATAACATGTCCTTTTTTAAACAATTTGAAAAGAGTTCTTCTTCCACGGTAGGCAGCGCTATGACTGTGCTCCGGCATCGTTGATGTCTATGAGCGGCGGTTACCATTTACCATCAGATTGGTCGCTCGTCTGCCTATTTTAATAATAAATAAAAAAACCCTGAGAACATTTTTCTTCAATTTCAGGATGTCGCCCGCCTTCTCCTCGAAGCAGGGGCAGACCCCAACAAGCGCTACTTCTTCGGCTCCGAGATCAACCTGGTCTCTGACCCTGAGTCTTTGGAATTGCTGCTGACTTTCGGCGCCAACCCTGACTCCAGGGACAGAGCAGGCCTGACGCCGCTCATGAAGGCTGCGAGACAGAGGAAGGTAAATATCTTGGGTTACAGTAACTTCAAGCAAATAATGAGTAGCTTAATTAAAGCCGTCCCATAACGAAGGAGAATATGCCTGTCACATCCAATCAAAAGGAGACACAGCGCGTTTGAACGAGAGGGAAACTACGATTCGGTTGTAACGTCTGCTTTAAATTAGGCTCTCCGATTCCGTACCTACTAAGTAGCTTAAGCACGTGTTACGGACATCAGACAACAAAGGAATTACAAATATATACTTAAAGATAAAGATAAAGATTTTTATTTGTCAAAAACATGTGTAAATTATAAAAGTTGGAAAAATATTTAGCTTAGATCCACATGTTTCGCCATTCAGGCATACAAATATAGGAGGTGAGTTTGTAACACTAATCAATCTGTATGTAAGTAATTAAATATATTATGTCCAGAAATCGAACACTAAAGAGATCGGTTCTTAAAATATTACATGTCAACAGATGAAATAATGGATTCATCGTCATCGTCAGCCCATTTATGTCCCCATTGCTGGGGCACGGGCCTCCCTCAATCACATGAGGGGTAATTGCCATACTCACCACGCTTGGCAGACGGGTTGGCGAGGGTTTTGATAAAAATGCAGAGTATTCCTTCTCTGGGTGCTGATGATCATGCCAGCAGCTTTACCTTAGTCGCCTTTTACGACACCTCGGTAAGAGTGAGGGTGGCCTATTCTACTCTGCCGGGGACCACACGGCCAATAATAATGGATTAGTAGGAAATAATGGATTAGTAATTAATTATGTCATACAATTAAATTATTAAAATATAACTTATATTATGAATTAAAACTTATCGGATAAAAATTCATTAATATTATAATAGCATTTTTCATTTAAAATTAATTTAATTTTTTTCTTAAACTGAGCAACAGGTAGATCTTTTAGATATTTTGATAATTTATTAAATATCTTTGGACCCATGCATAGTGCACTTCTATGCTTAAAATATGTTGTTCTTGCTGTACAAATACGAAGTTTGGAGTCATCTCGTTGTCTACGATTATTGGCATCGATCTTTTTCAAAAACAACTTTGGGTTTGTCTTTACAAATGTAGCAACTTCGTAAATGTACAGAGATGCTAAAGTTAATACATTATACTTTCTAAAATAAGGTTTACCTACATGATTCTAGGTTTTAGTCCAAACATTGCACTCATACATCTTTTTTGGGTTTTAAAAACTATTTCCTTATTTACTGAGTTTCCCCAGAATATAATTCCAAATCTCAAAATCGAACCCACCATTTCATGATATGCTGTAATCAAAGCTTCTATACTGAGACAAGGGCTTAAATACAATATTTACCCAAACAATTAACAAACACAAATGTTCGTCACAGGAATGTTTGTCCTGATTGGGGATCGGACCCACGACCTTTGGCGTATGAAGAAGGGTCACTACCAAACGCGCCATCCGGCTTGGTCATCGATTAACTTTGTGATCCCGAAGATGACGTAGGGTTTCACGAAAATATCGCGAAGAAACCGCGAAAAGCCGTGGTAACTACTTAATTGTCTCGATGGGCGGATCGGTTTTTGGTATCAGTATAATATTATTTATTTATTTAGTACAGCCACATTATTAATACAATCGCAGACTACATAATAATTAAAGTTACACTTCAGAATTTCAGATATGCTCCAAAATAACGGCGTACATACATAACACTTGTGAATATATTTTTACATAGCCTAAATATCTATATATAGACCCTAAGTACTAGGTGGGACAATGATGACAGAGCTGGAAATATCCATCAGGCTAGTGGACTGAAAAATACCCTGTCGCCAACGATTTAAATTTAGGAAACGCATTGTCGAATATGTCCAAACCAGGAATGGTGCTGCTTATGCTATTATAGCTGGAACAAATACGTGCCCAAGGAGACTGACTGCCTAGATTAGTTCTGACAAAATGAATGGCCGGGTATTTGTGTTTTTATTAAAGCATTAGCTGTTGCTGTCTACGAAAGAGAACCCATATTGTGTTTTAAGATGTTTTTTATGTGACAGGGGACAGACGAGCAGAAGGAATACCCGATGGTAAGCCATTGTCGCCGCCCATAGACATTGCAATGGACACCATTCTGTGATTTGTTTCTGCATATGCCATAATTCGATATCAACATCATAATAGTATTCAAGTCCCCCAGTATATGTTTTATGTGACAAATAAATAGTTGAAACCGATTTTAAACAGTGTTATCTTCATAATGTTAATTTAGCATTTGCCTGTTACATATAAGTTATCATACATATCAAAACAGTTGAATAATATGTAAGACCTTATTTATGTTACTGAGTTCTTATAAGTAACTTTACTACGGAATTACAAACGCATGAAGGTTTGTCGCTGATGAAAATAAAAAAAAGCTTTGGTCCAAGAGTACTACCTTGGCTTACTCCCGATCTTCTGTAGTATTCATCAGATTCGAACCCATCCAATTTTACAAATTAGCTCCTATTTGCCAGATAATTTGCAAAAGACTGTAAAAGCTTTAGAGTAAATGGTATATCAGGTAGCATTCGAAGACGAATGTCGTTTTGTACAATGTCGAATGCTTTTCTTAAATCAAGGTATTTGCCTACGTTATTTCCTGCCCATTGCGTGCGACGTTTAAGAAAAGAGCACACTTAATTTTTGGACGTTCAAGTTTTTCTTTCATTTGTTTTTATTATTTGTGTTAACGGTATTCACTTGCCATTCTTATAAATTAAGTAGTTATTTTATTTACGTTCATTTGTTTTTCTGATGTGCACTTATTTGTCTTGTTTACTTGGTTTTATGATCATTTGGTTTTCCAATGTTTGTTGTTTTTGCTATGTGCACTGTTTTTCAATAGTAGGTATTTTTCGAATTGACACTTAATTCGTTTTGAAACAATAACTTTCAAAAAGTTAAGTTTAAGGTGACGGGTATGGCACACTAGCGACGCCGATTTTAATTTTAGCTACTAAACCGGATCTATTTTAAACAATTTCGGGGTTACAACCTCTCGGCAAACACTTATACTATTTATTAAATAATGTTGGCTCCAAAGCGTACGCGAAAAATTGATTTACGCCAAAAGCGGCCACTTTTGGCGTGAATCAATTTTTCGCGTACAAAAACGGACCCAACATTGCTAAGATGTCTGGTAGAGATCGCTCCCAGCGTTAAAGATCGTATAAATTGTACATTCAAAGAACGAAAAGGTTCATCAGTTTTCAAATTGATTCGTTTAATATGTTATGAGCACTTATATTACCTTTCGTTAATTTGTCAGAGTAATACCTGTTGCACAGAAAATTATGCTTAACTGTTTGATCAAAAAGTTCAGTTTTGCTTGTAGCAACATTGATTCCTTTTGATGTGAAGAAAATATAAATAAGCTTGGCAGATCTTTTTAAAACGGTATGTTGGTAGGTATAACTGATTCTTGTCGTGCAAGTGAAAATTTGACTTAAGGTGACGAATCTTTTTATTCTCTGTAGGTACCTTACATTTTATCTCTGTATACCTAGCTTTCGAGTTTTGTATGTTGTGCAATCTACGAACTTTTGCCAGTCGTCTAATATCTATTGTGTCTCATGTAGTTCTCAACTCTGACGCAGGGGATCGAAGCCGTCCTTCTGCTCATCACATTCGGAGCTGACGTCAACGCGATGGCAGACGCGAGGAACGACTACCGGACTGTCATGCATTACGCTGTCCTTGGTGGTGAGTGTCACATATACACACCAAAACACCCTCCCGCACACACGCACACGCACATATTATGCTCACACACACAAACATGTACACACAGTCACAAAGCCATCACACACAGGCAACGCCCTCCCAAACACCCTCCTACCCACACACACACACACACACACGTACACACACACACACACACACACACACACACACACACACACACACACACACACACACACACATACACACACATACACATACTCGCACACGCACACGCACACGCACACATCTTATTTATTTATTTATTGAATTGCATACATGTTACAATTGCAGTCTTAAAACTAATGCATTACATGAAACTTTTATGACTAGCAAGTTATAGGTCGGTAACATGCACCCTGTAAGGGTGTCTTCCCCCCGGTTAGCGGCGCACTTGACTCCTCTAGCATACGCGTTTCGTTTGCTCGTCTGCCACATATCACAATAAAAATTGTCGCTTCCACGTGCGCAGGATAATATTATAGTGCTCAAGTGTGTGCGCAAACACAAGTGCACTCTCTATTTTCTTACTCTCATAATCCGATGGGACTCCAGTTTGACACGACCGTAGGGAATCGGGCGCAGGACCGCCAGCTTAACGTGCACGGGGGTACAAGACCGCCAACTTCCAGACTCCGGGTTGACCGGCGTAATCTTAGGTAGTTTTTTTGCGGGGATGGAAACCGGGTCCTTTTACGCAGCCAACGCTTTAAAATTCGACCCACTATACCCACTTCGCCATCGAGGCGATTAAAAAACTGGTACATAATAAATTATTTATCTGTCATCTGATTCTCCCCAGGTAACACAGAAGTGGTGAACCTGCTCATCAAACAAGGAGCCCGCGTCAACTACCAGAGCCCGGAGGTCAGCAAGCCCAGCCCGCTGGACCTGGCCATCCTCAAGGGAGACGTGCCGATGCTGCAGCTGTTGCTTGCTGCTGGTGAGGATATGAGGATATTCTTGATTCTTTTATTTCTTATCCCGTGGCCCCTCGTGGTATGGTAAAATAGGTAATGCCACCCATAGAGGGTGTTCAAGCACAAAATAGATAGACACAGAGGCACAAAATAGATAGACACAGAGCCACAAAGTAGATGGACACAAAACCACAAAGTAGATGGACACAAAACCACAAAGTAGATGGACATAAAAACACAAAGTAGATGTACATAAAACCACAAAGTGGATGGACACAGAACCACAAAGTAGATGGACACAAAACCACAAAGTAGATGGACACAAAACCACAAAGTAGATGGACATAAAAACACAAAGTAGATGGACACAGAATCACAA
Source organism: Marasmia exigua (assembly GCA_019059595.1). Lineage (NCBI taxonomy): Eukaryota > Metazoa > Arthropoda > Insecta > Lepidoptera > Crambidae > Marasmia > Marasmia exigua. The sequence goes on from CM032492.1 coordinate 9,234,026, forward strand.
TGTAGATGGACACAGAACCACAAAGTAGATGTATATAAAACCACAAAGTAGATGGACACAGAACCACAAAGTAGATGGACACAAAACCACAAAGTAGATGGACACAAAACCACAAAGTAGATGGACATAAAAACACAAAGTATATGGACACAGAACCACAATGTAGATGGACAAAGAACCACAAAGTAGATGTACATAAAACCACAAAGTAGATGGACACAGAACCACAAAGTAGATGGACACAAAACCACAAAGTAGATGGACACAGAACCACAAAGTAGATGGACACAGAACTACAAAGTAGATTGACACAGAGCCACCAAGTAGATGGACACTTAGCCACCAAGTAGATGGACACAGAGCCACCAAGTAGATGGACACAGAACCACAAACTAGATGACAAAAATATTGCAAAAATTTTCTATAAAAAATATCAACTATTATTTATTACCACAAAGTTAATTGACACAGAACCACATGGACACATGAATGTTTTGGGTATAGACATTTCTTGCAATTTATTATGCACTTAAAAAAATTGACAGTCTTCGGGCGGGATCGAGGTCTCCGGTACCTTATTAGGTAAAGCAGTTGCTTTACCTAATAAGGTACCGGAGACCTTGGTAAGTCGAAGAAATTTGTAAGTGTTTTGTGTTTCGCCATGAGATGGACACCAAACCTCAAAATACATAGAAGACCGCCTGCCTACATCGCGTAAATTAAACATAGAAGTAAATATTTCACAACATCACATACATTGATCTGACTCCGAGATAAGTAGCTCAAGCACCTGTTTTACGGACATCAGAATCAACAGCGGAATTACAAAATAAATACATTTACCTAATACTTTTCTTTTAGACATACTTATAAATATAGTAAACACCCAGACCAATACAAACAGACATGTTCATGCTTACAATGTTTGTACTGTGCGGGGCTCGAAGGCAACCCTTGCACAAGAGGCAGCGTTTATTACCACTGAATCAAACATGTCGTCAAGATAAAAGAGTTCTGTTTATATTCCAGGTGCCCAAGTGAACGCGTCGAGCTCCGTGATCGGCGCCCCCCTGCACGTGGCCTGCTCCGACAGCATCACCAACAGGACGGAAATGATCAAAGTGAGTCTTAGCCTCATCATTTCACCGTGTTATTCAGTTTGCACTTGACCTCATCTCATCTGATGGAAAGTGACAATAAGAAAGAAAGAAAGAAAGAAAGGAGAAAGAAGAAATGTTTATTTGGAACCAATAATTACATAATCGTATCAACAATTTTTAGTTTTTACAGAACAAAATATAAACTTATTAACTACGTAATTAGGGTATTAAAAAATGAGCTGGTGTGAGGCACTGCTCATCACCATCCGAGTCTTTTAATGGAGTAATTGGCCGACTGTTTACAATCGCCTCAATTTGAGTCAGGAGGGTATAAGGTCTAAGATGTAGCGTGCTAGCCCAGAAGAAGCCTTTTCAGTGTTTTCCGAGAGGTTGTAACCCCGTAATTGTTTTAAATAGATCCTGTTTTAGTAGCTAAAAATTAAAATCGGTTGGCGTCGCTAGTGTGCCCTACCAGTCACCTTAAAGACGGGATTTAACACGATATTTATTTTGTGATACAACATTGTGACCACGCAGTCCGCTCGTGACCACGGCTGCTGTAACGTAGCCGAAACGTCGAGTAAAATATGTGAGTACACAATGTTGTATCATCGTCAGCCCATTTAAGTCCCCACTGCTGGGGCACGGGCCTCCCTCAATCACATGAGGAGTAATTGCCATACTCACCACGCTTGGCAGACGGGTTGGCAAGGGTTTTGATATAAATGCAGAGTTTTCCTTCTCCGGGCGCTGATGATCATGCCAGCAGCTTTACCTTAGTCGCCTTTTACGACACCTCGGTAAGAGTGAGGGTGGCCTATTCTACTCTGCCGGGGACCACACGGCTTGTTCACGGAATGTTGTATCACATAATAAATATCGTGTTAAATCCCGTCTTGATTAATTATAGTTATAATGTATTACGTCCGAATAACAATATAACTTTTTCCTCTAGATCCTCCTAGAAAGCGGAGCAGACCCCAACCTGAAGGTGTACAATGATGAAGACGGCACCCAGCTGCGGCCCGCGCTAGCTGAGTACCTGGCCAGCAATCTGGAGCCCAGCGCTGACATAGTGACGATGCTGTTGCGGTATGGAGCCAGGGTAAGACTTCAATGCACTATACCCTGCCAGGAGAGCAATGGAAAGGGCTATGCTCGGAATATTATTATATATCCTCAGCCTGATGGTAAGCAAGAGAAGAACCCACGTTGCAATTACAACGGAAGCGATGTCAGGCATCACCTCCGTTGGCACCGCCATACTGGCCCGCGAGATGCTTCCTCACGCTTCGTTTGAAGGAATCCATATTTTTTTTATGAAAAAGGTAGACAAACGAGCAAGCGAGTCACCTGATGGTAAGTGATCACCGCCTCCCATTACATCAGCCACATATTTTAGGAAGGTATAGGCTCGTTTCTTGAAGATCGCAATGTATGAATGAATTAATGAATGATAACTTTATTTGGCACAATACAAAACAAGGAAACTTAATAAGAAACATAACCTAGACATAAATAATGACGCAAAGTAGGACAACATTATCCCTGTATGTGCCAAACAGGCGGCCAATGTTGTACCGGTGCGGAAATACCGCTGCAGGAAATTGATTCCATAATGAGGAGGTGCGTGGCAAAAAATGACGTGTAGGTAAAGCGCACGGTGGTGGACCTCCACCCATCCAGAGGGTACGGGTGGAATCCTAGTTTACGGCGTGTAGTACGGTGGTGAAATTCAGCATATTATAGGAAGGAGGAAATTCATGCACCAGCACCGAGTTCCATTTCTTGATGATCTCGGAATCTTATTATGAACGTATCAGGAATGATGAGATCCGCAGGAGAACTAAACTAAGGTCAACGACATAGCCCAGACAAAAATGAATGGGCCGGCTCGACCGGAGTGATACCACGGCCTTACAGAAAACTTGCGTGAAGCAGCATTGTGCTGTTTTTCGCTGCGTGAGGGAGGCTCAATCTGGGGGAAAGGGGGGTTTAAACAAACTTGTGACTCCACTGGTGTCGCAAGTGCACTTGGGCTGTGGCAATTGCTTACCATCAGGTGATCCGTCTGTTCGTCTGCCACTTGTGACATAAAAAAAATTGCATGCTTCAAGTGACAATGGGCAAGGCACATTGCGAGGAGATCAGACCGCCGCGTATAGGAGGTCAAAGCCGTGGCGCCCTCCACAAGTGGACCGACGATCTGGTGAAGGTCGCGGGAATCCATTAGTAGGAGAGCATTAGTGGAGGCCTGTCCAGAAATGGACGTATATTGACTGAAATGATGATGTTGACCCAGCCAGGAATTAAACTTGACTCCAGTCAATTAAAGTGAAGCTGCTTTCTTGAAGATCTCCATATCAGGATTTTCAAGAAAATAGCTTACAAGCTGAAAGCGCCTCGGGTGTTGCAGATGTCCATGGACGACGGTGATCACTTACCATCAGGTGAGCCGTCAGCTCGTTTGCCCTTAATTACAAAAAACGACAAAATTCTTACAAGGTGTGTGCCTCAAGAGTCACACAACACTTTTTAAAGCAACCTTATTATTATTTAAAGGTTGACTGGTAGAGAATGCCTCTTGGCATTAAGTTCGCCTATTGTATAAACTTTTTATGCAATAAAGTTTTAAATAAATAATAATCTTAATAACAAGAGCTTTGTTATACAGTGGTATAACTCCGTTCGAGCCGGTCCATTCATACCAAAGCGTGGCTCCAAACTAAAATCGGTTCCTGCGTATTTTTTTTATGTGATAGATGGCTGACGAGCAGACGGATCACCTGATGGTAAGCGATTGCCGCTGCAGATACCCGCGACACCAGTAGTGGAGTCACAAGTCCGCTGCCAACCTTTAAACCCCCCTTTCCCCTTGATTGCGCCTCCATTACCCTCACTCACGCAGCGAAACACAGCACAGTTTTGTGTGAGGCCGTGGTACCACTCCGGTCGAGCCGGCCTATTCATGCCAAAGCGTGCTCTCCAACGGTAATAATTTGATTGACAGAAGCTAACCAACTTTTGTTTTTAGGTAATCATGAAGACCCAATACCGCGACCCGGACGGCATCCTCAACCACCTCCAGAACATCACTGCTCCGGAGTACGAACACATATTCTACCACCTCTTAGAAGCAGCAGAGTCCTTCGACCACTGCATGATAAAGAGAAATACCGTCCTCACTGCTGTCCAAAAGCAAACCTTAATCGAACGCGCTAGAAACCCTATTTCCTTAATGCACCAATGCAGGGTCTTCCTACGAAAACGGTTTGGCACAGCCCTGATAGATCTCGTCCCAGATCTGGAAACCCCAAGAACCCTCCATCGCTATCTCCTTTTCGAGTGTAGCTAAACGCCCGCGAGCGAAAAGGACGGCTACATTTTTATCAATTGCCAAGATGGCGGCTGCGTTAAAAGTCTGATTTTATTCCCATTATCATGAGATTGTATGTAAAAATTGGCTTTAAACGAATGCAAATGGTGTGTTTTTGAAATGAATATTAAATTCGTTTACAAGTAAATGCGACCTTTTAGAAGATCCTCCATCGATTTTTATCCTAAGTTATAGGTTAGTTTATAAATATATAGTTTTAAGATTGTATTGTTTAAGAAAGTTTAAGATTAACGGCAAAAAAAGTTATTACAATACAAGCCTACTCTTCGCGCCTTTATCCCTAATAAACTTTTTACATCTATGTTGCAAGTAGAAAATATTTTCCCCAATCTGTGGAAAAATGATCGTGAATCGAAGATGGTCTCTTAAGTTAGGCTTAAGAATATTTTCATGTATGATACATGGATACACCATATTTTTGTCAATGTGTTTGTGAACCTGACTGAATCAATGTCTATATGTATTGTTTGTAAACCTGATTTTTAGAACTGAGTAATCCGAATCGAAATTAAGTTACTCAATCTGTTCCGAAACCCTCTTGTATTATATCTTTACGATTTCGTTTAATATTTAAGTAGGTACTTAGACCTACTTATTTTCTTTGTATTCTTGTTTCTTACCCCCAGAATTTTATCGAACTTTCAATGTTGTCATCGTCTTTTATGTATTGATGTTTATAGATAAGTCACCTGATCTGATGATCGTCGATAAATTATATATTTAAAATAAATTTTATTATAACAGAAATGATTTAATATAAATATACCAGAAGCCCAATTCTCAGGACATGATAAATATTTTTAAAACATGGTTTTTTTGTATGGTTTTTACGCGACATCCGCTATGCTTTTTCATATTAGGATTCCCGAGAATTGGGCTTCAGTGCGGGAACTATTCATATTATACATATCAAATATGCACTCTGTCCAAAATGTGAAATACCTAAATCTTGAAAGATTGAAACAAATTTCTTATTTCTGATAACTATATGGAACTATGGAATTATGACTATTGATAAATACAATTGCTAATAAATAGAAAACGCAATTTTCTGCGCTTTGTTATAGCCTATTTTACTAAAAAGTCTCTAAAATTTATATTATTAATAATGTTTTCAGTTACTTTAAAATGGAATATATCACCACAGCATAATATTTTTACCTATTTCAATAGTAGCCTGATTTTATGTGATAAATTGTGATACTATTACTATATTTTGCTAAGAATCGCTCTTGAAAAAATATGTATCACGGTGTAATCGTGAATTTTCTACGACTAAATAAATGTGTGAGTAAACGTTTTCTTTTATTTGAAAGCCAAATCCATAGAGTAAGGTAGTACCCTCGGCCCAATCCTAATAAAATAAAACAATGATATACTTATATGTATAAAGACTATGGTAACATTTATGCATGCGACTCAGCTCGCCTGATGGTAATCGATTACCATTTTTCTGATACATTGTTAGTAATAGGTGGCAGACGAGCAAATGGATCACCTGTTATAAGCGATTTGCCGCCGCCCATGTACACTCTTGACACCAGTGAAGCAACAAGTGCGCTGCCAAACTTTAAACCCCCCTTTTCCCCGGATGGGGCAACTCTCTCACGCAGCGAAACAGCACAGTGCTGCTACACGCCGCTTTTCTGTGAGACGCGCGCGTGTGTGTGACGTGCTACGAAAGATTTGATTTCAAATTCCATGTTTCTATGAAATGGAAATGTTCAAATTTGAATATTGATGGCGACTCACGACTCAAGCGCGCTTTTCACTTCTTTGGTGGCGCGAACTTTAACTATAACTCCTTTTAAAAACAGTTGTTTTTAAAAGGAGCCATTAGTTAAAGTTTTTCATCAACATAGAATTCCAAGCCCAAATCAAAATCCCAATTGGGAGGAGCAAATTTGTCTCTAAATCGGGTTGCAATACGAATGGCGTCACAGTGGTTGAGAATAAATCAGTTATTATAGAATTTTAATATTACGTTTTTAACTGTTAGTTCTTGTCTGAAAATAATTTTGGTTGACGATCCCTTTAAGTTTACTACTTTCCTTAAAAAGTGGAGATTTTTATTATCTTGGCAACTCAAAATACTCAAAACCCGTTAGCCCAAAGCGTGACTTTTGCTCTAAAGCAGCAACACTCATGTATGTGCTTTAAAAAACAAAAAGTGACAGCGTGACTTGTCAAATTTCAGAGTAAAAATTTGTTTTGCGCAAATCATTCAATTCAATTTCGAATTTCTCGATATAAAAACTAAATACAAATCTAAAAATGACTGACAAACAGAAAGTAGACCTTGGCCTTTTGGAAGAAGACGATGAATTTGAAGAATTCCCGGCGGAAAGTAAGTTAAAACACAAACATGTCACGAAATCTCACCACCTCTTTGTTAGGTCTTTTTCTGTATATTTTACTGACTTTTGTTCTAGATTGGGGCACAGAAGACGCTGAAGACGAGGATGTGTCAGTCTGGGAGGACAACTGGGAAGACGATATTGTCCAAGATGATTTTAATCAGCAGTTGAGGTTAGAAAATTTTGGTCATCTAAAATTACTAACAAAATTGTTTGCAGGGACTAAGAGAGTTCAAGCTGTGGTGTTTTGTAGTTCTACTGCCCTGATAACTGGATAAGATAGCGACTGCGCCACGAAAGAAGTCCCGCGGAAAAACTCGGGACTAAACTTTGAGATTTCTTGTCTTTATGAATTTTGAATGTTAATTATTGCCATAAACGAATTGAATTGACTCAAGTGAGACTTCTTAGGTGACACATACTATAGTCCATTCAGTATCTGAAGGAGAATAGGACAGTTCAAATGTTTTGTATCAAGCATCCATCTTTCTACAAATAAAAATATTAAGTTGTAAAAATCATTAGCTTTTTTGTGTTCTTACTCTTCCAAAAAACAAGCATTAAACTTTCTTAATTAATCTGAACAAATACTAAAGTAATTAGGTACCAATCAAATTTCAAAAAAATATGTTATGAATTGCATAATGCGCTAATCGGATTTTTTTCTCATAGGGTTTGACACAAACAATCGCAATAAATCAGTAATCGGTATGGAGGCCATCTTATACTTGAATCATAGTTATTGTCTCGTGTAAAATGTAGGTCCGCATAGATTGTATTAGAGACCAAGAACTAGTAATTTCTTCTGGTGACGAAGGTGACATGTCCAGCGAGAGTTGTTATTTTTCAGGTGAATAAGTTGCTGTATTAGTCCATTCGGTGTCATATATGTATGCATAAATCGCATGTGTGCCACAAAATATATTTACATATTGTATTCCATATCCAGATAGTTCAAATTCATAGATAAAATATTGATCAAAATTAAATATCAAACAAATAAAAAGTTGATTAGATTTCTAAAGAAAATCGTCTCTATTCTTTAAAATATCGGTTAGGTTTAAAAGGTGTCTCAATTTTAATGTCAAAATAGAACTGTCCTATTCACTTTCACATTCTGAATGAACTATAGTGCCCTTAAAGAAAATGATTTAATATTTATTTCTGTAATCCATCTTATCCTCCAAGTATATAAATCAAAGTGTCTCCACCTTGTTATAAATCGTGGTCTAAACTTACTACCGTACTGAATGCCATGTCGTCCTGTTCTAGCATGAAATGTTAAAAAGGGCTTGCACAAATTTTGTTTTTGTGTAGGACTGGTGGAGATAAACGAATTAGTTGGATATTTTTGGCAAAGTAAGCCTGGGGGATATTAAAAATGTGCATTTTAACCCAAATAAAATATTTTTGTATTTATTCTATTATGATAGCTAAATCAAGTGAACCGTCTTCTTGTCTGTCATCTATCACTTAAAAAAAATCCATTGTGAATTTCTAAAGTTTTTTTCTATTACAGGCAACAACTGGAGAAGCTGAAGGAACAGAATAAAGCTTAATGTAAGACTAGTTTAACTTAGAATAAGGTTTTTCTAATAAATATTGAATAAAATTCACATTTTCGTTTCATTCAAAATCAGGTGTTCCTACACTTGTGCGAAAATTCCGAAATTGCTTACAAAGCCATCATCGCCATTTTGGACAGAAAGTTACCTACCGTAGGGTTGTCCTCTTATTTTTGTATTTATTTATTTATTTATTGTTTTTCAAAATCTACAGCTCTTAAATTATACTATTTAAAATGTATATACTACTTACAGCCAATAACAGATTTTAAATACATTGACAAACTTATATAAATACAACAGCCAAGGGGCAGCAAAAAACGGGAAAAAAAAAGAAAACACCCAATACAATTTGACAGTTGTGTACAATATTATTCTTACCTTGGGACTACTGGTTTAAGTACCGGGCCGTGAGCGCGGGGTCCTAGGTGCAACAAGGATCATCTGGTGCGTGTTAAATTAGAACTAATGATATTTCTTAAGAAATAAGCATAATACACAATATTCGTACTCAAAGGTACACAAAATGATTCCTAAAGTTGCAAAAAGCTACGCAAAGATACATAAAATGAGACATACTTTTCATAACGTTTTGTTTCGTTACTTGGAAACCACGTTAAGGTATTGGTCATGCATCTGATCGCTCGGGCCAAGACACAGTGAGATCCCACCATCCCCGCCATATATATATATATATATATATATATATATACCATCTCCATTTCAGACCCTCCAAAATGTAATTGTGATCGTAACTTGTAAATTAGCAGACAACAGTAAATTTCGACTAAAGTAGAAAATAACGGTCCTTAAACACCACTTACCTACCCCCGAGGCCGTGGTATCATCTTCCACCGGCAAAAAAAAAACCGTTTCACGCGATTTATTGCTGGAAACGCTCTGCACATTGTTAACAGAGCTTCCTACTGAAGAGCAATGAAAAGGAGTCTGCAATTCATCTATGCCTTATATTGTTATTAAGAATAAAATAATTTATTCAGCGCCTAACATAATATATATATGTACACAAAATGAATAAAAATATAACGAAATGGACGGACATTATAATTTTTCTTTTTATATCAGTGGCTGCTACTGGTGTTGCCCGTGGCGAACACATAATAACTTTGCCAGTGTCGAGTGATTAGAGAGACACGTTATTTAGAATAGCACTGAAATGGGCTCCACTCAGCATGTGTCACAGTGTCTAAAGGACATCCCGACACTGGTCTTCCGTGGAGTCCAAGGAACTAAGGGACGTCACTGTGCGTGCCGACGTCATAAAGTACATAAGTACACTTAACCTTATTTAAATTAATTAAGATTAGACACACAACTCAGACTATCCTTACCTTAGTCTATGGTTACAACTAAAGAAACAAATTGTTTATGTAAAATACAAATCGCGTGTAAAACGCGACGCGTTTAAATTCCGGTTGCAAACCAGACTGCCTGGGGTTTGCTTTCTTGCTACATCTCCGCTAAACAGTGTTTTCGCATCCAACGCAGCGAGCTCCTCATCTGAACTTGTAATTTCCAGTTGCGTCCAAAGCTGTCGCTCTGAAGCCCGGGATACACTTAGACCAGATTTAGGGAGTCTGTTAATTACACTGCCCTCTGACCTTCGCAACCCTTTAACAGGGGTTTTCGGCTTCGGCATGTATTGGCCGGCTCGACTGGAGTGATACCACGGCCTCACAGAAAACCAGCGTGAAGCAGCGCTGTGCTATTTCGCAGCGTGAGGGTACCAGAGGCCCAATCCGGGGGAAAGGAGAGTAAGTTGGCAGTGCACTTGCGACTCCATTGGTGTCGCGAGTGTCCATGGGCGGCGGCAATCGCGGAAATCCGTCTGCTCGTCTGTTGGTCTAGTGGTTTAAGTATCTCGGGGTCCTGGGTTCGATTTCCGGGTCGAGCGAAAAGTATGTTTCGAGGTTTTCAAACATAGCTCGGGTTTGTGACCACCAATCCGCATTAGGGAAGCGTGGTGATTAAGCCTAATCCCATCATAGTAGCGATGACTTGATTTCTATGACGGAGGCCTTTGCCCTGCAGTGGGACAGTATATAGGCTGATACTACATGTTTCAGAAACTATCCGAAGCAGGTGGCTTAATTTGAAGCCGCCCCGTAACGAACGAGAATATACCTGTCGCATCCAAACAAAGGAGACACACAGCGCGTGTGAAAGAGAGGGAAACTCCGATTCGATCGTAACGTCTACTTGAAATTAGGCCCTCAGGTTTCTCAGTTTTCCCTCGGCGCTGAGCTAATGGTAAAAATACGCACAGAAATATGTTTCCATAAGAAAACTCAAATTTATAAAAGCAAAGAATTTTAATTGATTATAATAAAAATTAAGCTTACATCTAACAAAGGGTATCACAATTCAGTCTATAAGAAGCGATCAACGCTTGTATTTGCATATTCATCTATTTGTACTGACAGTGTGTGATATAAGTTATAATGTGACAAGATTAGATTAGTATGTATTGGTAGACAATACTATTTATTTAATAATCATGTACAAATGTTGGGTATGTTTTTGTACTCGAATAATTGATTCACGCCAAAAGTAGCCGCTTTAGGGCCGATATTTTTATCCGAATTTAAACTAGTGTAGGTCAAGATCGCGAGACCCCGGCTGGTATTTTGTTCATATTATTTGTTCTGTTTTGTGCCCTCATTTCGAATTTTGGGCTCCAGTGGATTATAAAAAAAACATATATGTTTGTGGTCCCGCCAATTTGATATCAAGACTGCGGAACCACGGTCGTTTCTGACAAAGTACTATTCGTGAAATGATGTTAACTACATCAAAATTTTGTTCTTATTTTGTTATCAATTCCTGGAAAATCGGCGCTGCATTTAATACAGTATTTTCAAAGAAATAGCATTTAAAAAAGTCCATATCAATATCCTACACCATATTAAGAAGCAAAATGTCTATGAATTGTTGTTGCCTGCGTTTATTGCTCAGGCGCAGGTTTATCCAGCCTAAAATCAAGTAAGTATTAACAATAATTCCTTTTTTTGATAACTAATAATAAACACGAAAACAGTTCGGAATTATAAAAGTTCAATATTTAAAGAATGTTTCCTAATATTTTAATTCACAAGCGTTAAAATTGAAAACAAGATAAATAAAAAATTGTAAAAAATGAATGGAATCAAATACTTAGGCAAAAAATATTTCAATATTTTGAAGATTATACCTAGGTAAGTGTGCTGGTTTTTTTATGTATTGGTTGGAAGTTAATTTAACCAAAGGTAAAACTAGGGATCAATAATAGGGTATATGACTAAGCTCAAGGTTTTACAAAATATAAATATTTTATCAAAATATAGGTCAATATGTGCCAATAGCAAAAATTCTCAATTAAAAATATTACGTCTAGCCGGTTTTATGATCATTCAAAGATTCATGGGCAAGTCCATTTTAAAACTATGAAATTATTAAAAAATAATTATACCATTAAATAACCCATACAATTTGCACCAATTATTATAATAAAACCATTGACATAAACGAAACATTTGATATAGCTACCATACAAAATTCAAATGAAATGCATACAAAATACTCAAGTGTGACGTCACATTTTAGTAGCCATTTGTAGGGAGCGTTTTGGGTTTGCCCAAAATAATGTGATTTTAAAGTTGTGATATCTCAGGTGGTTTAAATGAGAATCAAGTGATTTTTTCAACGATGTTTCTATCATTGAGAGGTCTTTTGATTGCAAAAATAAAAAAAAAATAGTCATGTACCGTATTCGGCCCTTAGGCGGTAATCCAAAATTCGAGTGCACAAGCAGAGAAAATAGTTAACAATAAGTATTAATAAATAGTATAGTTGTTTGTCGAGAGACTGGAGCCGAATTGACCCGAAAACCTCATAATAGGTATTGTGAATAAAGTCCATTTAGCATGTTAGATCAACAAATAAGCGAAATCAGCTGTTTCATGCACTATATCCACCCGGAGATATTCGATTTTGTACGGAACAGCTGATTTACATGCTAAATGGACTTTATTCATGGTCTATTATGAGGTTTTCAGTATATAAACGATAAAAAAAGTTGGTGTAAGTACATTGATGTGTGGCTGTCCGTACGATGTAATTAACATACAGGGTGTATCTGTGGACATTTATATCCCTTTAATCATGTGTTTTACCAACCATTCTGAGCATCATTTGTTCGACGACTTTTCGGAATAAGTCGAACATTTTTTCGACTCCCCATACAAAATAACCACGTGACCGACTTTGTATGACAAGTTGAATTTTTTTGGTTGAAGTCATAGAACAAATGTTGTTCAGAATAATTGATAGAACACGTGGTTAAAGGGATGTAAATGTACACAGATACACCCTGAATACACCGTGCTTTTTTAACCGTCTCACTCCCTTATTAAGGGGATTATACTGATTATAACATGCATTTTTCCCCACGTAACATAGGACTTACAAATTTCGTCGGCTTGGTAACGCGTTCAGTGGTCTAATTGGTAGAACATTCACCCGGATTGTGGATGGTGTGGGTTCGAGTCCTGCCTGAACACGAGATGAAATTTTAAGTGTGTTATTTACTTAAGGGAGTAAGATGTATAAAAAGGCTCGGAGTGTATTTTCCAATATAACAGTCTCCTTAGATCAGTCCAATAAATGTTCATAGAATATTAGCTAGCACTGTCATACAGAGACATTTAGAAGTTGATGTTACTCGGCTGGCTGGTCCCGAACTGGTAAGCTTCTTCGGTCTTCTCCGGCTGAGCTGTAGCGTCTTCTTGCTCTGCGAAGTATGTGTCAAGGATATGCAGAACTTTTTTGTACACCTGAAAAAGGATTCAAAAGTGATTACGGGGGCTTTTACAGGTGAGTGAGTTAAACCAAATCTTTTTTTTATTTAAAATGTATTTTTTATGTGATAGGTGGCAGACGAGCAGACGGATCGCCTGATGGTCATCGCCATTGGAGTCACAAGTGCGCTGCCAACCTCTAAACCCCCTTTCCCCTGGATTGGGCCTCCGGTACCCTCACTCACCCAGCGGAACACAGCACAATGCTGCTTCACGCTGGTTTTCTGTGAAATTGATTAAATTAATTGATTATGGGGGCTTTAACAGCTCATTGGCGCCGCCAATGGATCTTAAACAAAATCCTTTTTTATTTAAAATTAATAGTTTTTTTTTATTGAATGTTTTAATTTCATTACAGTTAGTTAGAATCAATTGGCGTCGCCAATGAGCCGTAAAAGCGCCCCGTGAAAGAAGTAGGCTTCGGCATCAAATTAGCCGGATCGATCGAAGTGATACCACAGCCTCAGAGATAACCGGCGAGAAATAGCGCCTGCGCTACGTTTCGCCGAGTGAGTCAGGGTACCGGAGCTCCAATTCGTTGGGAAGAGAAAAGGTTGGCAGCGCACGTTGTGAATCTACTCCTGTTGACATTCAAGCAGTTTGTCGTGGCCGCGGTGGGAGAACCACGCTTCGGCATGAATGGGCATTCTCGAACGGAGCGATACCAAAACCTCACTTCAGCGAATAACATTGCGAGAGCCGAAAGTGAGAGTAACGGAGTCCCAATTCGGTGGGAAGAGGAGTTAAAAGGTTGGCAGCGCACTTGTGACTCCACTGGTGTGCGATTGCAATCGCATACCATCAGGCGATCCGTCTGCTCGTTTGTCACCTATCACATAAAAAAAATCTATGCTTATAATCAGGTACTCCGTCTGCTCGTTTGCCACCTATCACATAAAAAAAATCTATGCTTATAATCAGGTGATCCGTCTGCTCGTTTGCCACCTATCACATAAAAAAAATCTATGCTTATAATCAGGTGATCCGTCTGCACGTTTGCCACCTATCACATAAAAAAAATCTATGCTTATAATCAGGTAGTCCGTCTGCTACTTTGCCACCTATCACATAAAAAAATCTATGCTTATAATCAGGTAATCCGTCTGCTCGTTTGCCACCTATCACATAAAAAAATCTATGCTTATAACCAGGAGAACCACGCTTCGGCATGAATGGGCATTCTCGAACAAAGTGATACCAAAACCTCACTTCAGCGAATAACATTGCGAGAGCCGAAAGTGAGAGTAACGGAGTCCCAATTCAATGGGAAGAGGAGTTAAAAGGTTGGCAGCGCACTTGTGACTCCACTGGTGTGCGATTGCAATCGCATACCATCAGGCGATCCGTCTGCTCGTTTGTCACCTATCACATAAAAAAAATCTATGCTTATAATCAGGTAATCCGTCTGCTCGTTTGCCACCTATCACATAAAAAAATCTATGCTTATAATCAGGTGATCCGTCTGCTCGTTTGCCACCTATCACATAAAAAAATCTATGCTTATAATCAGGTGATCCGTCTGCTCGTTTGCCACCTATCACATAAAAAAATCTATGCTTATAATCAGGTGATCCGTCTGCTCGTTTGCCAGACTATCACATAAAAAAATCTATGCTTATAATCAGGTTGATCCGTCTGCTCGTTTTGCCACTACAATAAAAAAATTATGTATAACAGGAGAACCACGCTTCGGCATGAATGGGCATTCTCGAACAAAGTGATACCAAAACCTCACTTCAGCGAATAACATTGCGAGAGCCGAAAGTGAGAGTAACGGAGTCCCAATTCGGTGGGTAGGGGAGTTTAAAAGGTTGGCAGCGCACTTGTGACTCCACTGGTGTACGATTGCAATCGCATACCATCAGGCGATCCGTCTGCTCGTTGCCACATAAAAAAAGTCTATGCTTATAATCAGGTGATCCATCTGCTCATCTGAGATCTATGATAAAAATTAAAAATTTAAAAGACCCCTGACACAACTAAAGCTCTTTCATTTGACCTTGAGGCAGTTGGAACAACAAATAGGTTATTCGTCATTTTCTGACGGCGGGGCGTTGGATTTTCGAAATTTGTTCATACGTCTAAGTATATTTGCTACTCAAGCCCTTGCTTATGATACCCATATTGGGAGGTTGGTTTAACATAAATCCAAATCTTTGTGACGGCGGCCATTTTGGATCGATTTTATCCAACATAGCTAAGAACACTCCCTCCTTATTCATCTTCCAACAGAAAAAAAAATCGAAATCGGTTCGTTTGTTCGGGAGCTACGATGCCATAGACACAGACACGTCAAACTTATAACACACCGTCGTTTTTGCGTCGGGGGTTAAAAGAGAAAAGGTACGGTATTTACCTCTTCATTCTCATGTTGCTGGAGCGCTTCGATCTGGTCGAGGGCTCCGATCTCCTCCAGCTTCAGGCAGAGCGGCTCCACCTGGCCAAACTTCACTGCCGCCTGTAATCAATTCAAGTTAAGATCAATATTTCAAGTTAAGGTGACGGTTAGGGCACACTAGCGACGCCAATCGATTTTAATTTTTAGCTACTTAACCGGATCTATTTTAAATACTTGTACGCGAAAAATTGATTCACTCTAAAAGTGGCCGCTTTTGGCGGTAATGAATTTTACGCGTACAAAAACAGACCCAACATTTGTGCATGGTTATTTAATAAATAGTATAAGTGTTTGCCGAGAGGTTGTAACCCCGAAATTGTTTTAGTAGCTAAAAATTAAAATCGATAGGCGTCGCTAGTGTGCCCTACCCGTCACCTTAAGTCAGAAGCATGGAATCGCTCACCATCATCGCTCAATCTACACTAATATTATAAAGAGGAAATATTTGTATTTTTGTATGTTAGTAATGAGTAAACTCAAAAACTACTGGACCGATTGCAATAATTTTTACACCTTTAGAAAGCTGCATTATTCAGAAGTAACATAGGCTATATTTTATCCCGGTACGGGAAGTAGTTCCCTCGGGACGCGGGTGAAACCGCGTGAAACAGCTAGTATCATATAATTTACACCCTTCAGAAAGCTACTATTTGAAATCACACGAAATTCTTGTCATCGCATTAAAGAGAATCTATATTTTTTTTTAATATAAGCGATTGCCGCCACCAATTGATTACGATTGATTGATCTTTATCTGGGATTTTTTTAAAATAAATAAACTATTCTTTTTTTCTTTTTTAAATAATAATTCTCACAACATCTCATACGGTGACCTGATTCCGTACTAAGTAGCTTAAGCACTTGTGTTACAGATATCAGACAACAGAGGAACACAAATATATACTTAAATACATATATTACACTCAGACAATGAACAAACACAAGTGTTCATCGCACGAATGTTTGTCCAGGGTGGGGATCGAACCCACGACCTTTGGTGTATTCATTCATTGATGACCGTTTGGATCTGTGTACGCTCCAACCGACGCGTTGGATCAGTGGTAGTGAACGCTGCCTCTGGTGCAAGAGTTTGGGGTTCGATCCCCGCACAGTACAAACATTTGTGTGGATAAACATGTCTGTTTGTATTTGTCTGTCATAATATTAGGTGACTATTGGCTCGGTAAATAACCACACGATTGAGGATATCACCTAAGCATTCAGATCTATATGGCATCATTGGTTATTCAACTCCATTAAGGGATCTTCTAGAGGGCAATCCAAGTATTAGCCTGGGTGTTTTCTATATATTATAAGTAGGTATGTATTACAAAAGAAAAGTATTAAAATTATATATTTCGCCTTTTTACAAGAACAACGTGACATCTCAAGAACCTCTTTACAAATAGAACGTGACATCTCAGCAGCTTATTCATGAGATGTCACGTTGTTCTTGTAAAGAGGTTCGTGAGATGTCACGTTGTTCTTGTAAAGAGCTTCGTGAGATGTCACGTTGTTCTTGTAAAGAGGTTCGTGAGATGTCACGTTGTTCTCGTAAAGAGGTTCGTGAGATGTCACGTTGTTCTTGTAAAGAGCTTCGTGAGATGTCACGTTGTTCTTGTAAAGAGGTTCGTGAGATGTCACGTTGTTCTCGTAAAGAGGTTCGTGAGATGTCACGTTGTTCTTGTAAAGAGCTTCGTGAGATGTCACGTTGTTCTCGTAAAGAGGTTCGTGAGATGTCACGTTGTTCTTGTAAAGAGGTTCGTGAGATGTCACGTTGTTCTCGTAAAGAGGTTCGTGAGATGTCACGTTGTTCTTGTAAAAGGCTACATGAGATGTCACGTTGTTCTTGTAAAGAGGTTCGTGAGATATCACGTTGTTCTTGTAAAAAGCTACATGAGATGTCACGTTGTTCTTGTAAAGAGGTTCGTGAGATGTCACGTTGTTCTTGTAACGAGGTTCGTGAGATGTCACATTGTTCTTGTAAAGAGGCTATTTGCAATTCCCCTGTTGGTTCTGATATCCGTAACACAGGTGTTTGAGCTACCTATCTCGGAGTCAGATCAATGTATGTGATGTTACGAAGTATTTAAATACTTAGCGAACAGATCATGCATGTATTGTTAGTGTGTTTTTAATAAATAAATAAATAATAATTCTCACATCTCATACGTTGACCTGATTCCGTACTAAGTAGCTTAACACTTGTGTTACAGATATCAGACAACAGAGGAACACAAATATATACTTAGATACATATATTACACCCAGACACTGAACAAACACAAGAGTTCATCACACGAATGTTTGTCCAGGGTGGGGATCGAACCCACGACCTTTGGCGTAAGAAGCGGGGTCACTACCAATTGCGCCATCCGGCAAGTCAAATAACCATTCGATTGAGGATATCACCTAAGCATCATTGGTTATTCAACTCCATCAAGGGATCTTCTAGAGGGCCATTTAAAATCAATTTTATTTATACTTATCTATTTTATTGAATGCTATTGGTGGTTGTTGCTATGGGTTGGGTGACCATTGCGCATCCAGTTGCAGTGCGTATGATCCCGCGTTCATCGATTTCTCATCCGGTAGCAATGGGTCGATATAGTTACTTAAGTATAGGTGCATAATAACTGTATGCGCGCGCTAGAAGTTGTTTTGATTTGTTAGCCGTAATAATTTTATATTTAAACTGTAGATACCCACACTCCTATTTATTCATTATAATAATTTAAAAGTATGTTTATCATTATTTGATATTTTTTTTCTTAGTAGATATATATACCTACATTACACATACACGTTAGGTACACAAAATACACTAGACAAGCGTCCGTGGCACTCACTCAGCTGGTTTCACTAAAAACCAGCGCGAAATAAGCTGAGTGAGGGCCATTTATACTAGACGTCATAACACATCATAATATTCATTTTGCACTGTCTGGACATGATTGAATATACTTCTGTTTCTTTTTTTCCTTTTGTTTTATTTATATGTATTTTTAATTGTTTTGTTTTCTGTTTGTGCCAAATTGTGTTCTGTTTACAACTGCTATAAGTTCTGTGTTGTGATGTCTATAATATTTGGCTGACCGGATGGCGCAATTGGTAGTGACCCTGCCTCTTACGCCAAAGGTCGTGGGTTCGATCCCCACTCTGGACAAACATTCGTGCGATGAACACTTGTGTTTGTTCGGTGTCTGGGTGTAATATATGTATTTAAGTATATATTTGTGTTCCTCTGTTGTCTGATATCTGTAACACAAGTGCTTAAGCTACTTAGTACGGAATCAGGTCAACTTATGAGATGTTGTTAGAATTATTATTATTATTTTTGTTGAGAATTTTTCTTTCTCGAAACATTGTTCAAAATATTTCGGTATTTTGACTGGGCTCACGGGCCTAGACCAAGTGAGTCCCAGTTTCCACTGTAGAAATTTCCACTGTAGGTTTATTGGTGAGCTATCATCCTGAAGGAACTTTCGAACAATACGGCAGGTATTGAGAATGGCGGCTTTCTGCATCGTCATGTAAGTGCTTTCAGGTAAGTCTAGATTTCTTAGGGACGCCAACAAATGCTTGGGGATTACTCCAGTGCTAGAGAGCACCAGCGGCACGATGTATACCTTATTCATTTTCCAAATTTTTACTATTTCTTCTTTTAACTCTGTGTATTTGTGTATTTTATCTGTTATGGTTTTATGTAGATTATGTGTTTGGTATCGATATATCTATTAAATAAACTGTATTCTTATTCTTGTCAATTAAAGTAATGTCAGGTCTATTATTGTGAACGGTTCTATCTGTTAATATTACGCGGTCGTAGTACATCTTGTGACTATTGCTTTCCAGCACTGGTTTTGGGTTATACTGATAAAAATAAAAAAGTACATAACTACTTTGGAGATAGAACTTTGAAAAAAAAGACTACCATATCTTCTTAATAGCTTGCCGGAGGACATTCGACGGGAACCAGTCAAAAATATATTTAGAAACAAACTAAGAAAGTATTTTCTTGATTTAGTTTCAAATTATATACCCTATTGTGCTATAACTCAACCGATCCTGCAGACAAACTGTGTAAACAGTTTTGCAGGACAAGTATAATTTGTAAACTAAATTTGTAAGTTTAATAATAAATACATTAAATAAATAAATAATAAATATGGCAAGGCCTTCCCAGTGGTTAGCTTGTGTTTTAATTGTAGGAATGAGTATTAAAATATTTAATAAGTTACCACAAAAGCTTGTTGATTTACCAATGCCTAAATTTAAAACACATGTTAAAAATTATTTAATGGCAAAAGCCTATTATACAGTTAATGATTACTTAAATGACAAGAATTAGTGGAAATGATAAACTGTTCGCCTACACCCATGATACTGTACTTAAAAAAATTTGGTGATTAAAAAGAGTAACTGGCGAGTTTCTTGCCGGATCTTCTCGTCAGAATCAACTTTCCGATTCCGGTGGTAGAATCACATTATATTTATTAATATCTTAGTATATTTTTTGTATCGACATATATGTTTAATTACATGTATAATATACATAGCTATAATTTATATTTTTTTCATGTATGACGATTTGTAAGAGCTGTATATAAGCCTATGCAAATAAAGAACTTTTGAATACGGTATTTGACTATTTTTTTTTCATTTGTGTAATCAAAAGACCTCTCAATGATAGAAACATCGTTGAAAGAATTATTTGATTCTCATTTAAACTACCTGAGATATCACAACTTTAAAATCACATTATTTTGGGCAAACCCAAAACGCTCCATACAAATGGCTACAGAGATGTGACGTCACACGACAGTATTTTGTATGCATTTCATTTGAATTCTGTATGGTAGCTATATCAAATGTTTCGTTTATATCAATGGTTCCATTATAATAATTGGTGTAAATTATATGGGTTATTCAATGGTATAATTATTTAAAAAAAATTTCATACTTTGAAAATGGACTTGCCCATGAATCTTTGAATGACCATAAAACTGGCTAGACGTTATATTTTTAATTGAGATTTTTTGCTATTCGCACGTATTTACCTATATTTTGATAAAATATTTATATTTTGTAAAATCTCGAGCTTAGTCAAATACCCTATTTTAAAGTTGTGATATCTCAGTTAGTTTAAATGAGAATCAAGTAATTCTTTCAACGATGTTTCTTTCATTGAGAGGTCTTTTGATTACACAAAGGAAAAAAAAATAGTCAAATACCGTATTGGTGTAAGATTATGTTTTTGTGTGTTAAATAGTGTTATTTTAAGTACTGTATGTTTCCTTACAATAAAGAAAATAAAATAAATAAATAAATAAATTGTGTTCTGTTTACAACTGCTATAAGTTCTGTGTTGTGATGTCTATAATAATAAATATTATCTTTCGTTCTTTCAAAATAAGTTAACCTGCAGCAGATTAGTGAGTCCGTCCAGCACGACGGCCACGGCGCGGTGGTCGGGAGCAGCCAGCAGCGCGCAGTAGGGCTCCAGGAAGCCCGCCGCCAGCAGCGAGTCCAGCTGCGGGCCCGTGCCTCCGAGGCACAGGTTCGTGATCGCCCACGCCGCTTCCTTTTGACACCTAGATTATGAAGTTCCTAACATGAGACACTGAAGAACAAATGTTTAGGTCTTTACCTCAGAAATGGACAACATTTCATATTTTTAACATGTCCATATTGTTTTTTTTTTATATGAAAATAGACATAAAATGAACAGACCCATATTTTTTCTTTTTTCAAAATTTGTCCATTTTCATGCATAAAATAATTATTGAAATTCTTTTTATTCTAAATAGACGTAAGCGCCAAATGACGTCATCGGACGGCTATTATATTAATACAGCGATATTCCTTTGCTTATCATTGTTTTAATAAAAAAAAGGTACTACTGTCAAAGGTAAATAATACTAGTGTCAACATTGTCAACGTCATTCATACATTCAACGTTGACAAGTTGTCTTTTTTTTTTTGACAGTTACATGTCATGAGTTTGGCATTACGTAAATTTAAAACTATAATGTGCTAAGCAAAGAAATATTTTACATTCTGCCGTCCGATGACGTCATCCTACGTTTTTTAGTTTTTAATTTTTTTCTCAGTCAATAAGCAATATAAAAAATGAATAAATATATATTCGAGCAGCGGAAAAGTAAACAAAGAATTGGTATTTTTTGTTTCAGAGCTTAGCAATTTTGAAAATGTTGGCCATTACCATTTTAGATAGATAGATAGATAGATATGCTTTATTGCACAAAAAAAAAACACAACTTTAAAAGGCATTACAGAAACTTAATAGTACAATTTCGGCGGTCTTATTCGCTGGAAGCGATTTCTACCAGACAACCTTCAGGCAAAGGACATTTGATAGTAGAGAGGAGGTTTTGTAATGGCGATTTTCTTAAAAGTTGTATTCACCAGACTAAAAAGAGTAACTGGCGAGTTTCTTGCCGGATCTTCTCGACCAGAAACAACTTTCCGAGCCGGTGGTAGAATCGCATTATGTTTATTTACTTTTTTTAGTATATTTTATGTATCAACATCATCATCATCGTCATCGTCAGCCCATTCGAATCCCCACTGGGGCACGGGCCTCCCTGAATCACATGAGGGGTAATTGCCATACTCACCACGCTTGGCAGACGGGTTGGCGAGGGTTTTGATACAAATGCAGAGTTTTCCTTCTCTGGGTGCTGATGATCATGCCAACAGCTTTACCTTAGTCGCCTTTTACGACACCTCGGTAAGAGTGAGGGTGGCCTATTCTACTCTGCCGGGAACCACACGGCATGTATGTATCAACATATATATGTATTAACATGTAAATTATTACATAAGTACTTATAAATAGTTTTAAATCATTCAAATGTATGACGATTTGTAAGTGCTGTGTACAAGCCTATGCAAATAAAGAATTATTTGATTTTGATTTTGAGTAAAGTATCAGACTATAAACTGTCCTAATGCATTTCAATTCATCATAGAAATCAAGTTATCGCTACTATAAAAGGATTAGGCTTAATTTTTTAATAAAAAGTTATTATTGATAAAAACGTTATTCTGCATTGGTCGAAATAAAAAACTACTATTTCTATACCCAAAACTGAAATTCAAGACCAAAAAATCTACTACAATGTTGCCATGGACAACATTTCAAAATTGCTAAGCTCTGAAACAAAAAATACCAATTCTTTGTTTACTTTTCCGCTGCTCGAATATATATTTATTAATTTTTTATATTGCTTATTTATTGAGAAAAAAATTAAAAACTAAAAAACGTAAGATGATGTCATCGGACGGCAGAATGTAAAATATTTCTTTGCTTAACACATTATAATTTTAAATTTACGAAATGCCAAATCCATAACATGCAACTGTCAAAAAAAAGACAACTTGTCAACGTTGAATGTATGAATGACGTTGACAATGTTGACACTAGTATTTATTTACCTTTGACAGTAGTACCTTTTTTTTATTAAAACAATGATAAGCAAAGGAATATCGCTGTATTCATCCGTCCGATGATGTACGAGCTAACGTACCTACGTACATTTTCATAATTTTGTATATAGATAATTTTACTGCATTTCAATGACCTAATTAACGCGTTTGCATACGCCAGCAAATCAACTTTACTTGAGCAATAAAATCAGTCTTGTATTAGCAACCTAACAAGCCGGTTTCATTTATCACTCCTCGGAGTCCCCCATATCATAGCATAGCATAACATATCATACTCTATCTTATCATCTCTTAGAAGTGTGGGGAGCACACCCTACATTCTTTTGGTCCTTCGAGCACTCGTTGCGGGACCCATCGGTGATCAAGCGAGTCGCGTTGATCAAACAGAACTTTGCGTCGTGAATTTACCGAGTGACACGTGTCAAAACCTCGCACAGTTTTAGCATTACCTATCGTCGGAACATTCTGGCAACTTCGCGTGTGAAGTTTAAGTGAGGTTGCACTCACTTATCATCAGCATCACTTTCTTGGGCTATCGATCAGCTCGAGAAAGTCTCCGATCATCAGCAGTAGCAGTTCACGGGCCAACGGAACTTAGTCATTTGGCAGCAGCCAGCAACATCATTGTCGTCGAAGCTTTCTCGTGAGGGGGAGGAGCTTCACCCAGCAGCAAGCAGCAAGTGGAGTAGCAGCTCCAAAACACTCTACGCATCCTCGCCTTATCAAGTAAGATTGTTCCTTTATCACTTTCGTCGAGCAGTACATCAGCATAATGGAAACTACTATCATCCGTCAAAAAGATATTTAGACCAATTCAAGCAGGTTAAAATCAATTTTGATAAGGACTCGTCTAGTAGGAAAACTGTTGATTATATTAATAAACGTCTAGAAGCAATAGATAATCTCTGGGAGAGTTTGACCAAAACAACCGCCTACTGGAGAAATTAGAGGATAAATCACAGCAGTATTTTACAGAAAAGATCTATCAGCAAGTATTAGATTTTTATAAAACATTACGTGATCGCATCTCTTCTTACGGAAGGATGACAAGGCACATCAACCTGACGGGGTGGTTACTGAGCTCCTTAGTCAGCAACGCACTAACTTTAGAGCATTAAATAGGCTTATTCAGGGCATAGACATAAATATGATTACTGAAAAGTGGGAAATAGAAGATGAGTTGAGAAAATTTGCAAGCTCGGTGGAAAAATATCGATAACATCACTTGCAAATAGATAATATATTACAAGGTGGTGATTTAATTTACGACGACGAATTTAGCAAAAATGAATCTGCATACAAACGTATCAAGAGAGTATTGAATCAAAAATTATGTGCAACTGCTCATGTTCAGCAAGCAACTCCTACGCTGGACATCCCAGTGTTTACTGGAAAGTAACAACTCTGTGGCCTACCTTCTATGACCTATTTGTGGAAACAATTCATAATAGCAAAAATCCTTTCTAAAGCTCAAAAGATGCAGCATCTTAAGGGCAAGGTCAGGGGGGAAGCCGAACGTCTGATACAACATCTCACCATATCTGCAGACAACTATGATACAGCCTGGGAAATATTAATTCATCGTATAATAATCCCCAGCTGTTATTTACAAAACAAATAGAAACCTTTCTAAATCAGCCCATATCAATAAGCAGTCGTCTTACGAACTTAAAAGGTTATATGATACGAGCACTGAGTGCATTCACGCTATAGAAAACCTTGGTGTGGATACGAGCACCTGGGATCCACTATTAGTTCACCTGTTATCCAAAAAGTTAGACATTGCCACTTATACCGATTTCAAGGAAACGCGTAAATCTCCTAGAGATTTGCCTACATTCATGGATTTTATGGAATTTTTAGAGGCCAAATTCATTGCACTCGAACCTATCCATAGGCGGGAGAGGGAGAGAGAACTTACAAACATCCAAAAATATTCAAGCAAATCAGTACCATCCAAAATCATCATTTAATAAGAATCCCGACGGAAAACATTTTAATAGGTTTTATAAAGCAGCCCCAACTTTTACAACAAAATGTCCATTATGTTCATTTGATCACGAATTGTATCGATGCCACAAATTCGTCAGCATGACAGCGGACGCCAAGTTGAGGACGGTTTCGAAATACAATATTTGCCAGAATTGTCTTTACAAACACGCCGACAAATGCTACTCGGCAAAACGATGCAAAGAGTGTAATGCCGAACATAACACCTTATTGCACGATGCATTTACGCAATCATATCACCCAGTAACAAAACAATCGAACACGGTTGCGCCATCATCGTCAGCAAAATCTATAAATAAACCGCTTAATGTCAACCATGTAGCGGCTGATAAAGAGGAGGTTCTACTAACCACCTTATCACTGAGGGTGAAGGCAGCCGACGGCACATTCATCACTCTTAGAGCATTGTTAGATCAGGGTTCGCAGATAGCTCTTATTTCTGAAAACGCAGCCCAATTGCTTGGCCTGCAGCGGCAGCGTTATCATGCATCAGTGTCAGGTATAGGAAATGGATCAAGACCAGTAAGGGAGTCGTATCCATTGAATGTCAGTCTATTTATGATAATTATACATTTTCAACTCAAGCATTAGTAATTTCTCACGTAATCAATAACTTACCAAACAGTTCTTTAGCAAGCAAACATGGCCACATTTACAGCATATTGATTTAGCAGATCCATATTATAATGTATCTAAACCGATAGATATACTCTTGGACGCAAGCGTATACTCGGATATTATTATGAGTGGTTTAATTAAGGGCCCTAGTCAGGCGCCCATAGCACAACAGACCAAGTTAGGGTGGATCCTTTCTGGTGCGGTTAGGACATTTAACTGCAATGTTGTAATCAATAATCTACAAGATATAGCAAAGTACTGGGAGTTGGAAGACATTTGTGATAATACCAGCACTTTGACTAGGGAAGAACAATTTTGCGAAGATTTTTATCAAACTACTACGGAACGCTTAGATAACGGTAGGTACGTAGTAGCACTTCCTATGAAACCAGGGTATGAGGAAAGTTTAGGTTCATCGAAGCCAAAGGCCGTAGCACAGTTCAAGCAATTAGAGCATAAATTGACTAAGGATAATTCATTTTCTAGTAGCTACAAGCAATTTATAGATGAATATCAGCAATTATATCATATGCGGCCAGCTAAGAGTGATGAGGGGTCCTAGCTGTTTTTTACCTCACCATGGTGTTTTCAAATTAGATTCTAGCACTAGTCCTTTGCGGGTGGTTTTTAATGGTTCGTCAAAAACCACATCTGGACTCAGTCTAAATGACTTGATGGAGTGCGGGCCAAATCTGCAGGTTGACCTACAAAATCTCATTCTAAGATGGAGACAGCATAAATATGTCATCACTGCGGACATAGAGAAAATGTTCCGTCAAGTACTCATCAGGGAATCTGATCAACCCCTACAATCAATTGTATGGCGTGACTCTCCATCTGAGCCACTACGTGAATACCGGTTGACAACAGTCACATATGGGACGAAGGCAGCTCCATTCCTAGCAATGAGAACCTTGAGACAGTTAGCTAAGGATGATGCCGCCAAATATCCATTAGCAGCAGCAGCTCTAGAAAACTCATTTTTCACTGATGATCTTCTTAGTGGGCATGACAGCATAGAGTCAACTAAGGAGTTGCAACGTCAGCTGATAGCAATCCTAAAGGGCGCAGGTATGAATCTAAGAAAGTGGTCTGCGAACTCTGATGAATTGGTCACGGAACTACCTTCGAATCAAGTCGACATACCATTTGACTTTAAATGCGCAGAGTCTCGCAAGACTCTAGGGCTTAAATGGCACCCATCAGCTGACAATTTTACATTCGAAAGCAAATTAGAGCATAAAGAAACAAGCCACACCAAGCGCCAGTTGTTGTCTGAGATTTCAAAAATCTTTGACCCGCTAGGCTGGCTTTCACCGATTACAGTTAGAGCAAAATTACTTTTTCAAAAGGCATGGTCAGGCATGTCATGGGATGACAAACTTACTAATCAACTGCAAGAAGAATGGATTCAGCTCCGTGACGACCTTCAAAACATAAATCAATTTTCAATACCTCGTCATTTGGGTAACACAAAATCTAAATTCCAAATTCACGGTTTTGCGATGCGTCCGAGAAAGCATACGCATGCGCTATTTACATTATCAGTTATAACGATAAAGGTGAGGCCATATCAACGTTGGTTATTGCAAAAACAAAATTAGCCCCGCAAAATAAACAGCTGTCGTTACCCAGAAAGGAATTATGCGGAGCTCAATTGCTATCAACTGTCATGAAGAAGGTCATGCAAACATTTTCCAAAGAACAGGTACCATCAGTTCATGCGTGGACTGACTCAATGGTAACCTTAGGCTGGATCCATGGAGATATCACTCGTTGGAAGCAATTCGTAGCAAATAGAGTCAGCAAGATCAGAGATGTAATCCCAGCGTCTCAATGGAATCATGTTCGGTCTGAGGACAACCCTGCAGACGCTGCGACCAGAGGATCAAAGGCAAAGCATCTAGCAGACAATGCTTTGTGGTGGCAAGGGCCTAAATGGCTCCCTACATTCGATTCTAGGAACATGGATAACACCAAATATCAAAGTCCGAATTTAGAAACAAAACAAGCACGTGTGAACATCGCCTTATGTGATAGTAAACAATCAACGCTTATCACTGAACTATTACAAAATAATAGCTCAGTCACTCGCGTAGTGAAAACAATAGCATGGGTTTCACGTTTCGTGGCGCGTCTGCGTCTTCGAACATCCGAGCACGGTAAGGTCTTATCGCCCGTTGAAATTGAAAATTCCTACAAAATTATTATCAAACATATCCAACAACACGATTTTTGAAAGTGAGATAGCACAGTTGAAAAGCAAAGGGCACATCCAGCCTAACAGCAAGTTGGCCAGCCTATGTCCAACTTTAGATGAGTATGGAATAATGAGAGTCGGCGGTCGGTTAAATTATTCATCTTTGAGCAGTACAGCAAAACACCCAGTCATCTTATCAAATCATAGTCGATTCACGGACCTCATAATTCATCAGGCACATATCACAACATTACATGGAGGTCCTAGACTAACACTATCATATATAAGAGAAAGATATTGGGTAATCAGTGGTATGAATACCGTAAAACGGCAAATCAGGATGTGTGTAATATGCAGACGTTACAGCACTGAAAGGAGACAGCAGATCATGGCTGACTTACCGTCACCTCGAGTAACCCCATCACGTCCGTTTACACACACCGGTGTTGATTTCACCGGCCACGTAGACCTGAAATCTAGCAATGGAAGAGGTATACGATGTCATAAGGGCTATGTAGCAATATTTGTATGTCTGGCAACAAAGGCGGTGCACCTTGAACTGGTCTCCGACCTTAGCACACCAGCTTTCTTAGCAGCATTTCGACGCTTCTGTGC
Source organism: Marasmia exigua (assembly GCA_019059595.1). Lineage (NCBI taxonomy): Eukaryota > Metazoa > Arthropoda > Insecta > Lepidoptera > Crambidae > Marasmia > Marasmia exigua. Next base: position 9,262,615 of record CM032492.1, read on the forward strand.
ACGTCGCGGTACTCCATCTCATATGTACAGCGACAATGGCACCAATTTCGTAGGCAGCGATCGGCTCCTGAAAAAAGAGTATAAAGAGATATTAGCAAACATAAATCATGAGTTCTTTAATAAAATAGCAGAATGGAACATCAAATGGTCATTTAACTCACCAGCATGGCCGACAGCAGGAGGGCTGTGGGAGAGCGCGGTAAAGAGTTTTAAGCATCACCTGAAGCGCACCCTCGGCGAGCAAAAACTCACTTATGAGGAATTCACTACATTGATTCAACAGATAGAAGCCTGTCTCAACTCCAGACCTCTATTCCCTCTGACAGAAAACCCTGAAGATGATTACCTGACTCCTGGTCACTTTCTTGTCGGCGGATCTTTAATATCAAGGCCTCTTGGTAATGACAGCATGAACTTACCGTGTAGATGGCAGATGATACAAAGCATGACGAAGGTCATCTGGAGAAGATGGTCAAGTGATTATCTTCAACAACTTCATGCTCGCTCAAAATGGAGAAACCCAAGCAAAAACATCAACATAAATGATATGGTATTAATCAAGGATGATAACTTACCTCCCGGCAAATGGATCATGGGCCGAGTGCATGAAATACATCCTGGGAAAGATGGCTACGTTAGAGTGGTTTCCCTGAGAACACGAAACAGCATATTAAAGCGGCCAATCACCAAACTGGTCGTATTACCAATAAATAATGAGTCTTTTGAACAAAATCAAAATCCAGATCTGCAGGTACAGAAGCAAGATGTAAACAGTCAGAAGAAAATAAGGAGAAACCGTAATCAAAGCAAATTCAAAAACGTGTTATTTACTTCATTATTATTCCTTGCCATGTTATTTTCTCCAACTGTACAACAAGAGCAAAAACCTTACATGGTTACGCAAATTGAAGAGAATAAGGGCTTATATTTTGATAAGATGTCTAATCTGCAGTATATAAGAGATGAGTGGAAACTTGTTGTATACTATAACTTATCAACCTATTATCAAGGAATATCAGACATTGAGATGTACCTAGAGCATCTTAAACAATCACTGGTAGATCAACCAAATCAGCCCCAATACAAATCTATCATATTGCAACTAGACCATGAGTTGAACGAAATACAACATTACAACAGTTTACTTCATAATCAATATAAAAGTAGGCAGAAACGTGGCTTACTGAATGGAGTTGGCTATGTCGCTAATGCATTGTTTGGCGTACTAGACGAGAGGTTTGCTGAACAGTACGCTAAGGATATTGAGCAGATTGTCCATAACGAAAAACACCTACAAAAACTTATAAGAAATCAAACTATTGTGTTAGAAGCAGAGGCAAACATCATGAAACGAAATGAAGAGATCATGAACGCACAGTTCAAAACCATCGGCGAACATCTCCGCAACTTATCCGACGAGGTCAATGACGTTCATTTAGAAGTCCACAATGGTCTCTATGTGACGTCATCAGCTCTAGTAGCTAACATAATTCTAAATAATCTAAGACGCATGCAAGAAACATTGATAAACACTATCACTGATACTATGCACGGTCACATTGATAGTCACATATTATTACCTGAACAATTAAAATATCAAATACTTACTATTTCAAGTCAGCTACAGGGTGATCTCACAATGCCTGTAGAACAATCGAACTTTGTTGATATTTATAAAATGTTAAAGGTGTCGTCCAGATTATTCAGCACCTACCTTATCATTGAATTCAAAATCCCTCTAGTAAGCAAGGAAGCATATGAGCTTGTCAGAGTTATAAGTATCCCTCAGAACAAAAATCAGCATAAATATTACATTATTCCTAGTCATCCATACTTGGCATTCAATCTTAGAAAGGACACAGTTATGTTTTTATCAGAACATGATTTAAGTCTATGTCTTCATGTAACAGATGACAGAATATTATGTTCATTAGATAAGCCTATCTACAACATTAAAATCAAGGAATCAATTTGTCAATTAAATATAAATAGCGCATTAACAAAAGCAGCGCCCTGTGAATACAAAGAAACAAACTGTGACAATAGGTGGATCAAGTTACACGCGCGGAACGACTGGCTCTTCTCGTGTTGCCAAGAATGCAGTGCACGCATTTTCTGCACATCTGGAGTCTCAATGCTAAGCTTATCGGGCAACGGCCTTGTCACGCTAGGTCATGGTTGTGTGCTCAAGGACAATGATCTCTCTATTTACACTCACAATAATTACATGAATAGAATAACGGTGCAAAATGATATCAAAGTCCCAGAGTTATCTATCTTAAATAATATAATCAATACAACAATTTCTGAAGATCAGATACCTCAGAACCATACTCACATGTGGAAGCAGTTACAAGAGCAAATTGAGAACATAAAAGGACAATCTTACTTAGACTACAGCATTCATGACGTACACCACTATTCTGTTACGTATGTAATAGTTGCTGTATTGTTGATAATAGCAAGCACTTTCGCTTATTGGAAGTTAAAAGGCAGATGTCGACCGAAAGCAGCAGCCCCGGCGGTGCAGCCCGCAGCATCCGTGGTCGAGACACCGCTCGCGCTGCCCCGCGGCGTGGCCTGCAGCGTCGGCGACTTACATAGTGTCAGTGCGTCATCAGTGGCTAATGAGTGCAACCTACTGCGTAAATCAGTAAGCTGTATCAGTGTAGATCAAGGGACATCCCCTATTACATCTCGGTCAGTGTCGTTTCACGTCCCAAGTGTAGAATCACGCGAGTGAAAGTTATATTAAGTAATAATCATGAACATTTTAGCATAATAAGCATTATCTTTCGTATACATTTAACTTCAAAGTTATATCTTTTTGATTTTATATCATATTATGTTTTGTGAATATTCATTGACTATCAATTTATCAACTTTTATGTTTTTTTGAAATTGAATATTTTATAATTTTACAACATTTAATGTAAGTATGTACCCACGTTAGAGTACGGCCCTGGTACTTATTTAATTGAGTTATACATTAATCATTTTATTTTATCAACTATTCAGTTACCTACATTTTCTTTTCCTTGGTGGCCAAGATGTACGAGCTAACGTACCTACGTACATTTTCATAATTTTGTATATAGATAATTTTACTGCATTTCAATTGACCTAATTAACGCGTTTGCATACGCCAGCAAATCAACTTTACTTGAGCAATAAAATCAGTCTTGTATTAGCAACCTAACAAGCCGGTTTCATTTATCACTCCTCGGAGTCCCCCATATCATAGCATAGCATAACATATCATACTCTATCTTATCATCTCTTAGAAGTGTGGGGAGCACACCCTACAGATGACGTCATTTGGCGCTTACGTCTATTTAGAATAAAAAGAATTTCAATAATTATTTTATGCATGAAAATGGACAAATTTTGAAAAAAGAAAAAATATGGGTCTGTTCATTTTATGTCTATTTTCATATAAAAAAACAATATGGACATGTTAAAAATATGAAATGTTGTCCATTGCCGTGTGGTCCCCGGCAGAGTAGAATAGGCCACCCTCACTCTTACCGAGGTGTCGTAAAAGGCGACTAAGGTAAAGCTGCTGGCATGATCATCAGCACCCAGAGAAGGAAATCTCTGCATTTATATCAAAACCCTCGCCAACCCGTCTGCCAAGCGTGGTGAGTATGGCAATTACCCCTCATGTGATTGAGGGAGGCCCGTGCCCCAGCAGTGGGAACTTAAATGGGCTGACGATGAAAATAAAAGTGTGAAGTGTCACGTGTGTATCAGAAAGGACAATAAGAAATAAGACAGTAAATAATAACTTAAATAAATGTTTTGTTGTTTTGTTTTAGATGGTGTAAAGCTCAATTACAAAATAATAAATCCAAATTATAATGATGACGACCCGATTGGAACAGTGGTAGTGAACGCTGCCTCTGATACAAGGGTTGCGGGTTCAATCCCCGCACAGTAAGAACATTTGTGTGCATGAACATGTTTGTTTGTATTGGTCTGGGTGTATGCTATGTATTATAAGTATGTATTTACAAAAGAAAAGTAATATAGGTATATATTTGTAATCCCACTGTTGATTCTGATATCCGTAACACAGGTGCTTGAGCTACCTATCTCGGAGTCAGATCAATGTATGTGATGTTGTGAAAATAATCTCATTTCACCGGTCAAATGTATTTTTTAAAAACGTGTCTCCTTAATCACTCGACACTGGCAGAGTTATAAATGTGTATGCCATAGACAATACTGTAGCAGCCAAAAAGAAAGAAAAAAAACTTTCGGTAAAATATATAAACAAAACGCGTGTGTGTTATAAGGCGCGCTCAAGAGCGGTTTCCCAATGGATTAACCACCGTCTCCATCCACATAACAAAAGGCAACACAACTATTTTAACATTATTCATTATGAAAATTTATAAGAGACACAGCTTGCATTGTCTAGTTACACAATGTCTTAAAGAAAATCAAAATACAATCAAGTTTCATTCATCATTTTTGGTATTCGCAAATACTCACAAATTTCAAACAGCCATCTTGCTGTTTCTACTCGCACTTAAGGGTCACGATGGCGCGACAGAGATGGCGAGATGTCCGAGGAACGGCGAAGCTTGCCTCAAATTGAATTTGAACTGACGCACGCAGATCTCTTAATAACTAGCTTATAATAACTATGCATTATTTAAAAACTTACTTGACATCCTCTTCAGATAAAACGAGAAGTAGCTTTCCAAGCAATCCCTTGTCTATTGCTCTCTGAATTTGTTCAGTAGTTCCTGAAATCAAGCCAAAAGTTAAAAACTCTCTTTTAATTTTTAAAAATACAATCTGTCCAAATCCGTTTCGTATTCCTCGAACAATGTTTAGTGATCAGATTTTAAAATGATTTCATATTTTTTGCCCTGTTGGTCTAGTGGTTTAAGTACCAGGCCGCGATCTCGGGGTCCTGGGTTCGATTCCCGGATCGTGCAAAAAGTATGTTTCGAATTTTTCGAACATAGCTCGGGTTCGTGATCACCAATCCGCATTTGGCAAGCGTGGTGTGCCTAACCCCATCAAAGTAGCGATAACTTGATTTCTATGATGGAGGCCTTGTCCTGCAGAGGGACAGTTTATAGGCTGATACTTTACTTTTTTTTTCATATTTTATGATATTGTTGAGAAAAAAGCTACGACCTTTGTTTGACCTCTAGGAAGTCACATTTTTCGCCTCGAAATGAATTTGCAGAGCCTAAAACCTTCTATTAAAAACAGGAATACTGTAAACCAAATGTTGTCATATTGTCTCAATAGATGTCGCTACTAAGCCAATTGTTTTATTTATATATTTAACAAACAATATCAAACAAAACTCAGAAACAGTAGTGACAGTAGCCAACTGTCATGATAGTCTTCTTTTTTTTTATATGGCTCTACCCGAAGATAATTTGCAAATGTCAGGCAATAAAGATATTGAGAATAAGTAGGTAGGTAGTCAACAGTCGAAGTCAGGCAAGGTCACAGTCACTCAATAAAACGCCGGTGTTTTACGTTTTATCGACTTACGGATTCAGCGGATATCACTCTAGAAGCAATCGCGGGTTTTAAGACTCTATTAGGTCCAAGCAAGTTGTCACGAGACAACGCACTCGACACACAATAGCAGTGTTAAAAACGATACAATCCAACGATTCTTGTTATTAGGATCACTTTTCGGCACTTCTTCACTGCACAAATAAACACCAAATTTGTACACTAAAAACCACTAGACACTAATTTAAAACCTTTGAATTGCATCAGCCCATGCCCTACCCGCCGAATCCTCTTGATATTCATTTGGTTTCAGTGTTTGCATTGATTTTGTGAAGGATTTAGAGTATTTTTAAAAGTTGTAATCTGTGATCAACAGATGTCGCTAAAAGAACCTTGCAAAGTAAACCATGAAGTTAAAGTATCTATTCCTAAGGCCTGAAGTAATGATTTCAAAAAGCAATGGTTAAATATCGCCAAAATGTGTTTATTCAACAATACAACCACAACATGCTTAAGGCGACGGGTAGGGCACACTAGCGACGTCAATCGATTTTAATTTTTAGCTAATAATCCGGATCTATTTTAAAAATTTCGGGGTAACAACTTCTTGGCAAACACTCATACTATTTATTAAATAACCACGCCCAAAGGTTGAGTCCGTTTTATACGCGAAAAATTGATTGACGCCAAAAGTGGCCGCTTTTGGCGGGAATCAATTAGAAAAAAAAAACGGACCCAACATTTGTGCATGGTTATTTAATAAATAGTATAATTGTTTGCCGATAGATTGTAACTCCGAAATTGTTTAAAACAGATCCGGTTTAGTAGCTAAAAATTAAAATCGATTGGCGTCGCTAGTGTGCCCTAACCGTCATCACCTTAAGGTGAAGGTGAGGGCACAAATGTTGGGTCCGTTTTTGTATGCGATAAATTGATTCATGCCAAATGTGGTCACTTTTTTCGACGTTAATGACCTATTATCGCGTCGTGAAATCCCTACCCGTCACCTTAATCAACAGTTATATTACAAGGAATTACGTCACTTTAAGACTATTGGTTAGACAGTTAATTATAGTTAAATAAGCCAAAAAAATTAACGGGCTAAAAAATGGGCCCAAAGACTATGACTTCTTTGGGCCCATTTTTGCCATTACCTGCGAGTATGTTGGAGGCAGCCCAGGCGGCTTCCTTCATGAGGGACGGTTTGCCACATCTCAGTAGAGTCACGATGTGGTCTAAACACCCAGCATCGAGGCAGCGGTCCGTCTGGAGAACAGAGGACAAGACTATTTGACTCATTTCCAAAATAAATTGAACTCATCATCATCATCATTTCAGCCAATAGACCTCCACTTCTGGACATAGGCCTCCCTCAATGTTCTCCACACAGATCGGTCCTGTGCCTCCCGCATCCAGGCCTTCACCAGATCGTCGGTCCACCTTGTAGGACGCGCCACGGCTGCGACTTCCTGTACGCGGCCTCCACTCGAGGACCTTTCCGCCCCAACGGCCGTCTGTTCTCCTCGCTATGTGCCCTGCCCATTGCCACTTGAGGCATGCAATCCTTTGGGCTATGTCTGTGACTTAGTTCTCCTGCGGATCTCATCATTTCTGATACGATCACGCAAAGAGACTCCGAGCATAGGCCTCTCCATTGCTCTCTGCACATTGTAAGCAGAAACGTTTCATTAGCTTGGTAAATCCAACTTCCAGTAAGAGGTCGATCGACGAATCCAACTCGGCTGGGCAACGTTTGGGAATATATTTTCGGCCCATCTAATACTTCTCTGATTGTCACTCTCTTTATCTCACACACACACAATCATTATTTGTCTTCCCTTTCTGTCTCTTTTTATCTGTCTCTCTATTGTATTCTCTCTTCTATACGCAGGTGTCGCCGCTAGCAAACCTTACGGGGTCGCTGCGAGATCTCTCTCATTCACACACACTCACACATTGTCTGTATCTCTCTTTCTTTCTCTCCGCCTGTCTCTTACTTTCCACCAGCCTCTTTCTGACTATATGTCTCTTTTTATTGGTCTCTCTCTCTTGATATCTGTCTCTCGGTCTATCCGTCTTTCTCTGTCTCTATCTTATTATCTCTCTTTCTATCTGTCTCACTCTCACTATCTATCTGTCACAATCGCTTTATATCTGTCTTATATCTTTCTATCTGTCTCTCTACCCATCTCTTTCTATCTTATTATGTCTCTCTCTCTCTCTTCTACATGCAGTTGTCGTCGCTAGTAATCCCTACGGGGTCGCTGCGAGGTCTCTCTCTTTCTATCTATGTATCTCCATTTCCTATAATATATACCTCCAATCTACCTTGGTGGAGCGGAGCTGAACAGAGTTTTTTAATTTAAGTATCTTGGACATATACTCAGCGACGGCCTTAGAGACGATATAGACGTGGAAAGGGAACGAAGAGCATTGGCGGTCCGTGGCAACATGCTGGCCCGCAGATTCACTCGTTGTTCGGACCAAGTTAAAGTAACGCTCTTTAAGGGTTACTGTCAAAATCTATACTAGTCACTGGTAAATCGAGTGCGGGGAAGCGACAACAGCATCCTGGGGGTAGTGGCAGATGATCCGCATGCACCTGTGGTGAGGCACTACGTGCGAACCATGACTGAAATTTCAATGGGCACATCCGCCGGGTCGAGTTTGCAACGAGTGCCCCTAAGGTACATGGTACAGTGAGTAACCTTAATCCTTACTAATCCTTACTAATATTATAAAGGCGAAAGTTTGTTTGGATGGATGTATGGATGGATGTTTGTTCCTCTTTCACGCAAAAACTGCTAAACGGATTTTAATGAAACTTTACAGTAATGTAGCTTATAGATCAGAATAACACATAGGCTATAATTTATAAAGATATTGTGTGAACGCAGACGAAGTCGCGGGCAAAAGCTAGTAAATAAATAAAATAAAAACACTAAGTACCTATTTACTAACCCTATTATTAAGTTTTTTAAGCTATGGACCTATGTATGTTGTCTGCAATAAAGAAATTTGAAATTTGAATTTGAATTTCTCTCTCTTTCTCTCGCTCTCCTTATCCGTGTCTCTCCCATTTCTATGCGATCGTTGCGGCCGTCTGTTAGGTAAGATGGCGCCCAGATTTGCCTCTGTCTCTCTCACACATACACAACCATTATCCGTCTCACTCTTACTGTCTCTTTTCATTTTTCTCTTTCTATCTGTCTCTGTATTTCTATCTTACTATCTCTTTCTACTTATCTGTCACTCGTTCTCTTTCTATCTCTTTCTATATGTGTCTCTCTTCTATACGCAAGTTTCGCCGCTAGCAGCCCCTGCGGGGTCTCTGCGAGGTCTCTCTCTTTCTATATATGTATCTCTTGTCTCTCTCTCTCTCGGTCTATCTGTCTTTCTCTATCTATCTCTTTCTATTTTATTATATCTTATTATTTTATTTTGAAGTTTAGATTATTTTGAGCATTATCTTTATTAAATAAATAAATATTTCACAACATCACATATTGTTCTGACTCCGAGATAGGTAGCTCAAGCACCTGTGTTACGGATATCAGAATCAACAGAGGGATTACAAATATATACATATAATACTTTTCTTTTGTAAACATACTTATAATACATAGGAAACACCCAGACCAATACAAACAGACATGTTCATGCACACAAATGTTTGTACTGTGCGGGGATCGAACCCGCAACCCTTGGACCAAAGGCAGCGTTAACTACCACTGTTACAGACGGGTCGTCATTATCTCTCTTTTTATATTATATATCTCTCTTTCTATTTATCTATTCTTCTATCTCTCTTTCTCTATCTGTCTCTTTCAATCTTATTATATGTCTCTCTCTTTTAGATGCAGGTGTCGTCGCTGCGAGGTCTCTCTTATCGTAACTCTCTCTCTCTCTCTCTCACACACACACACACACACACAGTCTAAATCTCTCTCTTTCTCTGTCTAACTTTCTCTCTCGATCACTGTCTATCTATATCTCTCCCGCTATCTCTGTGTTGTTAGTTTCATGGAAATAACCCTTCCAATAGTTACCTGATGGTCGGATCCCGTCAGCATGTTCCCCACAGCCCTCAGCGCCGGTGTCCTGACCGCTGGAGCCTTGTGTTCTAGCAACTGAACCAGTCTTGGCAGAAGTTTGGGAGTGTTCTGCACCGCTTCTATGCGTTCGTTGGGGCCGTCTGTTAAGTAGGAGAGGGCCCAACATGCGTCCGCTGGAAATTATAATAAGAATTAGCTCACACTTCGTTTAGAAAAATTAGTTCTATTTTATCCCAATAGATGGCACTAGGTGTCTAATTATTATTTTCAATACCAATTTTCACATTTCTAACATCAAAATGGCGGACTTCCATACAATCTTTTAGCCCCCCCCCCCCCCCCCCTTAAGGGTTGAATTTCCAAAAATGTCAAAACAACTTGATCTTGATTTGAAATTAGGGGAACGTATTGGGATTTTCAGGACTCTTACTTTAAAATGGCTAAACCACCATACTGGCTTTTCATTTCCTAATTTACCCCCTTTAAGGGTAATAGTCAATAAGTCTGAATAAAGTTTTTATATTTCTTACATCAAAGATGGCGGACTTTAATATAAACTTTTAACCCCCTTAAGGGTTGAAAATTCATAAATCCTTTCTTAGTGCTCAATTTTACTATTAATGGAACCCCCCTCCCAAATTTCAAGTTCCTAGGGTCAGTAGTTTGGGCTGTGGGTGCATTTCTAGCCACTTAAAACCTTAGTCACTCCGGTTCTCCTTTTATATATGTAGATTTGTATTGTAACGAACATTTCGCAAAGTATAACACGTGCAGATAAAGAATGGGATCAGAAATGGCGGCGCATCTATTCACTTCTCGCTCGCACACATATTTGCGTCTATACTCGCACTCGTGGGGTGCGAGTATAGACGCAAATAGTGTGCGAGCGAGAAGTGAATAGTTTCGCCGCCATTTCTGATCCCATTCTTTATCCGCACAGGTTGTAGGTAGTTTTATGGCATTGGTAGGTAGGTAGGTAGGTAGACCAAAGGCAAAAGTAGGTACATCTACTTAAAAGTAGGTAGAGTTGGTAACACTGATACATTTATTGCATAATCACATTACATATTAAGTCAATTTAAAATGGTATTTTTTTCTATATGACATGATTAAGATGAGCTGACGGATTACCAGATGCTGATCAGGTGTTGCCCCCATTGACCCGCAACGCCAGTAAAGTGCTGCCCCTTCCCCCGAATGGACAACATTTCAAAATTGCTAAGCTATAAAACAAAAAATACCAATTCTCTATTTACTTTTCCGCTGCTCGAATATATATTTATTTATTTTTTATATTGCTTATTTTCTGAGAAAAAAATTAAAATCTAAAAAACGTAAGATGACGTCATCGGACGGCAGAATGTAAAATATTACTTTGCTTAGCACATTATAGTTTTAAATTTACGAAATGCCAAACTTATGACATGCAACTGTCAAAAAAAAACAACTTGTCAACGTTGAATGAATGAGTGACGTTGACACTAGTATTATTTACCTTTGACAGTAGTACCTTTTTTATTAAAACAATGATATGCAAAGGAATATCGCTGTATTCAGCCGTCCGATGACGTCATTTGGCGCTTACGTCTATTTAGAATATAAAGAATTTCAATAATTATTTTATGTATGAAAATGGCCAAATTTTGAAAAAATAAAAAATATGGGTCTGTTCATTTTATGTCTTTTTTCATATAAAAAAACAATATGGACATGTTAAAAATATGAAATGTTGTCCATTGGGGACCTTTATTCACAAGGCGAAACACAGCCCAGACGCTGCTTCACGCCGGCAAGGCCGTGGTATCACTCCGGCCGGGCCGGTCCATTCAGGGAGCCCAACTCTCAGGATATGTTATATTGTCATCATACGAAATATATCACTAAAATATAGATTTTTTTGTATGGTTTTCGGGTGATATCCGCCATGTTTTTTCATATCGAAAATCCTGAGAATTGGGCTTGACTTTTGAAGGTAGGAGACTGACTGATTTGCAAAAAATATTTTTTGTCCAAGTCTGACTACAATCGTACCTGCTGTAAAGCTACGATGAGGTCCTAGAAGATGCCTGTTCACTTCTGCCTAAAAGATGTCCAGATTATAATGGTCAGAAAACACAGGGACTCCCCGGCAGGGAGTTCCATTTTTTTTGCGATCCGCATTATAAATGTGGGATTAATATACTCCTATTTATATACTGCTACAGTCATTCAGTCTACAGATAGTCAGATGGTAATTGCTTCTTTGTAATCACCAGACTTACCAAATAAAGAATCATGGTCCAAGTGTACCCCGGGCTATAGAGCCACAGCTTTGGACGCTGAACTGGGAATTATACCCTTAGATGAGAAGAAGGCTCCTTTTGGTTTTCTATTCCATAACTTTAAGGGTAATCCTACATGATATTTAAATATTATCTTATTTTATCTCACCTAACACATCTTGATCGGTGATTGTCAGAAGTTCTGCAATCTTAGGCAACGCTGGTGCCACGAGCTCGAACTTCACCATCGGATTTTTATTTCTGAAAATGTATTATAGTCATCATGTTAATCAATCATCATCATCAGCCTATCGCAGTCCACTGCTGGACGTAGGCCTCTCCAATTGTTCGCCACTGTGATCTATCCATGGCTTCTCGCATCCAGCTCTTGCCAGCCATCCTGCGCAGATCGTCCCCCCACCTAGCCAGAGGGCGCCCTACATTACGTTTGCCAAGACGCGGTCTCCACTCCAGAACCCGTTTACCCCATCGGTTGTCGGTTCTGCGGCTAATATGGCCAGCCCACTGCCACCCCAATCAATAACATTCTATATTTATTTTAGTACTAATTTTAAACTACAGTTTAACATTAGTATTATAGTTGGTAACCTTACTAAGTCACGTTAAACTTAATGTTTTAATAATGTTTATTTTAGTTCTTCAGTTATTCTGTAGTATTAATCCCACTACTTATTTTAAATCACGTTTTAGAATAAGAGGGATGATGTTTGTGTATGCCTTTATAATAATAATTATTATTATTATAATATAATAATCCTCACAGCATCTCATAGGTTGACCAGATTCCGTACTAAGTAGCTTAAGCACTTGTGTTACAGATATCAGACAACAGAGGAACACAAATATATACTTAAATACATATATTACACCCAGACACCGAACAAACACAAGTGTTCATCGCACGAATGTTTGTCCAGGGAGTCTCTGTGTGAGTGAGTATGACTTTTCGTGTGTGTTGCCTTTGTCTTTATGAGAGAGTGCACGTCTATGTGTGTATTTGTGAGTATTTTTTTTGTATGTGTCATTATGATCGGAGTTGGTAGAGTTATTTTTGGTACATGCGATTTTTTCAAATAACATGGACATGGCCGGAATCCCGGGCTTAAAAATATATTTTATTCATGTTGGAAATAGTGTTACCTACAAAAAGCGATTCACGGTCGTACGGAGTGGAAATCAATTTTTCGCGTACAAATGTTGGGTCCGCATTTGTGCATGGTTATTTAATAAATCGTATAAGTGTTTGCCGACAGGTTGTAACCCCGAAATTGTTTCAAATAGGTCCGGCTTAGTAGCTCAAAATTTAAATCGATTGGCGTCGCTATCCCTGAAAGCTTAGAAATTGATTTAAATAGGTCCGGCTTAGTAGCTAAAAATTAAAATCGATTGGCGTCGCTACCCGACCTTAAAATAATAATGTATTTATTATTTCAATCCCGGATTCATAGTCAGAACCTCGGTGCATGTCCATATTAACATCTATGTTTGCGGTCAATTTTAGTGGTTGAAATACCGAGACGTGATCTCGGGGTCCTGGGTTCGATTCCCGGGTCGAGCGAAAGTATGTTTCGAATTTTTCGAACATAGCTCGGTTTTGTGATCACCAATCAGCATTTGGCAAGCGCGGTGATTAAGCCAAACCCCATCATAGTAGCGATGACTCGATTTCTATTATGGAGGCTTTTGCCCTGCAGTGAGACAGTTTATAGGCTGATACTTTACTTGCGTTCAATGAACCCAAATATCTCTACCTACTCTGATCGTTGTATGTGTGTATGTGACGGGTGTATGCATATATCTCCCTCTGTGTCATCATCAGCCCATTTAAGTCCCCACTGCTAGGGCACGGGTCTCCCTCAATCACATGAGGGGTAATTGCCATACTCACCACGCTTGGCAGACGGGTTGGCGAGGGTTTTGATACAAATGCAGAGTTTTCCTTCTCTGGGTGCTGATGATCATGCCAGCAGCTTTACCTTAGTCGCCTTTTACGACACCTCGGTAAGAGTGAGGGTGGCCTATTCTACTCTGCCGGGACCACACGACCATTACGGCTACGGCAGCCAATCTCAACGATCAGCCGCAGGATATATTATAGTGCTCAAGTGTGTGCGCAAACACAAGTGCACTCGCCATTCCCATACACTCAAATTACGATGGGACACCAACGGACTGGAGAGGAATTGGGCGCAGGACCTACGGGTTAACGTACTTTCCGAGGCATACATGACCACCGACTTCCAGACTCCGGGCTGACACTAAGAATTTCTTACCGAAATCTTAGGTACACATTTTTGGCCCGACCCGGGGATCGAACATCTTGCGCAACCGTCGCTTTAAATTGCGACCCACTAACCACAGCCCCACCGAGGCATTGATATTGTACATGGTCCATAGTCATCATAAATCATAGAGGTAGGATAAAGGATAAACAGTTACGTGAAAAAAATATTATACGTTTTTCTAAGTATATTCTTGTGTTTTAAAATGGCCACCCTCTGTGTATGTTAAGCATAATCATCATCATCAGCCCATTTAAGTCCCCACTGCTGGGGTACGGGCCTCCCACAATCACATGAGGGGTGATTGCCATACTCACCACGCTTGGCAGACGGGTTGGCGAGGGTTTTGATACAAATGCAGAGTTTTCCTTCTCTGGGCGCTGATGATCATGCCAGCAGCTTTACCTTAGTCGCCTTTTACGACACCTCGGTAAGAGTGAGGGTGGCCTATTCTACTCTGCCGGGGACCACACGGCAGAGTAGAATAGGCCACCCTCTGTGTCAATTCAATTTCAATTCAATTTATTTTTCAAAAACATGATGTTACATTAAATCAGCTTGTGATTGGAGCCTTCTTTTAAGCATAATAATGCCTGTGCCAGAAGACTCCGCTCTTCCATATCGTTCACACATTTGATATGATTAAAGAATACAGATTTTAAATAATTATATTCCCAATGTGTGAGATTGTGTCTACTTATATCATGTTTGTATGAAAATGTGGGTCGTGTGAATGAAAGTGTGTGATGTCTGAATGAAAGTGTGAGATGAGTGATTGAAAGTGTGGATATGTTAGTAGGTATAGTTTATATTGTGTGTTTTAATCTATGCAATTAAATGTGTAATAGTGAAACTAGATATGATCTGTCTGCTAATTTATGTTTTTTTTTATTCAATTTTTATTAAATGTAACATATTTTATTTATTTATTGTATAGTAATACTGCTTCCGTTTCCTCATATGTGTATGTTAAGCATACACAGAGCATGACTGCCTCGGTGGCGCAGTGGTTATTGGGTCGCACTTTAAAGCGACGGCTGCGCAAGAGGTCCCGGGTTCGATCCCCGGGTCGGGCCAAAAATTTGTACCTAAGTTTTCGGTAAGAAATTCTTAGTGGCAGCCCGGAGTCTGGAAATTGGCGGTCTTGTGCCCCCGTGCCTCGGAAAGCACGTTAAGCCGTTGGTCCTGCGCCCAATCCCTCTCTGGTCGTGTTACAGTGTCCCATCGGAATATGAGGGTAAGGGAATACAGAGTGCACTTGTGTTTGCGCACACACTTGAGCGCTATAATATATCCTGCGTACGTAGCTGATCGTTGAGATTGGCCGCCGTAGCCGTAATCGGAAGACTAACAGCTAAATAATACAGTAAACTTATATTAATAAGAAAAATCAGTGCCAATAATAAGTCTCCGCCTATGGTTGTAACAATAGCTTCGGGAAGCTAAATATGATTTAAACATTCTGGTGTCCAGGAAACAGTAAACAAGTGGGAAATTATTACTAATTATCAACTATTAATGGAGAGAGTGCCGCCATGTTACACCTAATCAGAATGCATGTCCTCAGCGTAACTAAAGACATGCACTCTATGACTGACCGGATGGCGCAATTGGTAGTGACCCTGCCTCTTACGCCAAAGGTCGTGGGTTCGATCCCCACCCTGGACAAACATTCGTGCGATGAACACTTGTGTTTGTTCGGTGTCTGGGTGTAATATATGTATTTAAGTATATATTTGTGTTCCTCTGTTGTCTGATATCTGTAACACAAGTGCTTAAGCTACTTAGTACGGAATCAGGTGAACGTATGAGATGTTGTGAGAATTATATACCGAATTTACTCTATGATGTTAAGCATAATGACCTGCACAAGTTGCTGTAGGTCCACACCGCAGTCCTGAGCTGCGCCGGCGCCGCGCCGGGCTCCAGCAGCGGGAGGAGGCCGCGGAGGGCTCCGTTCTGTAACACGCAGTCCCGCGGCGCGGCGCCGTCTCCGGCGATGTTGCCTAACGCCCAGGCTGACTGTTCCCCTACCACTCCACCTAGGGTTAGGAGGTGGACCAGTTTTGGGATTGCTCCACCCTGTATAAAAAAAAATAATTAAAAAAATCTGATCAACAAAAAAAAACCCCCGACAAAAACGACCATTCCGCCATTTTCTAACGGCGGCCATCTTGGTATTGAAATTTGACACAATAAACATATTCTGCTACTTAAGCCCTTTTATATGATTTCCATATTGTGGGATTTGTGCCAAAACATACTACCTTTGCGGATAAAGAATGGGATAAGAAATGGCGGCGCATCGATTCACTTCTCGCTCGCACACTATTTGCGTCTATACTCGCACTCGTGGGGTGTGAGTATAGACGCAAATAGTGTGCGAGCGAGAAGTGAATAGATGCGCCGCCATTTCTGATCCCATTCTTTATCCGCACGGGTTGTACAATCCATATCTTTGTGACGGCGGCCATCTTGGATCGATTTTTATAAGCTAGCAACATAGCTAAGAACACTCCCCCCTT
Organism: Marasmia exigua; assembly: GCA_019059595.1. Lineage (NCBI taxonomy): Eukaryota > Metazoa > Arthropoda > Insecta > Lepidoptera > Crambidae > Marasmia > Marasmia exigua. The sequence goes on from CM032492.1 coordinate 9,279,249, forward strand.
ATTCATCTTTCAGGCAAAAAAAAATCAAAATCGGTTCATTTATTCGGGAGCTATGATGCCATAGACAGACACACAGACACAGACACGTCAAACTTATAACACCCCATCGTTTTTGCGTCGGGGGCTAAAAAAAACTTATTTTGACTGTGGGTGAGCCACGCTTCGATCGATACCACGGCCTCACAGAAAACCGGCGTGAAGCAACACTGTGCTGTGCGTGCGTGCTTGGCGTACCTTGGGCTAAAAAGCGACACCTTACCTGACGTACTTAGTGAGGGTACCGGAGGCCCAATCCGGAGGAAAAGGGGTTTTAAAGGTTGGCAGCGCATTTGTGACTCAAGTGGTGTCGCGGGTGTCCACGGGCGGCAACAATCGCTTACCATCAGGTGATCCGTCTGCTCGTCTGCCACCTATCAGAAAAAAAAACTTAATAAGCAATTCAGGGTCTCGGTTTTTTTGTATACTTACGTTTATCACAGCTAAGGTGTGTTCGTGTGTCCCAGATGCGATGTTCGTGATAGCCCAAGCGGCCTCAAACTGTAAGTCCGGACTGAAACAACATGAATAGATGTTAAACTTGAAAGTAAAATATACAACTTTGCCATTAGGGAAATTAATCGAGAAACCCTAACTTTTGGAAACACTGTTTCAAATAGGAACATATTCCATTCCATTTCCTCCTCATCTTAGCGTGTGTTCCCTAGTTCCGTCCAAAGCTGTCTTTTACAACCCGGGGTACATTTGGACCATTATTCTAAATGGGGAGTCTGGTAATAGGCTATTTGACAGTGATAAAAATATACATTTCTTTTATAAAATCAGAAGCCCAATTCTCGTGCATGTGATATTTTGAGAACATGGCGGATATCACCCGGAAACCATACAAAAAAACTATGTTTTAGTGATATATGTCGTATGAAAATAAATGTCACGAGGCCGAGAATTGGGCTCCAGTGTTAATATATTTTTTGTGTGGTTCCCTCTATCTGGCCGAATTTCACTTGGCAGAACACACTTGGCATATTTTTATTTAGTCGAATATTTTTAACGCATATAAATTGTTTAGGATAATTGTTGTTTGGCCGAATGTTTATTTTGCCGAATTTACAATGGCATACTTATAAAAATGTAGAATGTTTTGTACTACTTAACTGCCGTGTCAAAAACGAATCGCTGCAAAACCGACTCCACGTAATCTTGTCTGCCCTACCCCTAGAATGTAATTCAAGTCCGCGTAGGCGCCAGGCGGTCCGCGAGCTGAGAAGCAGGTGGTTTGTAAGCTTGTCGCCGCGGCTGAGGCTGGCCGGCAAAGCCGGCCAGTAAGCAGAAGCAGCCTAGTGCCTAATAATATTAAAGACTTGCCATTAAAATTATTTAAGATAAGAATTGATGAGTGGCTTCTTGACAAATGCTTCTATAGTGTGAGGGAATATCAAACTGACATTAAATTCTAATATTAAAATAACTATGTATATAAATTGAAATTTATTGTACTATAAAATGATTATTCTACTGATATGTACTGATACTCTGACCAAAAGTGTTGAATTATGAATAATAATATGTATGTACCCTTGATTTTTAAATTATAACGAATATTAATTTTATTTAAACCTATAGATAGATATAATATATTTACACACTGGTACCTAATCCCAGTAGAACGCAATTGAAACTCTGTATTCTGTAAACCAACCTGTAACATTCGTTTCGTAAATAAAGAATTTTGTATTTGTATTTTGTATTTGACGATTAGCTCGCGTGGGACCGCCGGAGCCGCGCAGCGCCGTAACCGTGACAGAAATCATGCTTGCATTGCCAAATATTATGGATATGAAAAGTATGCATAAAGATGATTCTGAAAGTAAACTTATTAACCTACGATGTTTCTGCTTTTTCATATTATGGATAAGAAAAGTATGCCTCAGGATGATTCTAAATGTAAACTTTCTGCATATAAAAGTTCTGCCTTTTCATTATTATGGATATTGAACTTATGCCTAAAGATGATTCAGCCTTACAAAATTATGCGTTGTTTTGAGTATATGCTTACTGAGTACGTGCCAAAAGATTTTCGGCGAAACGAAGTTTCTGCCATTCGATATTATGTAATTCAAGTCAAAAGTTATGACATAAAAAGTAGAACCTTTTTTGTGGAGCGATTTATAATAACGCGAGATAAAAATATTGCTTTATTTCATCAAAATTCGTCTTCTAAAATTATTATTTTTTAAACAGGGGTCACGTGACTAAAAACGGCCCGTGACGTAGATTACGCGTAAGTCTATGGTTGATTGCCTTTCCTTCATAGGAAGAAATAAACAAAAAAAAGTCTATAAAACTATTTGAAAGAAACACTGAAACACCAACAAGCTCAATGTATATTTATGGACAATCTACGTCACTGGCCGCCATATTGCTAAAAGGCGCATTTTTGCTGCATATTTGAATATTGCATTTTCTTTTTCGTTTTTTTATTAAAATATCTAAAATAAAAACAGAAAAGTATTTTTTAGGGATGCTTATAAACAAATGAATACCCTAAGATATTTTTCAGAATTTTGCCAAATAGCCAATTACAATAATCATAATCAATCGTCTTTATTCAGGTAAATCACACCCATAATTCGTCGACTTAATTCTAATGGGACGTATCTCAATTTTTAACATTGAGCTGCTGGAGCCCAATGAACAGTTTTCCAGTAGGTATTTATAAATTTCGCAGTGATTCGCTAGATGGCGCAATCAGTCCCTGTAAATGTTAGGTGTGGTATGATATTTCATGTGGACCCAATGGGGCGACGTCCCGTCTGAACACGAGATGAAATTTTGAATGTGTTATTTATTTAAGAATAAATTGCAAAAGATTGCTATATAAAAATTTCAACTATAGCCACATAGATTTGAAAAATTTAGAGATGAATGTCCGGATTCGAACCCGGTCTCCCCGCAAGGAAAGCGCGTTTTTGTCCACAGAGCTACCATCACACTCATTTAAGGAGTCTGATTATACTGATGTTCAACGCTGAGGGTAATAAATGCCCAATCCGGGGGAAAGGAAGTTATGTGCCTCCACTGGTGTCGCTAGGGTCAATGGGCGGCGGCAATCGCTTACAATCAGATGATCCATCCGCTCGTCTGCCACCTATGACATAAAAAAAAACAACAGACAGTACAATAAGGCGGTCTTATCGCTTGTAGCCATTTCTTCCAGACAACCTTTGGGTAGAGGAAAGAAATATGGACTCACCATTCGTCTCTGTCCAAGGAATCGACCAATGGCTTGATGACCCCGGCTTCCACCATGATGGTTATGGGCGGGTTCTGTTCCCTGGAGAGCATGCGACGCGCCGCTCGGGCTGCAACCGTCTTCACAGCTAGGTCTGGCGACTTTAGGCCTGTGGAATAACGTGGGTGGGTGTAAGAGTCATTATGGTGAGCCCATGGAAATTGCCTTTCAGCTCAGAATGTCAATTTCCCTAAATATTAAGCGGTTTCAAATGTTGAGTTCGCGGAATGTCAAGTTCCCAAAATGTCAAGTTCCTTGGTCTGCCTTGTTTTTCTTTTTGGTCTGACCACGGCTTGACCACAATCGCACCTGATATAAAGCGAAGATGAGGTCTAGGATGGTACGCGTTTGGCTGAAATATGCCTGTTCACTCTTGCCTTGTGGTTCCCGGCAGAGTAGAATAGGCCATCCTCACTCTTACCGAGGTGTCGTAAAAGGCGACAAAGGTAAAGCTGCTGGCATGATCATCAGCACCCAGAGAAGGAAAACTCTGCATTTATATCAAAACCCTCGCCAACCCGTCTGCCAAGCGTGGTGTGTATGGCAATTACCCCTCATGTGATTGAGGGAGGCCCGTGCCCCAGCAGTGGGGACTTAAATGGGCTGACGATGATGACTCTTGCCTTAAAGATGTCAAGATTGTATTGGTCAGGAAAAACAGACCTCGGTAGGGAGTTCCATTCCTGAGCCGTCTGCATTATAAATGGGGAAGCAAATCGCTTCGTGAGGATAAGGGGTATTCCACCACATAAGGATGAACTACCCCTTATCCGCTCGCTTCGCTGCGCCTTGTCGCGGCGATGGAATGTGCTCGAGTGTACTGTTATAAAATGTTATTTGAAGTGTATAAAGTGATAAAAATATTATTTTACACTTTTTAGTTCAAGTTTTGTCTTAAAACGAAAGTCTTCAATGCGTGTGTGTTGCCAGAGATGACATACGAAACCGAACCGCTTACAATGTGCCGATTAAGGAGGCTCAAAGTCACCCAGAGAGCAATGGAGAGGGCTATGCTCGGAGTCTCCCTGCGTGATCGTATCAGAAATGATGAGATCCGCAGGAGAACTAAGGTTACAGACATAGCCCAAAGGATTGCATGCCTCAAGTGGCAATGGGCAGGGCACATAGCGAGGAGAACAGACGGCCGTTGGGGTGGATAGGTGCAGGCCACGTACAGAAAGTCGCAGCCGTGGCAGGCCCCCCACAAGGTGGACCGACGATCTGGTGAAGATCGCGGGAATCCATTGGATGCGGACGGCACAGGACCGATCTGTGTGGAGAACATTGGGGGAGGCCTGGGTCGTTCTTCTTTTTTATCGACAATGAGCCAAACTTACAAATCAACATTTATATTTTTTATAACAGACTAAAAATGATAAATAGTATGTCCTAAATATTCGTTAATGTACTATTTTACAGATGGACTGTTACATGATGTAAAATTTTATTGATAAAGAATACTTTTTGATTGAAATGAACACCTCCGTCACGTCCCCCGAAATAAGTGCCATTTACACCTCTGTCACGCTTTATATATATTTTTTACATAGTTAAATCAACTATAGTACCTACGAGACGATAAAATAATGTCATTATTTCATGGTAAATAAGGAATATCCTGATGGTGTAACGTATATTTTTTTATATAATTAATTACTTCATAAGTTACTGAGGACTGGCTTATTGTCGATAAAAAAGAAGAACGACCCGCCTATGTCCAGCAGTGGACGTCTATTGGCTGAAATGATGATGATTTTAGGTCGTGGTTTTTGAAAGTGAAAAAAGACCTTTTTAAAATTTGAGGGTTCTCATTTTTTTAGCAGATTCACTCTAAAAGCGGCCGCTTTTGGAGGTAAACAATTTTTCACGTACGCGCTGGACCCAACATTTGTGCATGGTTATTTAATAAATAGTATAAGTGTTTGCCGAGAGGTTGTAACCCCGAAATTGTTTAAAATAGACCCGGTTTAGTAGCTAAAAATTCCAATGTCTTCCACTGTTTGCGGTCGTGGGCGACCCGTCTCCACTTCGAACCTGCAGTGAGCTTCAGCTCACGGTCTTTAATATGTGCATCCTTCCATGCATCTCCTATGGTTGCGAAACATGGGCCCTCACGAAATATCATAGAGAGAAATTAGGGAAATGCCAAAGAAGTATGGAAAGAAGCATGACAGGAATAAGAAGGCAAGACAGAGTTAGCAATGTCAAACTGAGAGCGAAAACTAAACTAAATGACATCCTGGAAACAATAGACCTGCAAAAATGGAGATGGACCGGCCATATGTTGAGGTCCAGTTTGGAAAAGTGGAGCGAAATTGTAACTAACTGGTACCCTAGAGATGGTGAAAGACGTCGAGGACGTCAACATATGCGCTGGGAGGATGAGCTGAAGCTCACTGCAGGTTCGAAGTGGAGACGGGTCGCCCACGACCGCAAACAGTGGAAGACATTGGAGGAGGCCTTTGCCGATAGGCACACTGAGCTGAGAGACTTTATAAAAATAAATATCTCTAAGTCAGTCCAAAAGGCTATATAAATAAATAAATAAAAAGTAGATAAAAATTAAAATCGATTGGCGACGCTAGTGTGCCCTACCCGTCACCTTAATGTGAAATGTTTCGTTCAATAAAGATTGTGTGGTTATTTAAACACTTGGACCGTGATCCAAGACTTGGGGGGTCTGGTAAAATAAAACGAAACGACTGCTGTCTGATCTTCGCAACCCTTAGACAGGAGAATCAGACGAACTGAATGGTTCCACATTCAGAATCATTCCTAATCTTATGGTGTAGTTCCATGGTACGCTTGGATCATGATTCACAGATTTCATCATCATCATCAGCCCATTTAAGTCCCCACTGCTGGGGTACGGGCCTCCCTCAATCACGAGGGGTAATTGCCATACTCACCACGCTTGGCAGACGGCTTGGCGAGGGTTTTGATACAAATGCAGAGTTTTCCTTTTCTGGGTGCTGATGATCATGCCAGCAGCTTTACCTTAGTCGCCTTTTACAACACCTCGGTAAGAGTGAGGGTGGCCTATTCTACTCTGCCGGGGACCACACGGCCTTCACAGATTTAGGGAGTCTGGAAAGTACATTCAGGATTATTATCTCAAGAATAGTAAGTATCAAGTTACCTCTAACAATCTCATCGGGCGTCATCATCTTTTCTTCCGGCTGGATCTCCTCCCCGGCCTCCGGGGACATCGCCCGTCTCTTGAGGAGCTGCTCATCGCGCGCCTGCTTGCGGAGGGCCACGCTGAGTTCAGCTCTCTTGCGGCGGAGGTCCTGGAATACATTGAATTTGATTTCATAATCATAAACAATGATCGGAGTAAATAGAGCTATTTTTGGAACTTGCGATTTTTACAAATATAATGGACATGCCTCGAGTCCCGGGATTAAAGATATCCTTTATATTATTAACAGCTATTTTCGTTAATACATACGAGCATCAACATCAGCCTTACGAATTTATTCATAAACCCTTTGTGATACCATGTTAATTAAAAAAGTTCAATTTGTTCTTTCGAAATTCAAGAAGGAACAAACTGTAAGTAAATATGGTGATCAAACGTTTATGGATTAGCCCTTTCATTATTAAAATGCGTTAAATATTTAACCCTAAAATTAAAAAAATATTTAGTTTAATCCCGGGATCATAGTCAGAATCCCGGAATATGTCCATATAAACATCTATGTTTGCGGTCAATGAACCCTAATAGCTGTACCTACTCCGTTGATCATAATACTATTCCATGTCAAGTCAAGGTACACATTATCCATCTTATGAGACTCTATCTATCAAGACTAAAGGCACTTCAATCCGAAAGATATAGTGACGCTGATGAAACAAATCTTTCGTGAGTAGGAGTGCAAAGGACAGGAGAGGTACAAAAGATCCCTTAGGGTTGACATGCCCCATGAAAATGACCCCATACAGATAAGATATTACTGTACTAAAGTTTGGCCAACACCATCCCTTGCCAACTGACAATGTTAAAGGGGGCTGAAACGAGTTTAGTTGTGGAACTATTATTAAATCACAATTTTTAGGTCTTTGAGGAGTGGCTAAGGATTGTTAAGCAAAGCCATAACTCTGATGAGATGACCACAACCACATTGCTAAGAAAACAGAACATGTACACTGAATGTTTTAATGTTTTATGCAAATAAAGATATTTTATTGTACTGTTGGGGCACTTACAATTTTATGTGGCTTATATGAAGTAAATGAATAAACAGAATAGTCTCTGGCCATGTCCCGTATTTGATTATTCTATCTCATATGGCTTGATAAGACAAACCCCATCTATCATGCCATAGGGCTTCACACCAAACGTTGTGGTGTGATGTAATGTAATGTAAGGTGGACTCTCTTTTCCGCACTTGTACTCTCTTTCGGACCATTGTACATGTACGTTGTGGTGTGACAACCATCCCTCTTTAATATGTGTATGCTCAATTGTCCATATAAACATCTAACATCAAGGTTGTTTGGAAGAGTAAGACAGCCTTTATTGTATGGTCAGCGTCAAAAGTAGCTTACGACAGTATTACCATATCGAAGTAACATTTTGTACGAGAAACTGACTATAATGGGCAGAACGGTTGCTTTGACATTGTACTCAAGTGTTAAGCTTTTGATGCTGACCGTACTAAGATAATACCATGACTAAGATCTTAAACTCTGAGTAGTAGTGCATCTATTTATCGAACCTGCTTTAGTCTTAAATGAGTAACCCACCTCCACTAAACATCAAGTAATTATTTTAAACTATGACAGTAGCTATGACACTCCTAAAATTTATATGCTAATTACACTAGCAATCCGTGGTTATTTCTTAGAATTACTAAATAAAAAAACAAAGTTATTTTTTAATAAACTGGGGGTACAAACCAAAAATAAAAATATCAACTAAAACGTATTTTCTTCGTGAATCGGAACGTTTTATTGACATTCCTAGAGAATTAATATAAAATCTTGATATTCCTTTAACAAAAACAAAAGAAATGGATTTTTAAATTTTGAATTTCAAAAACTCATAAGAACAAAGGAAAATCATACTTACAGTGGTTCCATGCCCGGCATTTTTGTAGGACGCCAATCTTGAAGCATGAGTTTTAGTATCAGCCATATTAATTACAAACACGTTTTTAAAATAACTAAATTTCAACTAAAATTTAACAAAATTAATAATATTCTAAACGTGAACAGGTGATCGTGAATTTAACTTTTTGAAAGAACAACGGTCAACTCACTTTGAACCGGAAATATCAAACTGTCAAATATAATGTTGTCAGTTAAGTTTTTAAAATTATACTCTAAAATAGTCAAGTTACTTTTATAAATAATATACTCTGATTTTTAATTATGAAGACTAAACTGACATATGCAAATGTCAAGTGGCAGTATATATTTTGCCATTTTGCGTCAGTCAAACGTTGTAAAAATATATGGGGACACATTAACATCTGACAGTTCAGTCCACATAATTCAAAATCAGAGTATAAATAAACAACTTCGTTTTTTGCCTTCATTTCTAATCAATTCATGTATAAACTAACTAGGTTGTCCGGCGGCGGAAGTCATTTACCATCAGGTGGTTCGTCTGTAATCTATCACATATAAAAATACCTTCTAAAGACAGCCAAACCAAATCTGTATGAATTCCTCAATAAATGATATTGAACCGAATGTGTTTGATATTATTATAGACTTATTTGTATGCATTAAAAGGACTATTGATAAATTTGTTTTGGACCCGTACCCAAGCTGTAGGAATTTGAAAACTACGAGTTTTGACGAGGCTTATGCGCGCTCCTCTAGCGGCGATAATTGGAAGCTCTCTAAGAACAACACTGCAATAATTTGATGTAATTTTAGGGTAAAAGTTTTGATTCATTCATGTTCACGAATAAATAATATAAACCGGCTGCTAATAAAGCAGAAATACGAAGTATTATTGCGTTCCTCAATGTATAACTTCGGTAATAAGTTCCCAAAAGACAAAATTATGAAGTTAAACATTTATATGGAAGACTGCTTTAAAAATAATCAAGCTAATTTTTCTAGCAATGAGTTTGTTCTCATCATACAAACTACGAACCATTTTCCTAACAATTAATAAAATTGTAATACAATCATTAAATTATTAAGTACCTACACACAGCTTTAGTTTTTTGTATTGAAAATCGTGTCATAATTACATATATTTATTTCCATACTCGTCAACTAGCCTAGAATGAAATATTTCGAAATAAACATTAACTAGACAATAAAAATAACAAAATATGATTTTCATCAAATGACACTCTTCTGATCACTAAATATTATCCTGTTTCACTCTTTTATATCACCATTCCACTTTTTAATATTTTCTCACCAAAGCGCAATGGTCGGGTATATTTTGCCAACGCTTTTATTATATCTATTATTGATATCATTATTGTGATCAAACCACATTTATCCTAAAAATAAAGATAATATTAACCATTATCCCGTAAAGTTGAATGGAAAACTTTCGATTGGTCGTTCTTAGACAACTTTCGAAAATTGACACCCAGATGTCCTAGTGAGAATTTTTGCCTCGTTTTCTGATATTTTTTGTATGGCAGAAACTTTTTAGCTTGGATACCAAAAATACCTTACTTACTTACTTACTTACTTACAATTGGCATGGATAACCATCCGTGGGCGGCGGCAATCGCTTACCAACAGGTGATCCGTCTATTATCATATTTTTTCATTATTAAAAAAAGTTATAGCTACTTTTTACTAAATTAACCTTAAAATTCACTTAAGTTAACTAAAAACTACCATTTGTGAAGTTTTTGTTCAATGCTGTCGTTCGTCGTGCAGTATTTAGATTTTTTTTTATTTTGTTGGCATTATAAACGAAAGGGTAGTCTATTTTTCAGAGAAGATTAATCGAATACATGTAATTATGTAAATTAAGAATCGAATAACTTAACCTGTGAAATGTGGGTATCACAAAAAAGGTTTCAAAAATATATTCGAGAATGAAAAAGATGGAGAAACCCGAGAAAAGGGAAAGAATGATAGTTTTCTAGAACTAAGTCTACCATAGAAATTGCAAATGCTTGCACTAATCATAAAGCAACTTCCAATTGCAAATTTTCGATTGAGAAATTACTTATGTCGTTTATTGATGATGTATTTATCGTTTCTTGTGACACTAATTTTCTAAAACAGCAAGTTCCTATTTTTGCCATATTATTTATTTTGCCATACATTTGACTGGCAGCATCTACAATTAGATCACAAGTTCAAAACCCAAGAAAAGCATCTGGCTTTCTTTCTCATGGCTTCGAACAAGAAAGCAGAAATTACACAGGCCGCGAGATAGAGGTCGCCACTGCTCGCAACAACCTCCAAGTCATTTATCTCAATGAAAACGAAAAGTTTGGTACTACAAAAGGGTGTCGTCGTAAATCTTTGGTAACTTCATTCGTTTGGTTGAAGATACTTTAAGTTTTGTATATTATTTTTGCTTTTGTTTTCGTTTCATAAGACATAGTATTGTTTATTTTGAACAGCAGTTTAATTTATAGGCTGAGATGGCTGACGCTGGATTCTAAAACTCAAATAGTTTATTGCATTATTAAAATAAGATCTTATACAAAATTTGATGTACATCATGTCATCCTGATCCCTTCACACGTTTTAATGGCGATAACGGACTATAGGATCACATTATTGTTTTAGTGGTTCTACCACCAAAATCAACCAACCCAATCCAATCTCCATTGGCATTCAATCTTTGCATTTCACCAGCGACACCAAAAAGTTGTGTATGACTTTTCTAGTCTGTACGTAACTCAAACAGATTGAGTGTCATCATCATTAGCCTGTGTCTTGATCCTATTACAGGGTACAATAGGCCTCCTCCTTCTATGTTTCGGAATGATTTTCTAGAAATATACCTGAAACTACTATGTCCTACGACGACGTAGATTGGTAAAACTAAAATTAAGTTTAATCAATAACTTAATAATAATCCAACGCAGTGGTAGGCGTCAAGCGATTTGCAAGAGCTTTATTTTCAAAACCCAGAGGTCGTATATTCGGGGTTTGAATCTACACAAAAAAACACAAAGTTTAATGATCACCTGATGGTAAGCGATCACCGCCGCCCATGGACATCAACCACACCAGAGGGAGTGGAGATGCGTTGCCGGCCTTTTAGGAAGGTATAGGCCTATAGGCTCGTTTCTTGAAGATCTCAATGTCGTACTGGTTCAGAAATACCGCTGCGCGAAGTTGATTCTACAATGAGGAGGTGCGTGGCAAAAAATGTCGTGAAAAGCGCACGGTGGTGGACCTCCACCCGTCCAGATGGTACGGGTGTATGAAGTATCGAAGTGGCCTTAGTTTCGTATGGACATGAAGCCTAAAATCTCCTGGATGTTTGAAAGAAAGTTGATTCCATGCTTCCAGCGCTGAAGCTGTTTAGGTAATCGGGGGTCCTAGTGCAAAAAAGGATTGGGCAGCACGCGTTTTATAAACTGGATCCAACTTCTGGGACCGCACCCAGTAAGAGAAGGCGGTCTAAGGGGGGCCGAAGCGATAACCCACCTAGCCCATGGATAGCTACGCCACCACTTTGATGTCGATGATGCGTCAGTTTGATAGTAGTCATCCCAGCCAAATTAGAAGCCCCTAGCTAGGACTGTTTGAGATTAATCACACGATAAGAAGAAACCTGGCCCATTGTCATCACAATTTGTAGCTGTCCCAGTTGAGTCCAAAGATGCCGCTTCAGAGCCCAGGGTATGCATGGAATATGATCCACAGTTTGAGAAGTCTAATGATTTCAGTGAAACGACTGCCCTTATGTTGACCTTCGAAACCCTTAAAGAGTATCTTAGACCTATGCATTATGCACCGGAGAGACCGATAAACTGGATCTTTTAACACGTTCAAAATAATTTCTAATACCTGAGGGCCTAATTTAAAGCAGACGATACGACCGAACCGGAGTTTCCCTCTCTTTCACACGTACTGTGTGTCTCCTTTGTTTGGATGTGACAGGTATATTCTCGTTCGTTACGGAACAGCCTTAAATTAAACCACCTGGTTTCCGGTTTCACTCACAGTCACGATATTTCACCACCGAGCTAAAAATTCAGAGGTGCACGCTCGGATTCAAACCTACGACTTTCCTGAATGGAAACGTATGTTCTTATAAACTGTATGGAAGTTTGGCCATTAAAAAGAGTAACTGGAGAGTTTCTTGCCGGATCTTCTGGACCAGAAACAACTTTCCGAGCCGGTGGTAGAATCGCATTATATTTATTTATTTTTTTAGTAGGTATATTTTATGTATCAAAATATACATAAGTACTTATAAATAGTTTTAAATTGCTTAAATGTATGACGGTTTGTAAGTGCTATGTACAAGCCTAAGCAAATAAAGAATTATTTGATTTTTTTAATGACCTACCATTACTATGAAACCTAGCCCTAGCTATATTTGTCCAAAGTGGGTCTTCTCATCTTGTGTCCTTAAGAAGTTTCCAAACAAAGTACGCTTGGACAGTGTTTAGGGTTTGGCAAGTCTGGTAAATAATTACATTGAACTTTAAGGCAATCGTCTGACCTTCGCAACATTTAGATAGGGGAATCAATGGGATCATAGATATCGACATTTGCAGAATCATCATCTGAACAATGTAAGAATAAAAATATTATGTTTTACTATTAATTCTAAAAAGTCCCACTAACAAAATTTTAGGTAAATTAGTGTTTTAATTTTCTTGACTAGACGTTGAATCATCTTAAACAATTTTATCTTTATTCATTATCAGGTGAGTTTGCGGTCAAATTCTGAATCATAATAACATTGTAAAAAACCATAGTTAGATTTAAAAAGTTATATTAACTAAGTAAAGCACAGAAAAAGGACAGAATACCAACAATCGTGATGAGAAAGTCACCCTTACATTATTAACCAAACTGCATTGCGACGCCGGAATTAATGCAGCCAAGATCTGAAAAAGTACTGAATAAAATAAAAAGAAGTAGGAGGCGCCCCGCGACAGATATTGAGTGGTGGGTCGGGCCTAGCATGCGCAGACATCTATTACCAAGATTTAATGTCCTGTTGCTCTATAATTAACCTGTGCCATGACCGACGCTTTCGTATTACGACCCGTGTACGAAACGATAGTAAATTAACGTTATTAAAACAAGTTTACAAGCTATCCCGAAGCTGTAATTACGCAAACGTTACGCCGCTGGGCGTGACATCACAAATCAGTCCGGTCGGGCTGAAGACAACACGGTGTTTCGCTATCCTTGTTTTATACTTAGAAAGGAGAGGGACGGCGATAAAGGCCGGCCGCCGCTGATCGTATTCTGTCGAGAGTGTGTCGCCATTTTCGTTTTGACGAATATTGACAGCGCAGGCAGACAGACAGTGGCGCGGCGGTCGACACTGCGTCTGGCAAGACTATTTTTATTTTGATTGTACATCATTTAACGACCCCACATCATTCATCGTCTCGTCTATACGTTATAAAGTCTCTATTTACTAAACATATTCGAGTGACGTGCGTCTTAGTGTAGGATCTCCCGTATTTTGGTGCTAACCTCTTCCTTTTTTTATTAGTGTTTTTGAGAGACTGCAAGACTGTGATCGATATGTGCAAGATGTATTACAGATGAGTTTGCATTAGCATTCGCATCCAACCTTTTTCAATCTGGTAAGTGTTATTATTAGTCGTTTCTTCTTAATTTTGTGTGTAAAACTATCGATATTCATGATGGTAACTGAACTAAAGATATTTCTAGAAGTGAGAATGGATGAGTGCACGTTTAAATTTGGCTCTAGAGCGGATTTGCTTTGCAAAATGACAGTCGGCCTTTGTTGCGGTAGCTCCAGTTTTGTTTACGAACTGTCACGGGCAGTATACGGCCTAAGATATATTGCCTGGGTTGGCGACTATGCGTGGGCTGACGGAGCGTGGGAAAACTCACCGTATTCACAGCGAAATAAGGCGAAATATCGTCTGTCGCGGCCAGCGATAACGGCCCGTAGAATTAATTTATCACACGCCGAGCTTGACAAGTTGAAAACATAAATTCGACCTTGCCGCTCCACGTGGTTAAGTCATTGCGCTTTCTTTTTTCGCTACAGACGATTTGAAGGTTGAGACCTAAAATCGATTATGATTTTGGGGTACGATTTTTTTGCGCTACGGTTGGCAGTCCTGTAACATCGATTGGAAAAGGAAATGAGAAAAATTAAAAAAAAAACATCTGTCAATTTATTTTAACAGACCTTGCATTTTATTTTATTTTTAATTACAATATAATAGTGAATTTATTTTATTTTGTTTGCCAGTATTTTAAGTTCAATTTGTTATTTTACGTGTTGGAATTTGTTTGGGGATTACATACCTACTTCCTACATATCTGGTATGTTATTGAATTTATTTTATTTTTAATTTTATTCAAAATCCACAGCTCTTAATAATATTTTAACATAAACTTAAAAATATAAATCCTATATCAAAAAACCGAATAAAAAGCTAACGCAAAAACCTTGCACATTGCAAATGAATTGCGTTTGAAATAAAATATTATTCGACGTATTTTCTATTTTCCAATGTTATTTAAAATCCATTTAGTTACTTTATCTTTACCAATTTTTTGAAAAAGAGGCATGGTTTTTAAAAAAAAACATTTTTTTTGACAGTTCTAACAACAAAATGCTTTTAAAACAGGTTTATATACCTAATTTTTTATTTTGAGTTCAATCTGTTCATTTATTAATTTCTTTCCTATTGATTTTTTGAGGTTAATAGAATTAGGTACTTAAGCAAGTACTTACAGCAAAGAAGCATCTATCTCTGGATTTTTCAAAACTTTGTGTATTTTTCTTCAATTAGCTGGACAATGAGAGAATACATTGTGATGAAACCATCACTTCTCAGATATGTTACTGAAACATTTAAAACACATCATTATTAGTTGGACTGATACCCCTGTCTAATAGTTGCAAAGGTCAGATCGCAGTCACTTCATCATCATTAGCAGATTCATCAAATTCTTGGATCACAGTGGTCCCTGATTTGGGAAAACACACACAATAATATCATTAAATATTAGGAATGATTTGATTTATGTTGTAATCATATGTTTTATATTTTAGGTTGATAGATTACGTTAGGCTTAATTAAAATGGTCCAGCATCTGACCTCAGAGCTGTCCAGTAGCAAGTCAAAGTATTTGATTGTGGCCAAGTGTTAGCCTATAGACCAAAAAAAAGTATATTAATTCATTCAATAGGTTAAAAATTAATTAAAATTGACCTATTTTATTGTTTTCAACTTAACATTGTCACTTAAATTAGAATAGTTTGTAATGGAATTGCTATCATCTAGCTAATTTTTGAGTTTCCAATATTAAGAACACACATTAAGAATAAACATACATAGATAGATATACTTTATTACACAAATTATCAGCCGTGTGGTCCCCGGCAGAGTAGAATAGGGTAAACTCACTTTTACCGAGGTGTCGTAAAAGGCGACTAAGGTAAAGCTGCTGGCATGATCATCAGCACCCAGAGAAGGAAAACTCTGCATTTATATCAAAACCCTTGCCCTCGTGGTGAGTATGGCAATTACCCCTCATGTGATTGAGGGAGGCCCGTGCCCCAACAGTGGGGACTTAAATGGGCTGACGATGATTACACAAATTACAGAACCTAAAAGAAAAAAAAACTACGAAACCTAAGTGCTAGGCATTACAGAATCAACAAATTCGGCAGTATTAATCGCTGTAAGCGATTTCTATGAGACAATCTTCAAGCAAAGGACATTTGATACTTGAGGAAGGGTAAGGTGGTACAATATTGAATATGGAAATAAAAGTAAAACACATTAAGTATTATGATATTTTTATGTATAGCAATTTTACCTTAAAAAAATTCGACAGTCTTCGGGTGGGTCGGCTCACGGCGAAGCAAAAAGCACTTACAAAATTCCTCAACATGCCAATGTCCCCGGTAGCTTAGACGGTAAAGCAGTTGCCTGGTCAGTTCGAGTTCCATCCGAAGACTGTTGAAATAATTTTTAAGTGCATTAATGCATCAGTTAAAATTGGAGGAGGAGCATGCAGAAAAACGCTCGAATCACAACACTAAACGACTCGTCATTATTTATTACTAAACATAGTACCGTGTGGTCCCGGCAGAGTAGAATAGGCCACCCTCACTCTTACCGAGGTGTCGTAAAAGGCGACTAAGGTAAAGCTGCTGGCATGATCATCAGCACCCAGAGAAGGAAAACTCTGCATTTATATCAAAACCCTCGCCAACCCGTCTGCCAAGCGTGGTGTGTATGGCATTTACCCCTCATGTGATTGAGGGAGGCCCGTGCCCCAGCAGTGGGGACTCAAATGGGCTGACGATGAAACATAGTACAATAATTATATACCTACTTATAACAGTTAATTCGGTACATGCAAATTTATAACACAAAATGTTTGTTACATCAGTGATTGCACATTGAAATCTTCTGATAATGGCCTTAGATAAAGTAATTTGATAATTTTATCGCTTCAAGTGTTAAATTAAATGCATATGTTGTGTAACTCAAAGTCATTTTATTTTCATAGTCTTAAAACATACTTATACTGCATTAAGAAACTAGTGACAACGGATTTTTGAGGAACTTACGTAGTTCCTATGTTTTGTACCCAATGGGGTTACCATACCTTATGACGTAAGCGGCAGTGGCGCCATCAATTAATACCAAAACCGCCGAGCAACCCGCGCGGGTGGTGCCGGACACAGCATCCCCAGGTCCGAAGACAAAAAGGCGCCTGCAACCCCGCTGTGCGATGGTTTAACCCGCTTTCACGGGCCCTAGTGCACCGTCAGGGAACGACGCAAAGACGCCGGTCCTCAGACCCTCGGCGCGACAATGTGGGCCCTGTAGTCGCACGCCAGGACCGGTCCGTCGGGTGTGCATCTTCGGCTAACAGGTAGCAATCCACGAATGAATTACTACCAGCCATTGCCCAAGAAAAACCGTGTCCCGTGGTAACCGTTTCTGCCTAATACAAACCGAAGTTGGAAGCAGTACAGAACTGATTACCAGCAGGGCCACCCGAGGAGGTAGATGCACGAGTCCCTGCCCGGTCATTACCTGCACCATCCGGAAGGAGATGGGATCAGGGCAGGAGGATGATGAGATTGGAAAAATCCAGAGGTGCATGCTCGTCGAGAACCAGGGTAGTAGAAATTGGCATGCGAGTGTGTGAGCTAAAGTGGAGATGGGCAGGGCACCTGGCAAGGCGTAAAGATGATAGGTGGACTATGAAGCTTACCGAATGGCAGCCAAGAATGGGGCGACGTCCTGTGGGTAGACCACCTGCCCGATGGTCCGACGATATTGTGACGGCAGTCGGGAAACAATGGATAAGGCTGGCAAGAGACCGAAGGGAATGGCGTGATAAAGAAGAGGCCTCAGCAGTGGGTGGATGTGGGCTGATATGATGATGATGATGCTCAGGTCGAACCACGACCCTCCGTAAGGAAGGCGCGTTTTTGATATCTTGAGCTTTGATTTAGTTTCTTCCACCTAGGGCCTGAGCCGTGTGGTCCCCGGCAGAGTAGAATAGGCCACCCTCACTCTTACCGAGGTGTCGTAAAAGGCGACTAAGGTAAAGCTGCTGGCATGATCATCAGCACCCAGAGAAGGAAAACTCTGCATTTATATCAAAACCCTCGCCAACCCGTCTGCCAAGCGTGGTGAGTATGGCAATTACCCCTCATGTGATTGAGGGAGGCCCGTGCCCTAGCAGTGGGGACTTAAATGGGCTGATGATGACCTAGGGCCTAATTTAAAGCAGACGTTACGACCGAATCGGAGTTGCCCTCTCTTTCACACGCGCTGTTCGTCTCCTTTGTTTGGATGCGACAGGTATATTCTCGTTCGTTACGGGACGGCTTCAAATTAAGCTGGTTTGTAGGTTAGGACCATAAAATAGATAGGCATAGAAGGTTAGGTTCGTTAATATTTTCATTAGGCAGTATTCTTACTTTGTATCGTGAGAAGAGAAATTCAGCATGTATGCAAGTCATCTGGTTAAACTAGCCATCCAATCGGACGCCTAGGGCGTTCCTCATACGCCGGCATCCAGTCAAATGACTGAAGAACTTAGCCATGTCGTTGACCGCTTCATTTATCCAGATGACTGAATGTTTGTCGCCACCATCATCCAATTGAATGCCTAAGCCGATAGTTTTTGGACTTTTCCCAGGTTGGGCCTCCGCTGCCCTCACTAACGCAGCGAAACACAGCATAGACGCTGCTTCACGCTGGTTTTCTGTGCGGCCGTGGTATCACTCCGGTCGAGCCAGGCCATTCATGCCGAAGCCTAGCTCTCCCGCGGTCAGTCTGGTTGGCAACCCTGTTTGAAAGTCTTCGTAAATCTTAATCTAGTTAACAACGGGGCCATTGAGGATTTGGCAAGTCACCTGACTTGAAATTCATTAGGCACCAAATTACGAGAGGGAAATCGGATTAGTTTCGGATAGTGTTTCAAACTATTTCTATTATTAGCTCGGCGGTGAGGGAAAACGTCGTGAGGAAACTTGCAAGTCTCGGCTAGTTTCTCAAAATTGTATTAATTAACTAGCTGACCCGACAGACTTCGTTCTGTCAAAAAAATTTGTAATGTGGCAACAAATATGAACTTTATATATATAATAGCAATAAAACTCTACTACTACTCTAAATTGATTCTACGTTTTAGTTAGAAAACGTGTGTATGTGAAAGAGAAAAGGGCTGTTTTTAGGGTTTTTCCAAAAAATATTCGATTTTTTCTCGCCGTAAGAACCATCCTTGGACTTCAACGAACATTTTAAAAAAAGAATTGGCCAAATTGGTCCAGGCGTTGTTGAGTTATGCGCTTACCAACACATTTTGCGATTCATTTTTATATTATAGATATTTGAGATAATGATTCTGAATGTGTAACTGAGATCCAGTTGGTATGATTCCCTTGTCTAAGGGTTGCGAAGGTCAGACGGCAGTCTCTTCATTGTAATTAGCAGACTTGCCCAACCCTGATGGACGCCGCCGATTAAACATCTAAACCCTGATTTTTAATGGACAACATTTCAAAATTGCTAAGCTCTGAAACAAAAATACTAATTCTTTATTTACTTTTCCGCTGCTCGAATATATATTTATTCATTTTTTATATTGCTTATTTACTGAGAGAAAAATTAAAAACTAAAAAACGTAAGATGACGTCATCGGACGGAAGAATGTAAAATATTTCTTTGCTTAGCACATTATAGTTTTAAATTTACGAAATGCCGAACCCAGGACATGCAACTGTCAAAAAAAAAGACAACTTGTCAACGCTGAATGAATGAATGACGTTGACAATGTTGACACTAGTATTATTTACCTTTGACAGTAGTACCTTCTTTTTATTAAAACAATGATAAGCAAAGGAATATCGCTGTATTCAGCCGTCCGATGACGTCATTTGGCGCTTACGTCTATTTAGAATATACAGAATTTCAATAATTATTTTATGCATGAAAATGGACAAATTTTGAAAAAAGAAAAAATATGGGTCTGTTAATTTTATGTCTATTTTCATATAAAAAAACAATATGGACATGTTAAAAATATGAAATGTTGTCCATTATGTGGACTAAACTGACACATGTCAATGTGTCATCCCCAAACATTATCACTCATTTTACAGGTGCGAAGTGTCAAAATGTATGGAAATTTGAAAGTTGCATCTGTCAGTTTAGTCCACATAATTAAAAATCAGAGTATATGTGGGCACAACTGAAATGATGGCATCAGTGAACAAAAACAAAGGACAGCCAATAAGCTACATGCCTCGAATAAAATTAATTTTTCCGCCCCAGAAAATTCTCACAAAACATTTTTCAAGACTGCTAAAAAGGTCTGGAACGGAACGTAGCATTTTGCAGTGCCCTGCGAAAAAACCGCTTTGACAGCGAAAAAGGCGGGAACGGCGGCCATTACTGACAAGTGTCGCCTCGGCCGGCGATATAATTGGCGGGCACACGAGTTATGGAAAGATTTTAATAAAGCCAGCCCGAATAATTCGGTGAACTATTGCTGGATTTTTGAAGCTGTATTTTCAGTGACATCGTACGATGCGATTTTATCGCGCGACTAAATGGAACAATAGTGCGACCAAGACTTTTGTTTGACAATGAGCAGTTTTCCAGTAGGTATTTTGGGTGGTTTCTAAGAGCAACACCAGATGACGCTACTCTCACTATCAATTAAAAGTTCCTTTTTTGTCTATGATAGATAGGAAATATTTGATAAACCAACTATCATCATGACATTTTACGGTCCTGCCATATTTAACTTTATTTTACCCATAAGAAAATAGAGATTAAAAGTAAACAAGTAAAATACATATTTACTTGTTTATGAAAAGTTTCGTTTTGAATCACTCTCTGTCATTTAAAATGTATATAGCACTAAAAATACATATTAACTGCTAAGTATTAAGATATTTAATGTAAAAAACCTAAAACAATTTTTCCATAAATTAGGGTCCACATGAAATATCATACCACACCTAACATTTACAGGGACTGATTCCGCCATCTAGCGAATCACTGGGAAATTTATAAATACCTACTGGAAAACTGCTCATTATATGACACTGACATGCAATGTCAAAAACTTTGACAATTAAATGACACTGACATGCAATGTCTGATGACTGATACTCCCTAAGAACAGTAGTTAAATTAGTAGAGCAATTTCAAGTCCAAGAAAATTTGTTTTTTGCTATTATAAAGACATGTCTGACATCATAAAGTTTTCTTGAGCCCATAAATAATAGGTATATATAACAGAGCTTATTAAATACAGCATGGTCTAAAGGACTAATTTATGAACGACTGATCATATTTCTTTCTTTGGCATTATTAAAAATGTTACATACATATTTTGTTATAACTTGTTATCTAAAATTAAAAAGAATGGTTTCGATATTCTTTAGAAATCAATTCATAGCTGCAATAAAAAGGTTTTCGAAGAACCGAATTCTACAATAAAAAACAGAAATTTTTTTTTACTATGAATGTTGTGATTCGAAAAAATACGTTTGTCCCATTATGAAAACTTTTTCAAAAATATCATTGCTAAAGAAGTAGAAAAAAAAACACATCTCGGTTGTATTAGCACTGGCCAAATTAAAACTTCGCCCGGACAAAGGAGGTGGGGTGTGTTTTATTTTTTCTCTGCTACGAGTACCTAGGGTTGTGCCACTGTCTGAGTTTGACATAATTTATTTACTTACATACTCGAAGTAATAGTTTTTTTCTTTTTTAATTGCTTAATCCTATCGGCCATTTTTGGTGTTCAATAGTCTTTAACAAAGCAAGTCTCTTAATTCTTCACCTTCAAATCTTACAAGCAGTCGAAAAAAATTAAAAATAACAAATGAGGTCACCTTTAACTGACCCAATTTTCACTTTTTGTACAAATCAAGTGCTGCTTAAATGTAACGCGATGACAGGTCCAATCTCACTTGTTGAGGAGGGTCACCCCTCAGTCCTCACTCAACCCTTTTATACTGCGTCAAGAAAGTGGTGACAACGGATTTTTGTGCAACTAACGTAGTTCCCATGTTTTATAACTATTGCGGTTACCATATTATCTTATGACGTAGGCGGCAGTGGCGCCATCAATTATTTTCACGACTTAATTGACAGAGTATACACTTACCTAGGACTTAGAGAAGTACCGCTTTTGGGGACAAAATAGGACAGAAGTAGTCCTGATCTTCACTGATGTAATTTTTTTTGTCACTGAGGTTAAACGATATGACTTGTTTGGTAATTTTAGTTGGTTTCGCATTCAACTAACAAAATCCCGCGTTCTCCAAAAAAAAGTTGGTAGCGCTGGTTACAGCAAGAGTTTCACAAAATTTTATCCCGAAACGAAGTGAGAGCGGGCTGCTATGGTCTTTTCAGTGTCTGAAGGTGAATAGGACATGTTTCGTATCATGCATCCAACTTTCTACAAATAAAAATATTAAGTTGTAAAAATTATTAACAAGTCCCGAGTTAAAGATTATCTTATCTTTCTAAGCCTTTGTAGTTCCTTTCATTGTCTCCTATTTCCCTGGTTACGTATCTATCAATCCAATAAACTGTTAGTATGTATGTTTATTTGTTTCGTAATGTACTAGTATGTATTAGTATTTATAGCTAGTATATATTTATTTAATATAATGTATGTATGTTTATACCATACTCGTATTTATACAATGTCTTTTTTATTTTTCTCTCTTTTTCTGTCTTGAACTGCCTTACCCCTTTTCTTAATTCGCTATACTTTTCCTCTACCCTGAGGTTGTCTGAAAGAGATCGCTATTAGCGATAAGACCGCCTACATTGTTTTAGTATAATAACTTAGGCTAAGATCTGTAAATTTTGTGCAATAAAGTGTATCTATCTATCAATCTATCTAACTTTTTTGTGTTCTCATTCTTCCAAAATAACAAGTATTATTATTTGTCAATTAATCTGAATAAGAACATAGAATAATTATTACGGATAAAATTTGTAAAAAATATCTTATGAATTGCATTGGAATTGCTCATAGGGATTGACACAAACAATCGCAAGTAATCGGTATGTCAACCATCTTACCATCGAATTGCGATTATTGTTTCCTGCTAAATATTTCCGCATGGATTGCATTAGGGACCAAGAACTGGTACCTACCTAATTTCTCTTGGTGATGATGGTGGTTCCGACACGTCAAGCGAGAGTTGTTATTTTTCAGATGATTAAAATGCATTTTATTTCATTATTAATGATTTATTACGTGTGTACCGTAAGAATGTTTACATATTGTAAAGAAAGAAAGAAAAAGAAAGAAAGAAAAAGCGTTTATTTTTGCACATTTACAGAGTTCTCACTACATGCATGGTTCAAAAGAATGTACAAAAAAATAGGTCCCCGCTCAGCATGTGCTGTGGCCGACACCTCAGCGCTGATCTTCCGCGGGTGCCTTTTTTAAATGTAAAATATATAATAAAAAACACACCAACACAACAACAATAAACACTAAAAAAAACAAGAAAAACATTAATTAAAACACATTAACTGCACATAACCGAAATAAGCAAATAAATAAATATATACACATAATATACACTCATATAAAAAAAATATATTCCATATCCAGATAGTTCAAATTCGTAGATACAGGAAATAGTCTTGATTCTTAAAAATATCGCTTAGGTTTAAAAGGAGCTTCTAATTATTTATTTATTTATTTAAGGATAGCCAACAAAACATACATCATTACACGGTAGAAGGAAAAACTTACATATACATTCCAAGATGCTGTCTTAATTAAAGGCTACCACGACATGCTTATAATATAATCAAATTTAAATAGTTCTCAGTTACTGTCAAAATAGAACTGTCCTATTCACCTTCAGATACTGAATAGACTACAGTTATAAGTAAATTGACATCTCTAACCCCAACGTCCCACCCCTAGCAGGAACAGGAAGCGAGGCAGTTCGGATTCAAATTTGAAATTGGATCGAAAGGGATGCTGACGCGGCGCCTTCCAGTTTTGTTTGCGGATGCTCTTATTCTTTTTTTGCGAGAGAATCTATACGGCCTTACCTTGTTCCGAATGCAGAGATTGGTCTTTGGAATTTAGAAAAAGTTGATTAAGTCTGTAATTTAGAGTCTGGCCGGAAAGATGTGAACTTCATATTTTCTTTTGATTAAACGGTTTATTAATAATCTTGTATTTTTGTTATTAAGTGACAATCATTTTTTAGGGTTCCGTACCTCAAAAGGAAAAAACGGAACCCTTATAGGATCACTTTGTTGTCCGTCCGTCCGTCCGTCTGTCAAGACCCTTTTTCTCAGGAACGCGTGGAGGTATGAAGCTGAAATTTATATCAATTACTCAGGTCTACTGTCCCTTGAAGCTGTGAAAGAATCAAACTTTTAAGCCAAGCCAATCAAAAGATACAGCCGATTATATCGATATTTTCATCAAATTGTCGACACTCGCAAAGGAATCAAAACCTACAGGGTACTTCCCGTAAACTCAGAATCTTGAAATTTGGCATGAAGCATTATCATAATATATATATAGCAAATATAGGAAAAATTGCGAAAATCATATTTTTTTAATTTTATAATATAATAAAAATATTTTAATAAAATGAAATTTACTACCTTGTTTCTCACGAACGAATAAAGATATCAAATTGAAATTTATACCAAATACCTAGGTCTACTGTCCCTTTAAGCTGTGAAAAAATCAAACTTCTAAGTTAACGCGATCAAAAGATACCGGCGGAACCCTCGGTGCGCGAGTCAGACTCGCACTTGGCCGGTTTTTTTTAATTTATTTAAATAGTTACCAAGGGTTACATTTCTATCAGCCAGAGTATTATTTATTACCACTTGTGACTCCTCTGGTTTTGCAATGTCCATGGGCGGCGGTAATCGCTTACCATCAGGTGATTCGTCTGCTCGTCTGCCCCCTAACTCATTAAAAAAAGCTATTATACTAGTATGTACTGACCGACCAAGAACCAAAGGGACTTCATTGACATTGTTTATTTATTTATTTATTTATTTATAAATTGGTATACAGACAGGATACAGTCATTGCATGGTATAATTAGTGCTCTACAAACATAACTGGACATTGACATTGGGTAGCGGTGCAATATTTTATCTATGGGAAAATTTCTTTTTTTTTATTTATTTATTTACTTCATAAAATCTACAGCTCTTGAAATAAAATACAGTATTACAACTTTCGTCTTACAGCCAATAAAGGATTAACAATTTATATTAATAATTTTCTTAAACGGTTTACAGCAAACAACCATAATTTTTCTTATGGCTTGGTGTTGCTCTTATTATAATAATAATAAATAATTCTCACAACATCTCATACATTGACCTGATTCCGTACTAAGTAGCGTAAGCACTTGTGTTACAGATATCAGACAACAGAGGAGCACAAATATATACTTAAATACATATATTACACCCAGACACAGAACAAACACAATTATGAGAATACTCTGCCAATGTCAAGTGATTAAAGAGACACGTTCCTTTGGAAATTGGATTAATGAGCTGGTTCTCTTTAGTTGATTGAGTTAGGGTTATTATTTTAAACACTGGAAAAATTTCAAATGCAATGCCACTCGTAAAAGAAAACAGTGTTAGTTCCGACTTTTGCCACGTGCCAAATAACCATGGTCGGAGCTGTCAATGCTTTCCAGCGTTCACAGCATTGTTCCCCTGTCAATATAATTTTTCGGCCAGAACAGCTTTGTCTTACTGTAAATTAAGTTTACCGAAACTCAGAATAGCTCTAGAATAAATATTAGTACAATATTCCTTCTCTTGGGAACTATCAATATGTCCGGGTTAAAGGGGGTCTTTTTTTCCTTGTGTGTTTGCCATACACTATGATGTTTTTTTTTATTGAACGAATGTTACAACCACAGACTCAAGTTCCGTGTCTTATTTTTGCTAGTTTTATTATAAGAGTAAGATAAATTGCTATAATTGCTCCGCACACTATACTAAATACTAAACATTGTACAGTCAACAGCAGAAGTAGCTACAAAGGTTTCTTAGTTTGTAGCTCTTATTCCGAAAGACAAGAGTCAACAGCAGGTTCGTCCTCAGAGAGAGAGAGAGAGCTAAAGCAACAAAACAAATGTTTCGTTTATGTATGTAATTATCACATACAAATAATTGTTGTTAAAGGCCGTGTGGTCCCCGGCAGAGTAGAATAGGCCACCCTCACTCTTACCGAGGTGTCGTAAAAGCCGACTAAGGTAAAGCTGCTGGCATGATCATCAGCACCCAGAGAAGGAAAACTCTGCATTTATATCAAAACCCTCGCCAACCCGTTTGCCAAGCGTGGTGAGTATGGCAATTACCCCTCATGTGATTGAGGGAGGCCCGTGCCCCAGCAGTGGGGACTTAAATGGGCTGATGATGATGATGATGATTTAAATTATAATTTTATTTATTGTTTTATAACGCCCTGTTGGTCTAGTGGTTTAAGTACCGGGCCTTGATCTCGGGTCGGGGTCGGGAAGTAGGTATCGAATTTTTCGAACATAGCTCGGGTTTGTGATCACCAATCCGCATTAGGCAAGCGTGGTGATTAAGCCTAATCCCATCATAGTAGCGATGACTTGATTTCTAAGATGGAGGCCTTTTCCCCGCAGTATATATACTATATATAGGCTGATACTTTACTTTACTTATTTTTTATTAATTGACTTTTTTAATTTAATTAATTGCATTTTTTTGTTGACTGACCGGATGGCGCAATTGGTAGTGACCCTGCCTCTTACGCCAAAGGTCGTGGGTTCGATCCCCACCCTGGACAAACATTCGTGCGATGAATACTTGTGTTTGTTCGGTGTCTGGGTGTAATATATGTATTTAAGTATATATTTGTGTTCCTCTGTTGTCCGATCTGTAACAGAAGTGCTTAAGCTACTTAGTACGGAATCAGGTCAACGTATGAGATGTTGTGAGAATTATTATTATATTATTAATGTTTTGGTACAGTAGGTGGCATGCGACCACGGCAATACGGCATAATAATTTCAGCAGAGACAATTTTCTTGTTTCGTACTTTTTAGAGCGTGTTTTTGGTAGTCGGGTTTTAGTTTTTAACATTATTTTTATTTAACATATTTTTAGTTATGTAAATAAAATTACATATTTGAAATGTGCTAAAAAAGCTCTGTCATTTGATACCCGGTCATCACCAGCAACCAACACTCGTCCACTGCTGGACATAGGTCTCCCCTAATGCACGCCACTGCTCCCGATTTTCGGCCACTCTCATCCAGCCCACACCAGCCAGCCTTCGAATGTCATCATCCCATCTTGTCGCAGGGCGTCCTACACTACGCTTACCGAGTCGCGGTCTCCACTCAAGGACTTTACGGCTCCAACGGCTGTCAGTTCTGCGGCTAATATGACCAGCCCACTGCCACTTCAGTTTGCTAATTCGGTGGGCTATGTCGGTGACTCTGGTTCTCTGTCGGATTACATCATTTCTGATGCGGTCCTTCAGAGATACTCCGAATATTTGATACCCGGTACCGTCAAGCAAATATTTTTTTAGTTTCTTACTCTAAGTGGCCTAGAGGGCGCTTTAGTCAATTTAAAATTTCCTTTCGCCGCACCACTGCACTTTCTGCATGACCCAAAGGTTGACTGATAGAGAATGCTTCTTGGCATTAAGTTCGCCTTATTGTATCAAAATTTGTGCAATAAAGTTTTAAATAATAATAATAATAATAAATAACGTGACGTCATGTCGCCTATAGCCAGAAGACAATTAAGACGCTTCTAACGACACCTCATTTGTTCAAATATGATTACCAGTTTAGAAGTTATGAGGGCACAGATGAACAACCGTACAAACAGGTCAAAATCATAACCCTCCTTTTTGCTTCGCCGTAGTCGTGTAAAAAGAAATCTTATCTAATAGAGATGGGTGTAGGATAATCCAGGAACACTGACTTGTAAGATTGTTTATTTTGCATTTATTTTGAGTATTTAATTCTTTATTCGTAATTTTTTTTTTGATAAATGATAAATGTTTATTCAAAAACCAAATGTTTTACAAGTTAAGTGTAGACTTTCTCTATTAAGTACAATAGCACCTGTGTCAGAGAAAATCACTCTTCCTTAGCTTAAATTACAGTTACTAAAAACCATTATCTTTATATATCTTAAAGTAGGAACTTACATTAATTATAATAAAACTTTTTACTTTTAACCCCTAGTGTGTGTGTGTGTGCGTGTGCGCGCGCGCGCGCGTGTGTGTGTGTGTGTGAGTGTAAGTTTTGAGAGAATTTGAGATACTTTGAGATACTTTAAATCTACAATTTTATACAATTTTCTGTTTCATTATAAAAATGTTTGTCCATAAAGCATTTTTTTTCTTACTTTAACAATAAAAGTTAAGCTTAGTCATAAAAACCTTCACAATAAACGTTAATCGATGGCTAAATTAGAAAGACAACTGACTTCTATCATTTATTTTTTGAAAAACGCCCATTTAACATTATTTGAATTTAATTTCACAAACGCAAACCATGAACTCCGGTGATATTCGACTTATCTACCTAATTCATGTATTGCATATCGGCTAAGTCAGTTTTGTCTTTCGTCCAATCACACCCCCGATCGAATATTAAACCCCGGGCGCATGTGGCGCCCCCTTGGCTTATGATAAAAAGCGTTAAATAATATAGAAGGATTGTATTAAGATACAAATTTGTTTTTCCGCGGAAGAAAAGGGTAGATGTGTAGGGATGTGTTGGGGTTTGTTATCGATAATCTACTTCTCCATCTTAGCGTGTAATAGGGTATTTAACTAAGCTCGAGATTTTACAAAATATAAATATTTTATCAAGATATAGGTTCATAGGTATGTGCTAATAGCAAAAATTCTCAATTAAAAATATAACGTATAGCCGGTTTTACGGTCATTCAAAGATTCATGGGCAAGTCCATTTTAAAAGTATGAAATTATTAAAAAATAATTATACCATTGAATAACCCATACAATTTGAACCATTGACATAAAACGAAACATTTGATATAGCTGCCATACAAAATTCAAATGTAATGCATAAAATTACATGTTTGTGACGTCACATCTCTGTAGCCATTTGTATGAAGCGTTTTGGGTTTGCCCAAAATAATGTGATTGTAAAGCAGTGATATCTCAGGTAGTTTAAATGAGAATCAAGTGATTCTTTCAACGATGTTTCTATCATTGAGAGGTCTTTTGATTACAATAATAAAAAGAAATTGTCAAATACCGTATTCCTGGTTGCGTAAAACCTTTGGGTAAAGGACACTATGAAGGTGCAATCTTAATATAAAAATATATTTAGACTAACCTACTTATTATAAATCGCGATCTAAAGTTATTACCATACTAAAGCTCATGGCATCCCGTTCCAACACGCAATGTTAAATTTAAAAAAATAAAATTAACAACAGGAATTAAGAACAGGAAAGATACCGAAGAGTCTTTGTCATTCAAACATCATTTTGCTACATAGAACAGGAAAGATACCGAAGAGTCTTTGTCATTCAAACATCATTTTGCTACATAAAAAAGGAAATAAGGCCGACATTAATAACTACAGGCCTATTAGCCTTATATCAAATATTTACAAAATATTTATTAAAATTATACTAAATAGAATAACTCGTGAGTTGGATTTGCATCAACCCCCTGAGCAAGCTGGTTTCAGGTCAAAATTTTCAACCACAGATCATCTACAGACAGTAAACCAAATAATTGAAAAATTCAACGAATTTAATAAACCCTTATATATCGCTTTTGTAGATTATACTAAGGCATTTGATAGTATAACACACCATTCAATATTTTCGGCACTCTCACAACAAAACATACATCCGACGTACATAAAGCTCCTCCAAATAATCTATCATAATAGTACGGCAAATGTCAAACTGCACTCCCTTGGTCCTACTTTTAACATATTAAAAGGTGTCAAGCAAGGCGACCCGCTTTCACCCAAGCTCTTCACAAGTGCTTTACAAGAAGTATTTAAAAAGCTGGAAAGCACCTGGACCACGAAAGGTATCAATGTGGACGGGATTCAGCTGACGAACTTACGCTTCGCTGACGATATCGTTTTGTTTTCGAACACATCTGCGGAACTCGAAACCATGCTCGAAGAACTGAGCGCGGCAAGTCTTGAGATTGGACTGAAGATGAATAGGTCAAAAACAAAGCTTATGACCAATAGCACGAATAGTAACATAATGGTTGATGGGCAGTTAATAGAATACGTCGATGAGTACATCTACTTGGGCCAGACAGTCTCCTTCCACAATAGGCAAGAAAAAGAGATCGAACGCCGAATCCAAAATGCCTGGAAGAGCTTCTGGTCCATGAAAGCGTACTTGAAGGGAGACCTCCCTCTGACACTTAAGCGCAAACTCATCGACGTCTGCATTTTGCCCATCCTTACTTACGGTGCGCAAACCTGGTCGTTGACAGAAAATCAGAAGTCCAAACTCAAGATTTGCCAAAGAGCTATGGAGCGTAGCATTCTGGGGATCAAAAGATCAGATAGAGTGCGCAACTCTGACATACGCTCCAAGACGGGAATCGCGGATGTGGGACGAAAAACTGCGAAGTTAAAATGGGAGTGGGCGGGCCATGTATGCAGAATGAACCCTAAAAGATGGACAAAAATCGTCACCCTATGGCAACCGACCGATGGACGTCGACTACGCGGCAGGCCCAAAAAAAGATGGTGTGACGATTTCAATACGTATGTCCAAGAATGGCAAGTAAAGGCATTGGATAGGGAGGAATGGAGAGACTTGGGGGAGGTCTTTGCCCAGCAGTGGGACTCTATAGACTAAATAAAAAAAAAAAAAAAAAAAAATTAAATATCATTTATTTCAACCAAATTACAGGTCATATACAAAATAGAAAATAGAATAGTTAATAATAGCAATACAATATTTGACATTCATACATTGTAATAAGTATATAAATGTCAAGTTAAATTAAATTCATAGGGGATTATAAATGTCAAGTTAAATAGAAATAAAAAAAAATAAAAAAATGTCAGTTCCATTAAAGTTGGTTATACAATTAAAATTATCATAAAAATGTTAAGTTAAAAGGGGTACGCTCGTGTTTTGTTCTGGGACTATCCTGACGACCCGTTTGGAACAGTGGTAGTGAACGCTGCCTTTGGCCCAAGGGTTGCGGGTTCGATCCCCGCACAGTAAAACATTTGTGTGCATGAACATGTCTGTTTGTATTGGTCTGGGTGTTTCTATGTATTATACGTATGTATTTACAAAAGAAAAGTATTATATGTATATATTTGTAATTCCGCTGTTGGTTCTGATGTCCGTAACACAGGTGCTTGAGCTACCTATCTCGGAGTCAGATCAATGTATGTGATGTTGTGAAATATTTGTTTATTATATTTATTTATTATTATATATCCTTAGCTCGCAATTTGTAATAAGGGGGAGAAAATATAATATACACCGTTTTTTTTTGTCAGTTACATCCCGAAAACCTCAATAGGTATCGTGAATAAAGTCCGTTTAGCATCAAAAAAAAATGAGCGAAAAACAATATTAGCTATTCCATACATTATTACCGGGTGGATATTCTATTTTGAATGGAATAGATGATTTCTTTTTCGCTTATTTTGTTAGTTTAACATGCTTAACGGACTTTATTCACCAGGGGCGTCTTTACCTATAGTGCAGGGGGTAGAGTGCATACGGGCGCCGGAATTAAGAGGGCGCCGAGAGCCCCTCGCTACACATAGAGTCTCCACTGTACCGCTTCGAACGTGTGGTCCCCGGCAGAGTAGAATAGGCCACCCTCACTCTTACCGAGGTGTCGTAAAAGGCGACTAAGGTAAAGCTGCTGGCATGATCATCAGCACCCAGAGAAGGAAAACTCTGCATTTAGTTCAAAACCCTCGCCAACCCGTCTGCCAAGCGTGGTGGGTATGGCAATTACCCCTCATGTGATTGAGGGAGGCCCGTGCCCCAGCAGTGGGGACTTAAATGGGCTGATGATGATGATGATGACCGCTTCGCAAGGAGCGGGCGCGAGTACTGATCGTTCTCCTCATCTTACCGTGTGATTCCCAGTTGCGTCCAATGCTGTCGCCTCGAAGCCCGGGGTACGCTTGGACCATGATACAGGATTCGGGATGTCTGATAATTACAATGAAGCGACTGCCCATTATGACATACGGAACCGAAACGTGGCCGCTTACAATGTGCCGATTAAGGAGGCTCAAAGTCACCCAGAGAGCAACGGAGAGGGCTATGCTCGGAGTCTCCCTGCGTGATCGTATCAGAAATGATGAGATCCGCAGGAGAACTAAGGTCACAGACATAGCCCAAAGGATTGCATGCCTCAAGTGGCAATGGGCAGGGCACATAGCGAAAAGATATTCTTTATTGCACAAAAAGAAAATACAAGCATGATTCAACAACAACAGACATACGTATGATGATTTAAAAAAAATATTTATAGGATTTTTGTTTTTACCCGACTACGGCGAAGCAGAAAGGAGGGTTATGATTTGGACCTGTGTGTGTATGTGTATGCATATATGTATTTATGTATGTATGTACGGTTGTTCATCTGTTCCCTCAAAACTTCTAAAATATTTATCATATTTGAACAAATGAGGTGTCGTTAGAAGCGTCTTGATTGTCTTCTGGCTATAGGCGACATTACGTCACGTTAAATTGTCTACAGCGCCCTCTAGGGGACTTAGAGTAAGGAACTAAAAAAAATAATAACTTGACGGTACCTTGGGGTATCAAATGAACGAGCTGTTTTACTACATTTTAAATACGTAATTTTATAATTACGTAACTAAAATATGTTTAATAAAAATTGAGTTTGAAAACTAAAACCGGACTACCAAAAAACACACTCTAAAAAGTACGAAACAAGAAAATTGTCTCTGCTGAAATTATTATGCCGTATTGCCGTTGTCGTTTGCCACCTACTGTAGCAAAACAGATTCATTATAATAATATAATAAAATCAATGTGGCATACGACCGCGGCGATACGGCATAATCATTTCAGCAGAGACAATTTTATTGTTTTGTACTTTTTAGATCGTGTTTTTTGGTTGTCGGGTTTTAGTTTCTAAACTAAATTTTTTATCGATATCGATATGCCCTCTCCCTACCATCAGCATGTACCTCGCATAAGGTACCGTTATCCCGAAGCTACTCAAATATTGAAATGCGTGAAATTGCCGCTGACGCATTTTCACAGCATTTTTTCTTTTTTAAATTTAAAAAGGACAAAATGAAACATTTACGTAAATTAATTTATTGTTACTATACTTCAAAAAATTGCCTTAATTGTAGATTTACTACGGCCTCACAGAAAACCGGCGTGATGCAGCACTGTGCTGTTTCACTGCGTGAGTGAGGGTACCGAAGGCCCAATCCGGGGGAAAATGGGATGTAAAGGTTGGGAGCGCACTTGTGACTCCACTGGTGTCGCGGGTGTCAATGGGCGGCAGCAATCGCTTACCATCAGGTGATCCGTCTGCTCGTCTGCCACCAATTGAAAAATAAAAATTACCCGACTTCCCGAATCCTGAATCATGGTCCAAGCTTTATCTTTTTCCTGTAACTAAGAGATAACTAAATGATGTTTTTTTTATTTGTTTTTTAATATGGCTCTACTCGAAGATAATTTGCCAATGTCAAGTAACATATTTAGAATAAGTAGTTTTTGTGCGCGTAAAATTGATTACCGCCAAAAGTGGCCGCTTTTGGCGTAAATCAATTTTTCGCGTATGCGTTGGACCCAACATTTTTGCATGTTTATTTAATAAATAGTATAAGTGTTTGCCGAGAGGTTGTAACCCCGAAATTGTTTAAAATAGATACGGTTTAGTAGCTAAAAATTAAAATCGATTAGCGTCGTTAGTGTGCCCTATCCGTCACCTTAAATTGCCATGCGCAAATGTTGGATCCGTTTTTGTACGCGATAAATTGATTCACGCTTAAAGTGGCCGCTTTTGGTTTTGCCAACATAATACAAAAAAAAACTCAAAAGATTTGGCGCGCTTCTCACTTCTCACTTCTTTGGTGGCGCGGCCTCTAATGGATAGTTGTTCAATTATCGTGATTTATCGTTAAAATCTTCTCGTTCATCGCTAAGTGATCGTAATGTGAAGTCGTGTGCGCATGATGGGTGTGCGGCGTGCGAGTTATGAGCTGTAGCGATTTGTTAACCTAAATTTAATTTGTAGTTGTTAAGGTAGGCGCACTTGTGACTCCATTTGTGTCGGGGGTGTCTATTGGCGGCAACCATCGTTTACCATCAGGCGATCCGTCTTCTCGTCTGCCACTTATCGCATAAAAACAACTACCCCTTTAAACCCCCCCTTTCCCCAGATTGGGCCTCCGGTACCCTCACTCACGCAGCGAAACAGCACAGTGCTGCTTCACGCCGGTTTATTGTGAGGCCATTTATGCCGAAGCGTGGCTCTCCCACGGTCAATAGTTGGCTATTCTAGCACTAAGAGTCTCTGAGATTGACTGCGGACAGACAGACGGTCATGGCGAAACTATAAGAATACCTCGTAGACTACGGAACCCTAAAAATGAATAAATAATAAATATTTCACAACATCACATACATTGATCTGACTCCGAGATAGGTAGCTCAAGCACCTGTGTTACGGATATCAGAATCAACAGTGGGATTACAAATATATACGTCTTGTAATACTTTTTTTTTGTAAATTCATACTTAAACACTGCATAACACCCATACCATTCTGACCAATACAAACAGACATGTTCAAGCACACAAATGTTTGTACTGTGCGGGGATCGAATCCGAAAAAAAGGGCGGTTTCCCATTCGTAGACTAAACTGCCGACTGCCGATACAATCTGTAATCTGTACGAGATTTACCGCTATCGCTTATAACTTGGGCCATACATTTGGCTTGTTTACTAATTAGCGTGTGTAACAGTATGGACCAGTTTTAATTTGTGGAGGGTACTGCGTAATGTTTCCTGCGGGTACGCTGGTATATCAATAAGCTGGTAAAAAGTATCCCTGTCTAAATTACGCACGAAAATAGCAACATTTTTCAGTGTAATAGCGGTATTGACTATTGTCATTTCGAGAAGTTGGCATTACGCGAAGTTGGAATTTCGAGAAGTTGGCATTTCGCAAAGTTGGCATTCTGAGCATAAACGGTATTTGAACGTCAATTAGCACAAGTTAATTCGTAGCGGTAATTTACAAGAATGTGTCGTCACGTTAACATCGCCTAAATTTATAGACGCTGTTGCTTACAACTTGGGCCATACATAACCATACATTTTGCTTGTTTACTAATTAGCGTGTAACAGTATGGACCAGTTTTAATTTGTGGAGGGTCAAGTTTCCTGCGCAATGTCAATAAGCTCTTGGAAGTTTGGAGAAAATATGAGGAAATAAATATTATGAGTCGAAGAGAAATATTTTTTTGTGTTTTGTTGTTTTAAAAGTCAATGTGACGACCCGTTTGGAACAGTGATAATGAACCCTGCCTTTGGTCTA
Source organism: Marasmia exigua (assembly GCA_019059595.1). Taxonomy (NCBI): domain Eukaryota; kingdom Metazoa; phylum Arthropoda; class Insecta; order Lepidoptera; family Crambidae; genus Marasmia; species Marasmia exigua. Next base: position 9,314,768 of record CM032492.1, read on the forward strand.
AGGGTTGCGGGTTCGATCCCCGCACAGTACCTACATACATTTGTGTGCATGAACAATGTCTGTTTGTATTGGTCTGGGTGTTTGTATGTATTATAAGTATATTTACAAAAGAAAAGTATTATATGTATATATTTGTAATTCCGCTGTTGATTCTGATATCCGTAACACAGGTGCTTGAGCTACCTATCTCGGAGTCAGATCAATGTATGTGATGTTGTGAAATGTTTATTTCTTTAGTTATTATTTAATGCTTTCTCTTGAGTATAATTTAAGGGTCTTATACATAAATGATTGTTAAACTTTTAATAAAACGGTGTTATAATAATAATCCTCCAACCGATTACGGCTACGGCGGCCTATCTCAACGATCAGCCACGTACGCAGGATATATTATAGTGCTCAAGTGTGTGCACAAACACAAGTGCACTCTCTATTCCCTTGCCCTCATAATCCGATGGGACACTAATGTGACACGACCGGAGAGGGATCAAGCGCAGGACCAACAGCTTAACGTGCTTTCCGAGGCACGGGGGTACAAGACGGCCAACTTTCAGACTCCGGGTTACCACTAAGAATTTCTTGCCGAAAACTTAGGTACAAATTTTTGGCCCGACCCGGGGATCGAACCCGGGACCTCTTGCGCAGTCGTCGCTTTAAAGTGCGACCCTCTAACCACTGCGCCACCGAGGCAGTCAGAACGGTGTTATAAAGCAGTTATAATTATTTCCTCCATTTGTATGTATTTTTTTTGTTTCCAACTTAAAAACTGCTCTGTAAATATGTTTTAGGCAGCAAATCTTTATAGAACGTTTGTGAATAAATAAAGCCCTAAATATCTACTTGACCTTGGTCTCCAGTCTTCTTGCAGAACTTTTTCGCGTCTTTCATTTGGCTAGGACATAGATTATTCCAAAAAATCAAGAAAATTCTGCCGATTTCGGGAAAAATACAATAAAATATTTTTTTTATGGCTGGCTGTTGTTCTGCCAATGTCAAGTGATTATGACATTCACATTTATAATATTATTATGGATTGACTCTGGGGCGCTCTACCGCCAATTTCCTTTAGAGAAGTGTCAGAAACCCATGGAAATGGAAAACGCTCGCTTTGTGCCATTTTCGGAAAAAACGTCACAGAGTGTGAAAGAGATCCAACCGGCCCTGACGCAGCTTTAATGCATCTCTACGGGTGCGGTAGAGAGATAACGTCGCCCAGCACGTCACTCCAGTACTAACGGCTTCGCGCGGTTTTCAAGCATGGCTTTCTATGAAAAGGCTGTCTGTTTAGGGTGCATGTCTTGGCAGAAACCATGTCATATCACTTCTCTAAGTGACTATTGCTAAGAAAGAAGATTTATCGTTATTATGATGGTATTATAGATTATTATCTATGTAATAAACAGCCGAAACACTATAACAAATCGAGGCATTATGTAATAGAAATCCGTTCGGCGTTAGCATAACCAATGTTAATGTTATAGCTGAGGTCGCGCGTGATTTAAATTCTAGGCGCCTAATTTTCTTGTATCTGCGTTTCAAAATTGGAATCGGTATCTGTCAACGCGTGGCGCCAAATATTTTGAGTCTTTTGTTTTATGTTGGCCTGAAGTGCCAACTTAACACAAAAAACTTAAAATATTTGGTTTCTTGTTTATGCTTTATTCCAATCAATTCCTCCGCAGTCTTTTGATTTTCAATGTTTGACATGGGCGCTCACTGGGTCTTTTAAATGGCTCTGGTGCCAACGACATTGTTTTCTGCGCGTCATAACATTAGTATGAGGAATGCGTATTTCTATATTTAGAACCATCAAATAAGTCTTACTAAGTCGAGGGCCTGTCATTGAAGGTTGAAAAGTTGGAATCCCGCCATTAAGTATAACCATGGGGCAAAACTAGTGATTTGCAAGGGCAATTGTAAACTATTAAAGATTACTTACAAAAATCATACAAATTTATTCGAATCCTGAATCATGGTTTAAACGCAACCACGGAATTCCACGCTAAGATGAGGAGGACAGAGTAATTATGATTGGAAATAATAAATAATATTAATAATTCTCACAACATCTCATACATTGACCTGGTTCCGTACTAAGTCGAGTAAGCACTTGTGTTACAGATATCAGACAACAGAGGAACACAAATATATACTTAAATACATATATTACACCCAGACACTGAACAAACACAAGTGTTCATCGCACGAATGTTTGTCTACGGTGGGGATCGAACGTACGACCTTTGGCGTAAGAGGCTAGCTAGGGTCACTACTAATTGCGCCATCCGGTCAGTCAAACTTACATCTGTATGATTGATTAAAATTAATCATGGTAACTTAGTAAGACCGAAGTTATTATGTTATGCTATGATGGTGATTCGTTGAACCCTATTTTAACCAGTTAACATTTCGGTTTTACATTGGAATTATGGTTATATACGAAAAATATAAAAATTTAGTCCATTTTTTACAGTCATTGTTCCACGAACGCAAAGGGCTCTTTGCGATGCAAGAGCTACAACAAACCTAATTTAAGCTACCTTTTGCATCCCTCCCGCCAAAAAGCGAACAGATAAAAAACGCGGCGTTCCGTTACATGCACTCCAGTTGACAATTAAAGCGAGAGCCATCGACAATCGTTCTTTTTTCTGAGCACGTACTGGCCCTCGAGTTTCCTTCGCAATTAGTTCAATTTTAGAACGTTGTGTTGCCAGTTAAGAAAACAAGAATTTGAATGGTAGATTTTGAGTGGCTATTAGGGGAAGGGTCTCTTAATTTAAATGTTGATAAATTAAATTGGATAATCTTGACTTATTAGAATTTATTAGACTTGATCAGGACTTTCTATTGTTTTATGGGATTTCACATTCATCATCATCGTGTTAGCGTGTCATTCCCGGTTCCGTTCAATGACACTACTTCGAAGCCCGGGGTCTTCTTGGACCATGATTCAGGATTTACTGAGTCAGGTAATTATTATAATAAGGTGACTGTGTCGTCCGCAACCCTTAGAGCGGAACTAGACAAACTGGATCAATGATTACACGTTAAGAACAATAATCTCAACAAAAGAGGGTCTCTCCAATTTAAGAAACTATCTGTTTATTTTATTTTTTCCATTGTCAAAACAAATATTTCCCAGTAGAAAAAAAACATATGCGGTCTTAGGTTACTGAGCATGCACCCTTAACAAAACGTCTTTCCCAATTCCCAACACAAACAGCGCAAGAATTTCCCTCAATAAATAATAACTCTCACGAACTCCAAATCTCGTTTCATTTAAAATTAGTCAAAATATTGGCATAACATTCCCGCCATATTGGCACAGATACCAACATAACGCAACAAATCGGCGGGAACTTCGGCTGTCTATGGTACGTGCGCGTGTAAATATTCGAATTTGGAACGGGTGGGGCGAGCGCGGGCGGCATTCAAATGGCCGAGTTATCTACGTTTACGCGGGTCGTAGGGATGGGACTGTGATCCTCATGTCGATGGAAATAAAAAATACATTTATACAACATCTCATAAATAATGACCGGAGAAAGTTGTACAGCACTACGGCGAACTTTATACAAGTCTCCGTCATCTCAACGTGTTATTCCCGGCTGTATTCAAAGCTATAGCTTGGAATATAGCAACTGATACACATGCTCATTTGTAGCATGCCAAATATGAGCGTTCTTAATGAACTGTCCACATCTGCTATCATAAGCATGCTATAAGCCATCTTTTAGCATGCTTAATAATAAGCAAACCTGTTTACACGTGCTAAAGTACTCTGATACACTGTCCCTTCCACCCGCACTACAGGTAGCATACTTATTAGTAGTACGTCTGTCCACACATGCTATTAAGTAGCACTAGCTCAAAAGTAGCATGCTTTAAGCACGAAAATAAAAATGTGTAACAGTACCTTATGATCCCGGATTTGGTGTCTGGTAATTACAATGAAGCGACTGCCGCCCGACCTTTGCAATTATTAAACAGGGGAACTAGACCAACTGAATCAGGTTTGACACGTTTCAGAAGCTAATCGGGACTTGCAGGGTTTCTCACGATGTAATGCCCTTATCGTCAAGATAATGGTAGAAATATATACTTAGAATTGAAAAATCCAGAGAAAGGCCTACGGTATCCACTGTGCGACCAGGAGCCCAATTCTCGTGCTCATGACATTTTGACAACATGGCTGATATCACCTGAAAACAATACAAAAAAACGATGTTTTAGTGATATATGTCGTATGATAATAAATGTCACGAGCACGAGAATCGGGGTCCTGGATCGCTCCCTATTAGCTCGCTACATTATGAATTTACGTTCGACCTACGAACAGGTCTATTTGCGCAGAAAATCACAAACTGAATGTGTCAATATTTTTATCTTGTGGTCAATAAATTATTAATTTACTTAATTAGGTTGGATCAGCAACCAAAAGTTAGCCTTTGCCATAGATTATAATACTTCGCTGGCTCAGAGACCCAAATCAAACTTTGATTTGTCAAAATCAGACAAATCAAAGTTTTGAAATTTATAATATTTTGTTTATGCTTGTTGCTATTGACAACTATTTTGACGTTGCTTCTATCGCTCGCTTTAAGTCACTCGACCAGCGAGTGGGTGGGGTCACTCGTTGCAGACGAATGATTCAAAAATGCGGAATTTCATATGTCGAAGGAAAATCAGTAGAAATCGTGCGCTCGTCACGATGCTAAGTCATACGAGTAAATCAAAAATAGGTCTCCAGACGACAGATAATAATAATGAGTATTTATTTCAAACCAAAGATCCAAATTACATGGTTACAGAATTTAATCCATTTCTTTGCTAATAAGAGCCACCATCTGATTCGGACCAATTAGAAACAAATAAAATAATAATTTCACAACATCACATACATTGATCTGACTCCGTAGCTCAAGCACCTGTGTTACGGATATCAGAACCAACAGCGGAATTATAAATATATACATTGAATACTTACTTTTCTTTTGTAAATACATACCTACTCAAAATACATAGAAAACACCCAGACCAATACAAAGAGACATGTTAAATGTTTGTACTATGCGGGGATCGAACCCGTAACCCTTGCACCAGAGGCAGCATTCACTACCACTTTACTGCCACTGCTAGAAGTCTTTAAAGAAAATACAATTATTTAAAAAAAATCGTTGCTTTTTTCTATCGATAACGACAACAACACTACGGGGCATCCTGTAACAAGCCGCGTCTGAGAAAATAGACATTCCCCGTGGCGGGTGCAGCGTGAATAATTCACCAACACCCGCCCTCAACAATGTACCGTAGAGGCGGTTCTTTTAAAAGTCTCTCCTGCAGAAGATGTTGATGAATTAACATTTTAGTATGCTCTTAGATTAAATCAAAATAGCGGACCGTTTAAATTAGGTAGATTAATAAAGTCGTGACGTGACAGCTCATTCGACACAAAATAGCAGTGTTAAGGATTCGGCGGGTAGGGCTAAAACAAGCCGCATGGGCTCATGCAATTAATTTTTTTTTTTTTTATGGCTTGCTGTTGCTCTTACGAGACAACTCTGCCAATGTCAAGTGATTAAAGAGACACGTTCCTTAGAAAATTTGTTGAGAAATGAGCTGGTTCTCTTCAGATGATTGAGTTTGGGTTATTATTAAACATCACCTAAAACAAACAGAACGTACACTGACATACACATTTAGACAACAATGCAATTTAAAGGAAACTCAGATTTTTAATAATTCGGCGATCAAATCTGACAGGTGTCAATGTGTCATTCCCATACATTTTTGCTACTTTTGACAGATGCAAAGTGTCAAAATGTATGGGAATTTGACGTTTGCAGCTATTAGTTTAGTTCGCCGAATTAAAAAGCAGAGTTTAAAAATAAAATGGGATTCGGCGGGTAGGTCTAAAACAAGCCGCGTGCGCTGATGCAATTCAAAGGTTTTAAATTAGTGTCTAGTGGTTTTTAGTGAACAAATTTGGTGTTTATTTGTGCAGTGAAGTGCCGCAAAGTCATCATAATAATAAGAATCGTTGGATTGTATCGTTTTTAAAACTGCTATTGTGTGTCGAGTGCGTTGTCTTGTGACAACTTGCTTGGACCTAATAGTCTTAAAATCCGCGATTGCGTTTAGGGTGATATCCTCTGAATCCGCAGGTCGATAAAACGTAAAACACCGGCGTTTTATTGAGTGACTGTGACTTTGACTGACTTCGACTGTTGACTATCTACTTATTCTCAATAAGTTACTTGACATTGGCGAATTATCTTCGGGTAGAGCCATAATAATAAAAAAAGCAGTGTTAAAAACTATACAATTCAACGATTCTGACTACTGACCGGATGGCACAATTGGTAGTGACCCTGCCTCTTACGCCAAAGGTCGTGGGTTCGATCCCCACCCTGGACAAACATTCATGCGATGAACACTTGTGTTTGTTCTGTGTCTGGGTGTAATATATGTATTTAAGTATATATTTGTGTTCCTCTGTTGTCTGATATCTGTAACACAAGTGCTTAAGCTACTTAGTACGGAATCAGCGTATGAGATGTGAGAATTTAGAATTTAGTTTTTGTACACTTGCTCGATAATTATATCAAATTGACTGCCTCGATGGCGCAGTGGTTAGTGGGTCGCACTATACTGCGACTGCGCAAGAGCTCCCGGGTTCTATCCCCGGGTAGGACCAAAAACTTGTACCTAAATTTTCGGTAAGAAATTCTTACTGTCAGCTCGGAAGTTGGCGGTCTTGTACCCCCGAGCCTCGGAAAGCACATTAACCCGTTGATCCTGCGCCGAATCCCTTTCCGGTGGTGTCACGCTGGTGTCCCATCGGAATATGTGGGTAAGGGAATAGAGAGTGCACTTGTGTTTGCGCACACACTTGAGCACTATAATATATCCTGCGTATGTGGCTGATCGTTGAGAGTGGCCGCCGTAGCCGTAATCGGTTGCAGGATATTAAATACTAAATTTGTACACTGAAAACCACTAAATACTAATTTAAAACCTTTGGTTTGCATCAGCGTACTCAATGGGTATGTTTTCTATCCACGGAATCTGTTTTCTCCTTTTTAGACACTAACACCATATCTAGGACTTAATTTAAGCCGTTGGGTAGCCCTAACTCGCGACACCAATCGATTTAAATTGTTACCTACTTAACCGGACCTATTTTGACGACCCGTTTGGAACAGTGGTAGTGAACGCTGCCTCTGGTACAAGGGTTGCGGGTTCGATCCCCGCACAGTACAAACATTTGTGTGCATGAACGCATCTGTTTGTATTGGTCTGGGCGTTATCTATGTATTATAAGTATGTATTTACAAAAGAAAAGTATTATATGTACAACGTGTGCGGATAAAGAATGGGATCAGAAATGGCGGCCCATCTATTCACTTCTCGCTCGCACACCCACGTGTGCGAGTATAGACGCAAATAGTGTGCGAGCGAGAAGTGAATAGATGCGCCGCCATTTCTGATCCCATTCTTTATCCGCACAGGTTGTATATATTTGTAATCCCACTGTTGATTCTGATATCCGTTACACAGGTGCTTGAGCTACCTATCTCGGAGTCAGATCAATGTATGTGATGTTGTGAAATATTTTTAACAATTCCGGAGCGTGAGTCTCTAAGCAAACATTTAAACTATTTATTTAACTCTACTTTTTAATCTGTTTTTGCACTCGAAATTTGGATGAACGCCATAAGTGTCTGTTTTTAGCGGTAATTAGAATGTCGAGTCAAAGTCAAAGTCAAATAATTCGTTTATTTGCATAGGCTTGTACACAGCACTTACAAATCGTCATACATTTGAATGACTTAAAACTATTTATAAGTACTTATGTATAATTTACATGTTAATACATATATATGTTGATACATAAAATATACTAAAGAAATAAATAAACATAATGCGATTCTACCACCGGCTCGGAAAGTTGTTTCTGGTCGAGAAGATCCGGCAAGAAACTCGCCAGTTACTCTTTTTAATCGCCAAACTTTCATACAATTATGTGTCATCATCATACCAAGCCCTACAGTTTAATTGTTACACAAAATAAAATAAAGGAAATAATAATAAAATAAATATTATGAGGTAAACCGAAGCAGACCAGTCCCCAAAAGCAGTACAAAAGCAAGAGTACAAAAGCAGTCCCAAAAGTTAAGTATACAATAAAAAGTATAAGTGTTTTTCGGGAGGCTCCAGTTTCGAAATTGTCAAAAAGATATCCGGTTTAGTTGCTAATAATTTAAATCAATTGGCGTCGCTAGTGTGCCCTACCTTTCACCTTAAAGCAGACGTTACGACCGAATCGGTGTTTCCCTCTCTTCCACACGCTATGTGCGTCTCCTTTGTCATTTCATTTCATTTCAATGTCCTAATCGCTATCGCTTTAAGCGACAAGACCGCTGAAATTCTTAGGTTACTACAATCTGTCTATCCTCGATAGATTTTTTTTTATATTATGACTCTAACCGAAGATATCTTGTCAATGTCAAGTAACTTATTGAGAGTAAGTAGGTAGTCAACAGTCGAAGTCAGTCAAAGTCAGTCAAAGTCAAACGCCGGTGTTTTACGTTTTATCGATCGATATCTGCCGATACCACTCTAAATACAATCGCCGGTTCTAAGACTATTTTAAGTCCATGCAGGTTGTCCGTGACAACTCACTCGACACACAATAGCAGTGTTAAAAACGATACAATTCAACGATTCTTATTATTAGGATCACTTTTCGGCACTTCACTGCACAAATAAGCACCAAATTTGTTCACTAAAAACCACTAGACACTAATTTAAAACCTTTGAATTGCATCAGCCCACGCGTAGTGCTTGACTCCTACCTCCAAAACCATTGAGGAAGCTCAATTGATATAAAACCTAACGTGTGTGAAATTAGGGCGAGAATCGACTGAAGAAATTTCATAAATTTGTATTTTTTTTTTATGATATAGGTGTATAAAAATTTATTTATATTGATTATTCAATAATTGACCAGATATTGTAAACCTCGTCCTGCAGTTTATTAGTAATGGATTAAGTAACTACTACTCTTTGTGACCTATGAGGGGAACCTAAGTAGTCATGCTCACTCAAATGTCTCTGAGGTGGTGGCGCTATGTGGCGGGTCATTACATTCCCTCTAATATGGTTGAGTGAAATGATGGCTGAAACATACGTCATACTTGAACAGGTGCCACCTTTGGGGACTGGTCTGCTTCGGTTTACCTCATAATATTTATTTTATTATTATTTCCTTTATTTTATTTTGCGTAACAATTAAACTGTATGGCTTGGTATGATGATGACACAACATTGTATGAAAGTTTGGCGATTAAAAAGAGTAACTGGCGAGTTTCTTGCCGGATCTTCTCGACCAGAAACAACTTTCCGAGCCGGTGGTAGAATCGCATTATGTTTATTTATTTCTTTATTATATTTTATGTATCAACATATATATGTATTAACATGTAAATTATACATAAGTACTTATAAATAGTTTTAAGTCATTCAAATGTATGACGATTTGTAAGTGCTGTGTACAAGCCTATGCAAATAAAGAATTACTTGACTTTGACTTGTATTATACGAGCCGACGGATCACCTGATGGTAAGCTATTCCTGCCGCCCATGGACACCTACAACACCAGTGGTGTCACAGGTGCGCTGCATACCTTTTAATCCCCCTTCCCCCGGATTGGGCCTCCGGTACCCTCACTCACGCGGCGAAACCTAGCGCATGCATTGCTTCACGCCGGTTTTCTTTGAGGCCATGGTACTCCGGTCGAGCTGGCCCATTCGTGCCGAAGCGGGGTTCTTCCACATGGGTATATCTATGTTGTTGGCTGCCTTGGTGGCGCAGTTGTTAGTGGGTCGCATTTAAAGCGGCTGTGCAAGAGGTCCCGGGTTCGATCCCCGGGTCGGGCCAAAAATTTGTACCCAAGTTTTCGATAAGAAATTCTTAATGTCAGCCTGGTGTCTAGAAGTTGGCGGTCTTGGACCCCCGTGCGTCGGAAAGCACGTTAAGCCGTTGGTCCTGCGCCCAATCCCTCTCCGGTCGTGTCACGCTGGTGTCCCATCGGATACGAGTGTAAGGGAATAGAGAGTGCACTTGTGTTTGCGCACACACTTGAGCACTATAATATATCCTGCGTACGTGGCTGGTCGTTGAGATTGGCCGCCGTAGCCGTAATCGGTTGGAGGATATTATATCTATGTTATCTATTTATCTTGCTAGCTATGCCACTGGTTCTACGCCCCACTTTTATAGTTTCATAATTGCCCAAACAACAGCATAATTCCCCAATAAACCCACTTAAAAACGCATCCAAAAATTAATTTCTTGTCTCTGGACCCCAAAAAAGCATTTCAAGACAACACGGGTAATATTATATCAATCTACTGGCAACACTTGTGATGAATGGCCCTTCCAGCCGTCTTTTAATATCTGTTTTTATTGCCGCAAGGAACCGTTATGGCGGTGTTGCCATGTTATGCGTTTCTACTATTTTGTTAGTTTTTATTTGTGTTTTTGTTTCGCTAATTGTTATGTTTACAGATTTCGTTAATGGGGAAAAAGTTTGTCTATAATGATAATATCTCAAATGCTCTTCAGTGACGGCCTAATTTCTTTGTTTTTTTTTATGAGATAGTTGGCAGACGAGCTGATCGCCTGATGGTAAGCGATACCCTCACTAGCGCAGCGAAACACAGCACAATGCTGCTTTACGCCGGTTTTCTGTGAGGCCGTGGTATCACTCCGGTCAAGCAGGCCTATTCATGCCGAAGCGTGACTCTCCCACGGTCGTTTGTTTTTAGTTGCATCTATTCATATTGTTACTGAAAACACCCCGTTTGTCTAATGGTTTAAGTACCGGGACATGATCTCGGGGTCCTGGGTTCGAATCCCGGGTCGAGCAAAGGTATATTTCGAATTTTTCGAACATAGCTCGGGTTTGCGATCAATAATCCGCATTTGGCAAGCGTGGTGATTAAGCCTAATCCCATCATAGTAGCGATGACTTGAATTTTATGATGGAGGCCGTTGCCCTGCAGTGCTATATTGTTCATCATCATCATCATCATCGGCCCATTTAAGTCCCCACTGCTGGGGCACGGGCCTCCCTCAATCACATGAGGGGTAATTGCCATACTCACCACGCTTGGCAGACAGGTTGGCGAGGGTTTAGATATAAATACAGAGTTTTCCTTCTCTGGGTGCTGATGATCATGCCAGCAGCTTTACCTTAGTCGCCTTTTACGACACCTCGGTAAGAGTGAGGGCGGCCTATTCTACTCTGCCGGGGACCACACGGCACTGTATTGTTACGACGTCATAACGTGTTGAATGATGGCTCCCTTGTTGCAGATGCGGCGCAGGGCCTGGTGAGGGCGGCGGGATGCAGGGCGGGGGCGCGCCCGCCGCGGACGCCGACCAGGCGCAGTTTGAGGCCGACAAGAGAGCGGTCTATAAGTGAGCACCCTGTATAATGCAATAAAATATCACCCTGTATCATACTTAGGTACACCATGTAACGCCCCGTTGGTCAAGTGGTTTAAGGTGACGGGTAGGGTACACTAGCGACGCGAATCGATTTTAATTTTTAGCAACTTAACTAGATCTATTTTCAGCAATTTCGGGGTTACAACCTCTCGGCAAACACTTATACTATTTATTAAATAACTATGCACAACTGTTGGGTCCGTTTTTGTACGCGAAAAATTGAATCACGCTAAAAGTGGCCGCTTTTGGCGTGAATAAGTTTTTTGCTTACGCGTTAGACCCAACATTTTTGCATGGCTATTTAATAAATAGCATAAGTGTTTGCCGAGAGGTTGTAACCCCGAATTTGTTTAAAATAGGACTATGCACAAATGTGGGGTCCGTGTTTTCTTAAATTGATTACCGCCAAAAGCCCCTTTTGGCGTGAATTAATTTTTCGCGTACAAAAACGGACCCAACATTTGTGCATAGTTATTTACTAGATAGTATAAGTGGTTGCCGAGAAGTTGTAACCCCGAAATAGTTTCGAATAGATCCGGTTAAGTAGCTAAAAATTTAAATCGATTAGCGTCGCTAGTGTGCCCTACTCGTCACCTTAATGATATATTTTAATTTATTGTTGCTTAAAACATTTCCCAAATATTTTTACTTCAGACAACAAATCAAGGCTATGCTAAGTGTCACTGAACGAATGATTGAATGATTCAATCAATTTTGACATCCTGCGGTACTAAGTGGTCTATGGTTAGTCGAGGATTTGTAATAAAAATTTAAGAACGAACATTATTCCGAACTAAGTTAGAGTTAAAAATTAAAGCCGGTATCAGAGTTTTTTTTTGTAATGAGGGTCTTAATTTAAATTTATTTATTTATTTATTTAATTCAATTGTACATGCTGACTTACAGTATACACCAAATTGTCAGAATGCTAGTGGCAAAACAAGCAAAGTCAAAAATTAATCATAGTATGACAGACAATATATGGGATAATACATAAACAAAAAAATACTTATAAAATTAAAAATTACAATAACATGTCATTTACACATAAATTAGTAAAACGAAAATAAATATCTAAAATCAAATCGAAAACATTCATAGTCAAATCACATAGAAATAATTATAAAAAGTAAATCTACTATTCCCAGACACCCCCTCTTCCCCCTCCTCGCTCTACTCCTGGAGCGATGCGAGCAGGCAACAGCAGGGGCGGAGCCCCCGGCCGCCGACGCCTTCGGAGCCGACCTGCAGGCCTTCGTGCAGCACCAGCGACGGGACCGGAGGCCGCTGCTGGTGGACGAACCTGAGGTGGATGGGCTCATGATTAAGAGCATACAGGTAAGAGAATGTAGAGCGAAGGTAGCTTGGATAAGAAGGCGCCTTCCATGCGGGGGTAGCTTTTTTATGTGATATCAATCAATTAAACATTTATTGCTTCATGTATTGCATTGGGAAGATGTTAGCATACACATAAATATTATAAGGCCTAATTCGGGGGAAAGGGGGGGTTTAAAGGTTGGCAACGCAGTTGTGACTCCACTGGTGTCGTAAGCGATACCCGCCGCCCATGGACACCCGTCCATGGGCGGCGGGAATCGCTTACCATCAGGTGATAGATCTGCTCGTCTCCCACCTATCACATAAAAAAACTATTAGAAGAACCTTAGACCTTAAGTATTATATACAGGGTTATTTTATGATAAAAACAATTTGTAAATATAGTATAGTTTAGATATGAGTTATAGTTATAAGATAGATACATAGATAGATAGATAGATATTCTTTATTGCACAAAAATAAAATACAAGCATGATACAACAGCAACAGACAATACAATAAGGCGGTCTTATCGCTTGTAGCGATTTCTTCCAGACAACCTTTGGGTAGATGAAAGAAATATCGTATTCGTAATAAGGGAAGGCAGTGCAAAGTAATTTAACAAATGAAATTAGGAATGGCAGAAATATACATTATTTTATATATTAATATTATTACATTACATAAATAATAATAAACAATACATAGGTACATACCCAATAATATAAACATAGATAATTTATAACAAAAATTCAAAAAAAAATATTTCTTACAGATAGGTATAAATGACCAGAGAGCAACAGAGAGAGTTTGATTAATAAACTTTAGAATTATCTGCCTCGTTATTTAACACTACACAAATATATTTAAAATAGGTAGGTATATATAGGGATAACACCTACACATACCTGCTAGGACACTACACAGACGAATATAGTTAGGTCTGAGCTGAGTACCTAGGACCTAATTCCTAGAACAGAATATAGTAAAACGTACTCAGCTCAGATTAATAGGTAGGTAGGTCCTAGCATTAGTTAATCTTAGTGTATATAGTGTTAAGCAGCTTTTCATTTATGTATTAGAATAAGTTTATTGAAATAAAATATATAGTCAAATTGCCGTGTGGTCCCCGGCAGAGTAGAATAGGCCACCCTCACTCTTACCGAGGTGTCGTAAGAGGCGACTAAGGTAAAGTTGCTGGCATGATCATCAGCACCCAGAGAAGGAAAACTCTGCATTTATACCAAAACCCTCGCCAACCCGTCTGCCAAGCGTGGTGAGTATGGCAATTACCCCTCATGTGAAGGAGGCCCGTGCCCCAGCAGTGGGGACTGAAATGGGCTGGCAAATGCTAGAGCGAGAGGGAAGAGGGCGTCGCATTTATAGCGACGGTGGCGCCGCCGCGATGCTGAGGGACATCGCGGAGGCGCCGGCGTCTTATCGTGCTTGCGCACATAGCTCTGGTTGGGGTCCACAAAATAGGTTATAAGTCGGTGGATCCCACCCAGAATAAGTACACTCGTCCTGCGAAGAAGACGCTCTCGACCTTACCTAGGAAGAACTCGCCTTGGCACAGACCTCCTATTGCTGCATTTCTTGTTTCTTAACTTACCATCCTGTTTCTTCGGACGACGTGAGCCAGCTTTATAGGTGCCTATTACGACCAGTTCGAATTAGGTCATAGTCGGGCACAGCAACAATTCAAACGTACAAAAGTAACCTGCCGTACGGCATACAAAATTGCACATAAATATTTACCTATGAATTTAATACATAATAATATATATATATATATATATATATATATATATATATATATATATATATATATATATATATATATATATATATATATTATCTTATTATGTATTAAACGCCCCAGATTTGAGTCCAGCGCGAAGCAAACCACCTTTTCATGTCCCTGTTCGAAGACCTAGAATAGCTTTAGAACAATGAAATTCACGTCATCTAATAAGCTATAAGTATTTGTCAGTCGGTATATCAGTTATTTGTTGTTGTTTGTCGTTTGGCTAAAGCAAAGTTTCGTAAGTGAGTAATTCGACACTCACTGTTTCACTGATTTATCTAAACGATTTTGATTATATAATATAAGCATTGTATAATATAAGCGATAAGCATTGTAATCATAATTTGTATAAGAATGAAAATTGTAATTACTATATTATTTGAAAAGAGTAACTACTGAGTTTACCGTCTGTTACCTGATGGTAAGCGATTACCGCCGCCCATGGACGCCTGCAACACCAGTGGTGTCACAAGTGCGCTGCTTACCTTTTAACCCCCCTTCCCCTGGATTGGGCCTCCGGTACCCTCACTCACGCAGCGAAACACAGCGCATGCACTGCTTCACGCCGGTTTTCTGTGAGGACGTGGTATTACTCCGGTCGAGCCGGCCCATTCATGACGAAGCGTGACTCTCCCACTGTTAACTGTTGTTGTTATATATAGACTATAAGTAATTAAGTTGAGTTCAGTTCAGTCTTAACATTTAACAAAATGACATCATAATTAAAATTGACACTTTTATTGAGATACCAGGAGCCCAATTCTCGTGCTTGTGATATTTTAAGAACATGGCGGATATCACTTGAAAACCATACAAAAAAACTATGTTTTAGTGATATATGTCGTATGATAATAAATGTCACGAGCACGAGAATTGGGCTCCTGCTATCTTATTACAATAAAATAGAATTATAGATAGATAGATATTTTATTGCACAGAAATAAAATACAAGCATGATACGCTTGTAGCGATTTCTTCCAGACAACCTTTGTGTAGAGGAAAGAAATATCGTATTCGTAATAAGGGAAGGCAGTGCAAAGAAGTTTACCAAATGAAATTGAGAATGGCAGAAATATACATTATTTTATAATATTAGGTAATATTATTACATTACATAAAAAATAATAAACAATACATACACAAACAAAAATTCAATAAAAATATTTCTTATAGATAGGTATAAATGACCAGAGAGCAGACCACATAAAAAAGGGAAGAAGAGACAAGGAAAAAACAGTGTACCTATATTTATAGAGACAGTAAGTGAGTTTTGACACGGGACTTGAATATAGGAAGGAATTGTGATTTCCTGATTGGAAGGGGTAAAGAGTTCCAGAGACGAATGGATTGAACAGAACGAAAGGATTATATTTTGTCATTGAAGTATTTATTAAGAGAATAAAATTTTTTTGGATAAGTAAATTGATACTTAGTCTCTATGGCAAATCCGCCACTGGAGTCAGGCCATCTTGGATTAATTTTCGACATGTGAATGTAGAAAATAATTTAAAAACATTCTCTCTTCCAGGTCCTGCGGATCCACCTGCTAGAGCTGGAGAAAGTCCAGGAACTATGCCGGGACTTCTGCGGGCGGTACATCGCCTGCCTCAAGACGAAGATGCAGAGCGAGAACCTGCTTAGGACTGATTATACTAGCGGTTTGTAGCATCCATAGAGTAACTTATATATACTGAGATAGAGGCATCAGTCGGCTAGCCAGTGCTAGCGCCATCTAGAGGAATCCGACCAATACTCAACGGCTATGTAGTACGCCCACCTTCGAGAATCAGTCAGGGAGACGATTAACTAAAATATTAGAAATAATTTTATTTGCTATAAAATTCCTAAAACTTTCTAGTTCTCTGGTATATTTTCTATTAGATACTTTTTTAATACAGGCGGCTGGAGGTCATTGTTTCGGACACACGCTTCGTTTATGCTCAAAATGCCAACCGATCGCAAAAAAACAACTTTGCAGAATAACAAATTTTCGAAATGCCAACTTCTCGAAATGACAATTTCTCGAAATTCCAACTTCTCGAAATGACAATTTCTCGAAATGCCATCTCAGAATGACAACTTACAATTATGAATGCAGGAGGCTCATAGTCACCCAGAGAGCAATGGAGAGGGTTATGCTTCGAGTCTCTTTGCGTGATCGCATCCGAAATGATGAGATCCGCTGGATAACTAAGGTCACAGACATAGCCCAAATGATTGCATGCCTCAAATGGCAATGGGCATGGCACATAGCGAGGAGAACAGCTGGCTGTTGGGGCGGAAAGGTCCTCGAGTGGAATCAATCAGTCAGGCCCCCCCACAAGGTGACGACGATCTGGTGAAGGTCGCGGGAATCATTGCATGCGGGCGGCACAGGAGCGATCTGTGTGGAGAACATTGGAGAGGCCTATGTCCAGCTGTGGACATCTATTTTATCTGAAATGATGATGATGACGACTTTTAACGACGTTGTACACGTGATCGTGGATTTTATTTATAATTTGAGTGCAAAAGGAGACCAAAGAGTTAACTATAAGTATTAAATAAAAATATATAGGTCTTTGCCGAGAAACTGTAGCCCTGAAGTTGATTAAGGTGACGGGTAGGGCACACTAGCGACGCAAACCATTTTTAGCTACTAAACCGGATCTATTTTAAACAATTTCGGGGTTTTTAAAGGGATAAATCTCTCGGCAAACACTTGTACTATTTATTTAATACTTGTACTTAACTTTTAGGTCTGCTTTTGTACTCGAAATTCGAATTAGCCCCAAAAGTGAATCAATTTTACGCGTACAAATACGGACCCAACATTTGAGCATGGTTATTTAATAAATAGTGTAAGTGTTTGCCGAGAGGTTGCAACACCGAAATTGTTTAAAATAGATCCGGTTTAGTAGCTAAAAATTAAAATTAATTGGACGCCAATGTGCCCTGCCCGTCACCTTAACGGTTTACACTGAGAAAAAATATTGCCACAGCAAAAGAAAAACTTTGTAGCTGGGGAGCTGTCAAAGGTATTTAGCTAAGACGGTAACGTTTTATAGTCCGTTTTCAAATTGATAATGCTTCAAATCAAATTATTATCATCATCATCATATCGCAGTCCACTGCTGGACGTAGGCCTCTCCAATTGTTCGCCACCGTGATCTATCCAAGGCTTCTCGCATCCAGCTCTTGCCAGCCATCCTGCGCAGATCGTCCCCCCACCTAGCCAGAGGGCTCCCTACATTACGTTTGCCAAGACGCGGTCTCCACTCTAGAACTCGTTTACCCCATCGGTTGTCGGTTCTGCGGCTAATATGGCCAGCCCACTGCCACTTAAGCTTGCTAATCTGGTGAGCAATGTCGATGACTTTGGTTCTCTGCCGGATCACCTCATTTCGGATTCAATCTCGGAGAGAGACGCCGAGCATTGCTCGTTCCATAGCCCGCTGAGCGACCTTTAACTTGTGGAGCCAGCAAATTATTATACTTGATTCCTATCGGTGTCCATTCCAGGTGGTGTGGAGAGCAACAATAACTTGTCGGGTTCGCTGGACGACCACTCCAGCACGTCCAACTCGCCACAATATCAGGTATGAAATGTATGTTTGCATTTTACTATTTAAATAATAAATATTTTACAATATCACATACATTGATCAGACCCCGAGATAGGTAGCTCAAGCACCTGTGTTACGGATATCAGAATCAACAGCGGGATTACAAATATATACATATAATACTTTTCTTTTGTAAATACATACTTATAATACATAGATAACAATGTTAGGGCACTCACTCGGACCCTCACAGGGCACTGCAAATTAAACAAGCACCTGCACAACATGGGCCTTTCAGATACCAAAATCTGCAGGTTCTGTCGCGAGGACGAGGAAACGATTATCCACGTCCTCGGCGAGTGCATAGCGCTGCACCGCTGCAGAAGCCGGCACCTGGGAGCACACATGATCTCAGCAGACGAGATCAAGAGCTCCCCCATCAGCTCCATTCTCGGGTTTATCCTGGAGCTGGAGCTACATGAGGTGCTGTAATAGGTTACGGGGCTGCCACAATAGATCATCTACTGGTCGCAGTGGCTATGAGACGCAGGGCTCACCCCATTTCTATCAAATAATAATAATAGATAACGCCCAGACCAATACAAACAGATATGTTCATGCACACAAATGTTTGTACTGTGCGGGGATCGAATCCGCAACCCTTGCACCAGAGGCAGCGTTCACTACCACTGTTCCAAACGGGTCGTCAAATTTCAATTTCATACTAAAATACTTCTTTATGTAAAGGGCGACAAGAATAGAGGCATAGTACTGCAAATTTCATGTTGTGTGTGTGTGCGTGATTGCGTGCGTGAGTGCGTGCGCCAAACTGAAACAGGTATTTTTTTTATTTATAAACATGATACGAATTTTCAAAACTCTAACATCAAAAATGACATACTTTCATACTAACGTTAACCCCCATTTCAACCCTTTCGGGATTGAATTTTTAAAAACCCCTTCTTAGTGCGCGCCTACATAACAAAAACTACCCATGTTTCAATTTTCATGATTTTCGGTCCAGTAGTTTCGGCTGTGCGTTGATAGATTAGTCAGTCAATCACCCGCCGAGGCGTTACCTCTTAAGGCGACCGGTAGAGCACACTAGCGACGCCAATCAATTTTATTTAATAATTTTACAACAACAAATAACCATGCAAAAATGCTGGGTCCATCGCGTACGTGAAAAATTGATTCACGCCAAAAGCGGCCTTTTTTGGCGTGAATCAATTTTTCGCGTAAAAAAACGGACCCAACATTTGTGCATGGTTATTTAATAAATAGTATAAGTGTTTGTCGAGAGGTTGTAACCCCGAAATTGTTTAAAATAGATCCGGTTTAGTAGCTAAATCGATTGGCGTCGCTAGTGTGCCCTACCCGTCACCCTATTAATATAGATATCATAGTAAACTAAATTGATTGATTGATTTTGTCCGAACCGACCGACCGAACCCAAGACCGGGTGGATATTCTCACATTTGAAATACCGAACGCGGACAAGATTTTTTCTTTTTAATTCTCACAACAATAGGTTGACCTGATTCCGTACTAAGTAGCTTAAGCACTTGTGTTACAGATATCAGACAACAGAGGAACACAAATATATACTTAAATATATATATATATATATATATATTACACCCAGACACCGAACAAACACAAGTGTTCATCGCACGAATGTTTGTCCAGGGTGGGGATCGAACCCACGACCTTTGGCGTAAGAGGCAGGGTCACTACCAATGGACAACATTTCATATTTTTAACATGTCCATATTGTTTTTTTTACATGAAAATAGACATAAAATGAACAGACCCATATTTTTTCTTTTTTCAAAATTTGTCCATTTTCATGCATAAAATAATTATTGAAATTCTTTTTATTCTAAATAGACGTAAGCGCCAAATGACGTCATCGGACGGCTGAATACAGCGATATTCCTTTGCTTATCATTGTTTTAATAAAAAAAAAGGTACTACTGTCAAAGGTAAATAATACTAGTGTCAACATTGTCAACGTCATTCATACATTCAACGTTGACAAGTTGTCTTTTTTTTGACAGTAGTACCTTTTTTTTATTAAAACAATGATAAGCAAAGGAATATCGCTGTATTCAGCCGTCCGATGACGTCATTTGGCGCTTCCGTCTATTTAGAATAAAAAGAATTTCAATAATTATTTTATGCATGAAAATGGACAAATTTTGAAAAAAGAAAAAATATGGGTCTGTTCATTTTCATATAAAAAAACAATATGGACATGTTAAAAATATGAAATGTTGTCCATTGCGCCATCCGGTCAGTCAATTGATGATGTATTCTTTGTTCCCAGTCACCCCCCGCGCCCCCCGCGCCTCAGTACCCGGTGTTCCCACCGCACACCGAGCTGCCCTACCCTGTGCCCAACCCTAGGGAACCACGTGAGTGTCATCATCACCCATCATCATCAGTCATCATCGCCTACAGAGCGAAATTTGGTCGAAGTAATATAACTCGTGCCCAACCCTAGGGAACAACGTGAGTGTCATCATCACCCATCATCATCCATCATCATCAGACATTATCACCTACAGAGCGAAATTTGATAACTTGGTCTAAGTATAATAATTCGTACCCAACCCTAGGGAACCACTTGGGTAACTCTAAGTAAGATAACTCGTGCCCAACCCTAGGGAACCACGTGAGTGTCATCATCATCAGTCATCATCACCTTTAGAGCGAAATTTGATAATTTGGTCTAAGTAAGATAACTCGTTCCCAACCCTAGGGAACCACGTGAGTGTCATCATCACCCATCATCATCCATCATCATCAGTCATCATCACCTACAGAGTGAAATTTGATAACTTGGTCTAAGTATAATAATTCGTACCCAACCCTAGGGAACCACATGGGTATCATCATCATTCATCATCATCAGTCATCATCACCCACAGATAAAAATATCAAGTGTAGTAGCCGTCGTGTCCAACCCTAGAGAACCACGTGAGTGTCATCATCACCCATCATCATCCTTCAGCATCACACACAGGTACAAATATTAAGTATTAGGTGTCATGTCCAACCCTAGAGAACCATGTGAGTGTCATCATCACCCATCATCATCCATCATCACCACCCACAGATAAAAATATTAGGACTAGTAGCCGTCGTATTCAATCCTAGGGAACCACCTGAGTGTCATCATCATCCATATCATCATTCATCATCACCCACAGAGCGAAATGTCATACATTGATATTTTAGTCCAAGTAAGATAATTCGTGGATTCTGGGGGTAGGACTAAAACACTCCACGTGGGTTGATGCAATGAGGGTTTTCGCGTGTGAAAAATCCGCTAGATGGCGTACTGTTGGACTGAGGTCCAACACCAACCGCATTGGTTGTTTAGTTTGTCAAATTGACATTTTGACAGATCACGTATAACAATAACCAATCACATTGTATATGGACCTCACTCCTACAGTACTCCATCTAGCGGATTTTTCACACGCGATAACCGTCATTACAAGATTTTAAATGTTAGTCTATTCAGTATTTGAAAGTGAATAGGGACAGTTCTATTTCGACATTAAAAGTGAGACGCTCTTTTTAAAGAAAACCATATTTTTAGAATCGAATATGTTTTTTGGAATCTAATCGACTTTTTATTTGTTGATTTTTAATTTTAATCAACATTGGTATCCATGATCTGAACTATCTGGATATGGAATACAATATGTAAATATTCTTAGTGTTACAACGCCATAATCAAAAGTAAATTAATATGCATCTTATTATCTGAAAACATAAACAACACTCGCTTGACGTGCCGGAACACCTTCGTCACCAAAAGAAATTACTTGTCTGGTCCATAATGCAATCTATGCGGACTATTTTTGCACGAGACAATAATCGTTATTCGCTGGGTAAGATGGCCCGCCATACTGATTAATGATTATTACGATTGTTTGTGTCAAATCCCATGAGCAAAAAAATTCCGATTAGCGCATTTATGCAATTCATAACCATATTTTTACAAATTTTATTGGTAATAAAATAACTATCTTAAGTCTTGTGAGATTAATGAAGAAAGATTAATGCTTGATATTTTGGAATGAATAAGAATAACAAAACACTAATATTTTTATTTTGTACAAAGATGGATGCGCAACGGTTTGACCTGGTCATATTTACCTTTTCAGATACTGAATTCGACTGTCGGTTTCTAAGTGGTTTTTAGTTAACAAATTTGCGTGTTTATGTTGTGCAAAAAAATATACAAGGGCTAATTGGTTGACTCTTATTGGCTCTATGATTTTTTAACATACCATATTGTATTTCATCCTCGCTGGTTGTTCAAGGTCGGACCCCAATTCAGTCAAATAGGTGCTTCGCTGAACTGCTACAAACAGATTCTTTTCACAGGTAATTAAATAATATAAATAATATTTATATCAATAATAAGTTTTATTTCAATAATTTTATGAAGTGGTATTTTTGTTTCTTTTTAGTTTATCGTTGGTGGTTTTACGTAGAGATTTTTAGCAACGTTGTCTACGCCTATAATAATTTTCGCGTACAAAAACGGATCCAAAATTTGTGCCATGGTATTAATAATAGTATAAGTATTTTCCTAGAGGTTGTAACCCCCGAAATTGTTTAAAAATAGATCCGGTGTGCCGTGTGGTCCCGGCAGAGTAGAATAGGCCACCCATCACTTTACCGAGGTGTCGTAAAGGAGACTCTATAAGGTAAAAGTGCTGGCATGATCATCAGCACCCAGAGAAGGAAAACTCTGCATTTATATCAAAACCTCGCCCAACCCGTCGGCCAAGCGTGGTGAGGTATGGCAATCAACCCTCATGTGATTGAGAGAGGCCCGCTGCCCCAGAAGTGGGGACTTAAATGGGCTAATGGAGATTATGAGATCCGGTTTTTTTTTTTTTCTTTTTCTTTTTTTTTTCTTAGTAGCTAAAAATTGAAATCAATTGTGGTCGTGTCCCCACCCGTCACCTTAAGTGCGACGAATACCCAATCCCCAATCATAGGATTTACGTTATGGAAACGAGCAATGCTCGGCGTCTCTCTCCGAGATCGAATACGAAATGAGGTGATCCGAAAGAGAAACAAAGTTATCGACAATTGAATCACCGGATTAGCAAGCTTAAGTGGCAGTGGGCTGTGCAATATAGCTCGCAGAACGACAAACGATGGGGGTGGTAAGTGAAACGGGTTCTGGAGTGGAGGCACCGCTTTGGACAAACGTAATGTAGGGCGCCTCTGGCTAGGTGGGGGGACGATCTGGCCAGGATGGCTGGCAAGAGGCCTGGATGCGACGAAGCCAATGGATAGGAGCACAGTGGCGAACAATTGGGAGAGGCCTAGTCCAGCAGTGACTGCGATAGGATGATGATGATGATGATGGATTTACGTTACCTACAAGGGCCAGCAACTCGAATACCACTCATGCTCGTCGGTATCCGGCTCGCCGCCCGACCGACGACGACGTGGACGAGTCGGGGGGGACGAGCGTGTTGTCTTTTGCCTCGGCCCACGCCACGCAGGTTCATGCGGCCTGGCTGTTCCAGGCACCTAGTCGTGCCGTTATGATATGCGATTACCTAATAGTTTATAAAAAAAAAACTAAAAAAAAACACGCGCCAAAAATCGAAATAGCGACATCTATTGTGTGGTTAATGGAATAACTTTGCGCGAAGTTGCTGTGGTGATACGTTAGATGTCGCGATAGCATTAGGATGAGTGCTGTGACGAGGCGGGAGGGAAGGCGCGGTGCTCTTGCCTCGCCACGCCACACCGCAGGTCATGCGGGCCTGGCTGCTTCCAGCACCTCGTCCGTGAGTATACTGTGAGAATTATCTTAGTATTATAAAAAATCCAGCCAAAAATCTAGTTTCGCGGTAAAAAGTCGAATTAAGCGGACAATCTGTGCGACTATTTTGGAACTAACATGGCACGCGGTATACGCCAACGCGTTATTACAAACATTGAATTCCACTACAGGTATCAGAGACAATGTCTTATCACTGATACGCTCCTATCTCTCAAACAGACAACAGTACACGGAGATAGCACGAATATGCTTAAAAACTCGAACTGAAATCAAGTATAGATCTCAGACGAGAGAGACCACTACTATTTGTTTAAATACATTAATAAAAACTTGCGAAAATTACAACACAATCAATGATACTCTTCGCAGATGCAGTACCGCTATAATAAAAATGTAATAATGACCTACAGTGGCAGTCGTGTGTCCCCGGCAGAGTATAGAACTAGCCGCCCGCACTCTTACCGAGGTGTCGTAAAAGGCGGGACTAAGGTTAAGCTGCTAGGCATGATCATCAGCACCCAGAGAAGGAAAACTCTGCATTTATATCAAAACCCTCGCCAACCCGTCTGCCAAGCGTGGTGAGTATGG
>CM032492.1:9345928-9365347 GCA_019059595.1 Marasmia exigua
AGTCTCCCTGCGTGATCGTATCAGAAATGATGAGATGCGCAGGAGAACTAAGGTCACAGACGTAGCCCAAAGGATTGCATGCCTCAAGTGGCAATGGGCAAGGCACATAGCGAGGAGAACAATAAATAAATATGTAATTAATTAATACTAACTTAGGCTAGACAATTTTTCTAACACATGTATGGATCTGTGTAATCTGAAAATAAACACATTTTATTTATTTTTATTTTATTTTATATATTTTGGCCATGTTTAACATCCATTAACATTTTTAGAGCAAGTATGTTAGTATGAGCTAGACATGTGTAACTCAGGAGTGATTGGGACTAAAAGATGTACATCCTTGCAAAAGAGTGAATAACTCCGTAACTCCTTTGCTTCCTTCATAACTCTTTACATCTTTAACTCTCTAATGTGAAGATTGATTTTAGAAGGACGAAGTCCGAACCAATATTTACTCATTTTGACTAATATTTTAGAGGATATGATTAATTCAATAAAAATAAGGAAATCATCATCATCATCAGCCCATTTAAGTCCCCACTGCTGGGGCACGGGCCTCCCTCAGTCACATGAGGGGTAATTGCCATACTCACCACGCTTGGCAGACGGGTTGGCGAGGGTTTTGATATAAATGCAGAGTTTTCCTTCTCTAGGTGCTGATGATCATGGCAGCAGCTTTACCTTAGTCGCCTTTTACGACACCTCGGTAAGAGTGAGGGTGGCCTATTCTACTCTGCCGGGGACCACACGGCAACTGTCTTTGAAATTGCATATTGATATTTTTATTTTATAAATAAATCTTCTGTGAACATGTGCATCAATCAAATCACATCAATGCGTCTTTAAATCTTTTCAGTCTTAGAGTTACAGAGTTATTAAGGAGTGAAAAATGTTAAAAGATTTAGTGAGCGAGACTGGTACCACAGCTCGTAAAGGAGTGAGTGAAATCGCTACAGCGGGATTTTATGAGTCGAAAAGGGATGGCGCATGATTGGAACGCGTCGCGCATAAATCTGTACATAAAAAAATATCCGGGGAGAAAAAACTGACCCTACCACTGTTGCATTAAAGTTCAAAATTATTTATTTGTATTGAATTTATTAGATTGGATAAACACGTCGGTGAGACAACCCATCGCAATTCGCATCAATGACATTATTCAAGTCTTTTTAGTCTTTTGAGTTACGGAGTTAATTGGGAGTTAAATATGTAAACGATATAACTCTTTTCTTCAAAAGATTTATAACTCCTTTGTCTTTTAAAAGAGTTGTTCTGCGCATCTTTAGTATGAGCTATGCTATTTATAAAGAGGTGAATCTTACAAACCAGGCAACGCATATAGGTAATCTGAAAACACGAAACGCTTACGCGATGTAATCGACACCTAGCGCCATCTATTGGTATAAAGTGGAATAACATACCAGCTGTGAACTGCGGGTTCGAGAGCGCGTCTGGCCAGTACCTCTTGTTTATAGATGATCCGTTTTTGCTTTTCTTACCACCTGAGGACAAAACATTTACGGTTAAGTTAATAATAATATGCTTTTTAAGGTTCCGTAGCCAAATGCCGTGGCAAGCCTCCTACAAGGTGGACCGACGATCTGGTGAAGATCGCGGGAATCCATTGGATGCGGGCGGCACAGGACCGATCCGTGTGGAGAACATTGGGGGAGGCCTATGTCCAGCTGTGGACGTCTATTGGCTGAAATGATGATTGATGATGATGAGCCAAATGGCAAATAACGGAACCCTTATAGATTCGTCATGTCTGCCCGTCTGTCCGTCCGTCCGTATGTCACAGCCACTTTATTTATAGACCATCGACGTAGGACATATTTTAGTGCACAAGTATTTGCGCAGACACAAGTGCACTCTCTATTACCATACCCTCTATTTCGATGGGCCACTAGTGTGACACGACCGAAGAGGGATTAGGCGCAGGACCAACGGCTTAACGTGCTCTCCTACTTGACCTCGAAAATCAGTTAGGATATCGATAGGACTACTATCGATACTACCGATAGTATTGATAGCCCAAATTAGTGTAATACTATTGATGACTTGCAATACTAACGATAGTATCGATAGTATTAGCCATAATACTATCGATACTATCGTTATGACCAAACTATCGATAGTATTGTTGTATTGGATAGTAAACTATCGATAGTATTTATAGTATCGATACTATCGATAGTTCCTTATTCCTCGATAGTATTACTTACAGTTTTAGGTTAGGCTAAAGTCTTAGTAATTCAAAGAATATAGGTACCGAATCGATCAGAGAAACAACTTAAAAGCTTTGCTTTTATTGTAACTACCCACAAAAACAAAAAACAAAAGAAAAAAAATTATGTACACAACTGTTGCCAACTATCAAAAAGTATACAAGATGTAAGTAATTATTTTACAAAGTAAATTACTTATGTCGAGTTGAAACTTATTTTTTTTCTTGTTACTTCGCATTCAGTAGAGACCATTAGACCAATAATTTATAAACAATAGTATCGAAAACAAAACGACTATCGATAGTTTTATATTAACAAGGAAAGGTTAATTCTTCGTTACCGACAATACTATCGATAGTATCGATAGTATTACTTTAATTCAATAGTATTGTTAGAATCTAAGCTATAATCGATACACAATCATAACTGTTCCTTGTTAATAAAAAACTATCGATAGTATCAATAGTATCGATACTATCGATAGGCTATCGATACTATTGATATGACGTCAACTATCGATATACTATCGATAACGCCCTGATGGTCTAGTGGGTTAAGTACCGGGCCGTGATCTCGGGGTCCTGGTTTCGATTCCCGGGTCGAGCGAAAAGTATGTTTCGAATTTTTCGAACATAGCTCGGTTGTTTGTCAACTTGATTTCTATGATGGAGGCCTTTGCCCTGCAGTGGGACAGTTTATAGGCTGATACTTTACTTTTTTTTTATCGATAGGCTATCGATACTATTGATATGACGTCAACTATCGATAGACTATCGATAGTCGACTATCAATCGGCATCACTACTCGGCAAAAGTTACCAGGTTTGTCGGCGCAGTCGAGCATGGGCTGCAGGATGCGGCGGCGCGCGTTGATGAACCAGTTGTTGACCTGCAGCAGCGTCAGCCGCGTCTGCGCCGCCAGCGACCGCTTCTCCTCCTCCGTGGGGTACGGGTGCTGGGGGAGGCAACGTTCCACATCACTCACCAATCACCATTCACAACACTTCCGGTCATAGTTGATATTTTTAATAGCAATCTTTTGAAATTTATTCTTAAGTAAATAACACACTTAAAAATTTTATCTCGTGTTCAGGCGGGACTCGAACCCACACCATCCACAATACTTCCGGCCATGATTGAAAGAACGGAAAAGGGTCGCACTATGTAGGGAAATACGCCGTGTGGTCCCCGGCAGAGTAGAATAGGCCACCCTACCTCTTACCGAGGTATCGTAAAAGGCGACTAAGGTAAAGCTGCTGGCATGATCATCAGCACCCAGAGAAGGAAAACTCTGCATTTATACCAAAACCCTCACCAACCCGTCTGCCAAGCGTGGTGAGTATGGCAATTACCAATCATGTGATTGAGGGAGGCCCGTGCCCCAGCAGTGGGGATATAAATGGGCTGGCGATGATGCTGATAATGATGTAGTGAAATGAATTTCGTTTGTAATGTTACATTTGAAGACCCGTTTGGAACAGTGGTAGTGAACGCTGCCTTTGATCCAAGGGTTGCGAGTTCGGTCCCCGCACAGTCCAAAATTTGTGTGCATGAACATGTCTGTTTGTATTGGTCTGGGTGTTTGTATGTAATATAAGTATGTATTTACAAAAGAAAAGTATAATATGTATATATTTGTAATCCCACTCTTGATTCTGATATCCGTAACACAGGTGCTTGAGCTACCTATCTCGGAGTCAGATCAATGTATGTGATGTTGTGAAATATTTATTTATTTTTTTATCGAGAAAATTGGATTTTTGCGCCGAGTTTCATCTTTCCGTCTACTTTGTGCGCTGCACTATTACATACATACGTAGTATCATACTGACAACAAGATGATGACCCCATCTTATGTCTTACCGTGTAGCAACAACGCTCCAAGTTAGTTCAATTACTCACCAACAGATGTCGCTAGTTGGTTACTAATCACAAATAAGAAGGCGTTTTGGCGACATCTAGCGTTCCTTACATCTATTGACCTGTGTGGCGTAGTAACGCACGCCATCTAATGCCTTACCGTAGTAACAACGCGCCATGTTCGTTCCAATAGTCGCCAACAGATGTCGCTAATTCGATTTTTGCCGCGAAACTTGGATTTTTTGGCTGATTGATTTTTTTATATTAGTAAGATAATCTTCACATACTCACGACGAGGTGCTGGAACAGCCAGGCCCGCATGATTTGCGTGGCGTGGCGTTTGTCCGCGCATGTGTGTTAAA
This sequence comes from Marasmia exigua, assembly GCA_019059595.1. NCBI lineage: Eukaryota > Metazoa > Arthropoda > Insecta > Lepidoptera > Crambidae > Marasmia > Marasmia exigua. The sequence continues at coordinate 9,350,381 of CM032492.1, forward strand.
AATTAATTGATATCTAAAGATTATAACGTACGTAAATGATAATTAATTCCGGACCGGACCGTTCACGTACAATCAACAGCACGTCTAGGCAACGTTAACAATCCAATTTCTACTTTGATATTGATTCATATGTACTTATTTAATAGTAGGGTCTGAATAACCCACCGTTGCATTTTAGCACATTACTTACTTTTTATTAACAATTTTGACACTTAATCTAGCATAACTTATCTAAATACTAATTGTACTAAAATATAGCAGTAGCAAACAAATATTTCATCAATATCTAACGTATCACCACAGCAACTTCGTGCAAAGTTTATTTATTTATTACAGTATACCTGTGGCTTACAGAAATGATTCCAACACGCACACAAGCTTAAATTTTACATAAATAATACATTTGAATTAAATTTTAGAAAACAAACAATAAAAATCACATGCTTATATCATATAATTGTCGAACGATATTCAAATAGTCAAGGGTTTAATAAATGTCAAAGGAAAAAAAGGATTATAATAATATGTCAATCAAAATGTTATCGTTTTGTCAATAATTTGATGAAATAATGTTCCATTGAAAGTTAGTTCCATTAGCCACCAAAAGATGTCGCTAATTCGGTTTTTTTTGGACGTATTTTTTAATTTTTTGCTTTGTACTAAGGTAATCGGCATATCATACTCACGACGAGGTGCTGGAACAGCCAGGCCCGCATGACCTGCGTGGCGTGGCGAGGCAAGACGCCGCGTTTCCCCCCCGCCTCGTCGCACTCATCCTAATGCTAGCGACATCTAACGTATCACCACGGCAACTTCGCGCAAAGTTAGTTCTATTACCCACCAATAGATGTCACTATTTCGATTTTTTGGCCGTTTTTTTTTTAGTTTTTTTCTTTATACTAGTAAGGTAATTGGCATATCATACTCACGACGAGGTGCTGGAACAGCCAGGCCCGCATGACCTGCGTGGCATGGCGAGGCAAGACACCACGCTTCCCCCCCGCCTCGTCGCACTCATCCTAATGCTAGCGACATCTAACGTATCACCACAGCAACTTCACGCAAAGTTAGTTCCATTAACCACCAATAGATGTCGCTAATTCGATTTTTTTGGCCGTTTTTTTTAGTTTTTTTCTATAAACTAGTAAGGTAATCGGCATATCATACTCACGACGAGGTGCTGGAACAGCCAGGCCCGCATGACCTGCGTGGCGTGGCGAGGCAAGACACCACGCTTCCCCCCCGCCTCGTCGCACTCGTCGTCGGGCGGCGGCGAGCCGGATACCGACGAGCATGAGTTATTCGAGTTGCTGCCTGTGGAGGTAACGTAAATCATCATCATCATCATCATCAGCCTATCACAGTCCACTGCTGGACGTAGGCCTCTCCAATTGTTCGCCACTGTGATCTATCCATGGCTTCTCGCATCCAGCTCTTGCCAGCCATCCTGCGCAGATCGTCCCCCCACCTAGCCAGAGGGCTCCCTACATTACGTTTGCCAAGACGCGGTCTCCATTCTAGAACTCGTTTACCCCATCGGTTGTCGGTTCTGCGGCTAATATGGCCAGCCCACTGCCACTTAAGCTTGCTAATCCGGTGAGCAATGTCGATAACTTTGGTTCTCTGCCGGATCACCTCATTTCGGATTCGATCTCGGAGAGAGACGCCGAGCATTACTCGTTCCATAACGTAAATCATATGATGGGGATTGGGTAGTGCGTCGCACTTAAGGTGACGGGTGGGGCACACGACCACAATCGATTTAAATTTTTAGCTACTAAACCGGATCATCATCATCATCAGCCCATTTAAGTCCCCACTGTTGGGGCACGGGCCTCCCTCAATCACAAGAGGGGTAATTGCCATACTCACCACGCTTGGCAGACGGGTTGGCGAGGGTTTTGATATAAATGCAGAGTTTTCCTTCTCTGGGTGCTGATGATCATGCCAGCAGCTTTACCTTAGTCGCCTTTTACGACACCTCGGTAAGAGTGAGGGTAGCCTATTCTACTCTAACTTAAACAATTTCGGGGTTACAACCTCTAGGAAAACACTTATACTATTTATTAAATAACCATGCACAAATGTTGGGTCCGTTTTTGTACGCAAAAAATTGATTTATGCCAAAAGTGGCCGCTTTTGGCGTGAATCGATTTTTAGCGTACGCGTTGGACCCAAAATTTTTCCTTCATCTTAGCGTGTAATTCCCAGCTGCGTCCAAAATTGTCGCTCTGGAGCGAATTGGATTCTTGACTAGAGGAGTCTGGTAGCTGACAATGAAGCGACTGCCGTCTGACCTTCGCAACCCTTTAACAGGGGAACCAGACTAACTGAATCATGATTACACGTTTCAGAAACTATCCAAAACTGGTTCCCTCACGATGTTTTCTCTCACCGCCTAGCTAATGGTAGTAATACGCACATAGATATGAAAAATGTAGTGGTGCGTGCTCAGATTCGAGCCCGGACCGTTGGAAGGCGCGTTTTTATCCACTGTACTACCAGATATGGAAACTAAAAATAATCTGCCGACTAAGATACAGGACTAGTCCTAGTTTAGGAAGCAGAAGTTCTGAATATTGTTTACGTAACTATATATCAACCAAAATTGGCCGTGTGGTCCCCGGCAGAGTAGAATAGGCCACCCTCACTCTTACCGAGGTGTCGTAAAAGGCGACTAAGGTAAAGCTGCTGGCATGATCATCAGCACCCAGAGAAGGAAAACTCTGCATTTATATCAAAACCCTCGCCAACCCGTCTGCCAAGCGTGGTGAGTATGGCAATTACCCCTCATGTGATTGAGGGAGGCCCGTGCCCCAGCAGTGGGGACTTAAATGGGCTGATGATGATATCAACCAAAATATACATAAGGATTATTGTAAACTGTACATATTGAATTTTCAGTAAATTATTATTTAAGTAAATAAGTAAATAAAGATTGCTATAAAATATCAACTTATTATTTATTTCGATAGATATTATTTATTGCACAAAAATAAAATACAAGCATGTTACAACAACAGCAACAGACAGTACAATAAGGCGGTCCTATCGCTTGTAGCGATTTCTTCCAGACAACCTTTTATTTATAGCTTTTTTATTTATTTATTTATTATTATTTAATTACCTGTGAAAGAATCTGTTTGTAGCAGTCCGGCACCTATTTGACTGATTGGGGTCGAACCTTGAACAACCAGCGAGGCTGAAATTACAAATATGTATGTTAAAAATCATGAGCCAATAAGAAGTCAACCAATTAGCCCTTTGTATATTTTTTTTGCACAAATAAACACCAAATTTGTTAACTAAAAACCACTAGAAACCACAGTCAATTCAGTATCTGAAAAGGTAAATATGACAGTTCAAACGTTTCGCATCCATCTTTGTACAAATAAAAATATTAGTTTTTGTATTCTTATTCTTCCAAAATATCAAGCATTAATCTTTCTCAATTAATCACAACAAGAACTTAAAATAGTTATTTTATTACCAATAAAATTTGTAAAAAATGTCTTATGAATTGCATAATGCGCTAATCGGAATTTTTGCTCATAGGAATTGACACTGTTCGCTACTTGAACAAAGGGAGAAATAAAAGCTTATTTGAACTTTAAATACTCCGTTATAATATTGTATAACTTATTTTAATTTACAAGGGACAGTGCTTAGGCAACAGAGAATAAATGTGAAGTGACCCATAGAGCGGACATTTGCAACTACTGGACAGAGGCAACAAACCATTTACAATTTTAGACCTTAGCTTAATAAACATAAGACGTAAATACAATTGTGTAGAGAGTCCCACTGCTGGGCTTCAAGGCTTCATTGGTTAAACAAATCGTACGATGTATGAGGTGATTTTACAACATAACTAAACTATGGATCTCTAGCTAAAGCACCTACTAACAGCAATCTATATAAAAAAAACTTAAGCTATGACGTAGCTGTCGGCGCTGTCGCGCGCAGACAGACACAAACAATCGCAATAAATCAGTAATCGGTATGGCGACCATCTAACCATCGAATAACGATTATTGTCTCGTGCATAATATGTCCGCATAGATTGCATTAGGGACCAAGAACTAGTAATTTCTTTTGGTGACGAAGGTGTTTCCGACACATCAAGCGAGAGTTGTTATTTTTCAGATAAATAAGATGCATATTATTTAATTGGTGATTTATTGCGTGTGTACCACTAAGAATATTTACATATTGTATTCCATATCCAGATAGTTCAAATTCATGGATAAAATGTTGATTAAAATTAAAAATCAAACAAATAAAAAGTCGATTAGATTTCAAAAAAGAATTCTCGATTCTTAAAAAAAATATATAGGTTTGGTTTAAAAAGAGCGTCTCACTTTTAATGTCGAAATAGAACTGTCCTATTCACTTTCAAATACTGAATAGACTAACATTTAAAATCTTGTAATGGCGGTTATCGTGTGTGAAAAATCCGCTAGATGGAGTACTGTAGGAGTGAGGTCCATATACAATGTGATTGGTTATTGTTAAACGTGATCTGTCAAAATATCAATTTGACAAACTAAACAACCAATGCGGTTGATGTTGGACCTCAGTCCAACAGTACGCCATCTAGCGGATTTTTCACTCGCGAAAACACTCATTGCATCAACCCACGTGGAGTGTTTTAGTCCTACCCCAGGGATCCACGACTTATCTTACTTGGACCAAATTATCAATGTTTGATATTTCGCTCTGTGGGTGATGATGAATAATGATATGGATGATGATGACACTCACGTGGTTCCCTAGGATTGGACACGACGGCTACTAGTCCTAATATTTTTATCTGAGGGTGATGATGACTGATAATGGGTGATCATGACACTCACGTACTAGGGTTGGACACGACAGCTTACTACACTTAATATTTTTATCTGTGGGTGGTGATGACTGATAACGATGGGTGATGATGACACTCACGTGGTTCTCTAGGGTGGGACATGACACCTAATACTTAATATTTTTACCTGTGTGTGATGATGATGGATGATGATGAGTGATGATGACACTCACGTGCTTCTCTAGGGTTGGACACAACGGCTACTACACTTGATATTTTTATCTGTGGATGATGATGACTGATGATGATGGATGATGATGATACCCATGTGGTTCCCTAGGGTTGGGTATGAATTATTATACTTAGACCAAATTATCAAATTTCGCTCTGTAGGTGATGATGACTGATGATGATGGATGATGATGACACTCACGTGGTTCCCTAGGTTTGGGAACGAGCTATCTTACTTAGACCAAATTATCAAATTTCGCTCTAAAGGTGATGATGACTGATGATGAGGGATGATGATGGGTGATGATGACACTCACGTGGTTCCCTAGGGTTCTGCACGAGTTATCTTACTTAGACCAAATTATCAAATTTCGCTCTGTAGGCGATGCTGACTGATGATGGTGGATGATGATGACACTCACGTGGTTCCCTAGGGTTGGGCACGAGTTATCTTACTTAGACCAAATTATGAAATTTCGCTCTGTAGGCGATGATGACTGATGATGATGGGTGATGATGACACTCACGTGGTTCCCTAGGGTTGGGCGCGAATTATCTTACTTCGACCAAATTGTCCAATTTCGCTCTAAAGGTGATGATGACTGATGATGATGGATGATGATGACACTCACGTGGTTCCCTAGGGTTGGCCACGAGTTATCTTACTTAGACCAAATTATCAACTTTCGCTCTGTAGACGATGATGACTGATGATGACACTCACGTGGTTCCCTAGGGTTGGCCACGAGTTATCTTACTTAGACCAAATTATCAAATTTCGCTCTGTAGGTGATGATGACTGATGATGATGGATGATGATGACACTCGCGTTATTCCCTAGGGTTGGGCGCCAGTTATCGTACTTATACCAAATTACCAAATTTCGCTCTGTAGGTGATGATGACTGATGATGATGGGTGATGATGACACTCACGTGGTTCCCTAGGGTTGGGCACGAGTTATCTTACTTAGACCAAATTATCAAATTTCGCTCTGTAGGCGATGATGACTGATGATGATGGATGATGATGACACTCACGTGGTTCTCTAGGGTTGGACATGCCAGCTGCTACACTTAATATTTTTATCTGTGGGTGATGATGACTGATGATGATGGATGATGATGACACTCACGTGGTTCCCTAGGGTTGGGCACGAGTTATCTTACTTAGACCAAATTATCAAATTTCGCTCTGAAGGTGATGATGACTGATGATGACTGATGATGATGGGTGATGATGACACTCACGTGGTTCCCTAGGGTTGGGCACAGGGTAGGGCAGCTCGGTGTGCGGCGGGAACACCGGGTACTGAGGCGCGGGGGGCGCGGGGGGTGACTGGGAACAAACGAAAACATCATCAATTGACTGACCGGATGGCGCAATTGGTAGTGACCCTGCCTCTTACGCCAAAGGTCGTGGGTTCGATCCCCACCCTGGACAAACATTCGTGCGATGAACACTTGTGTTTGTTCGGTGTCTGGGTGTAATATATGTATTTAAGTAATCCCTTAGTAAAACACCGACCTAACTCAAAATTTTAATATAGATGCTAAGTGAAAATAGTATCGGCTAGAATCCAGGGATGAAAGGTCATCTAACAACAATATTGAGTTAAGTAAATAGGTACACTCACATATGAACACGAGATGAAATTTGAAGTGCGTTATTTACTCAAGACTACTCAAGAATAAATTGCAAAGAATTGCTATAAAAATATCAACAATTTTGAGTTAGGTCGGTATTTTACTAAGAGTGCGTTTGTGTTCCTCTGTTGTCTGATATCAGTAACACAAGTGCTTAAGCTACTTAGTACGGAATCAGGTCAACCTATGAGATGTTGTGAGAATAAAGAAAAAATCTTGTCTCGCGTTCGGTGTTTCAAATGTGAGAATATCCACCCGGTCTTGGGTTCGGTCGGTCGGTTCCGACAAAATCAATCAATCAATTTAGTTTACTATGATATCTATACTAATAGGGTGACGGGTAGGGCACACTAGCGACGCCAATCGATTTAGCTACTAAACCGGATCTATTTTAAACAATTTCGGGGTTAAAACCTCTCGACAAACACTTATTTGTTTGAAATAGATCCGGTTTAGTAGCTGATAATTAAAATTGATTGGCGTCGCTAGTGTGCTCTACCCGTCGCCTTAATAAAGAGGTAACGCCTCGGCGGGTGATTTTGACTGACTAATCTATCAACGCACAGCCGAAACTACTAGACCGAAAATCATGAAAATTGAAACATGGGTAGTTTTTGTTATGTAGGCGCGCACTAAGAAGGGGTTTTTAAAAATTCAACCCCGAAAGGGTTGAAATGGGGGGTTAACGTTAGTATGAAAGTATGTCATTTTTGATGTTAGAGTTTTGAAAATTCGTATCATGTTTATTAATAAAAAAAATACCTGTTTCATTTTGGCGCACGCACTCACGCCAGCAATCACGCACACACACAACATGAAATTTGCAGTACTATGCCTCTATTCTTGTCGCCCTTTACATAAAGAAGTATTTTAGTATGAAATTGAAATTTGACGACCCGTTTGGAACAGTGGTAGTGAACGCTGCCTCTGGTGCAAGGGTTGCGGGTTCGATCCCCGCACAGTACAAACATTTGTGTGCATGAACATATCTGTTTGTATTGGTCTGGGCGTTATCTATTATTATTATTTGATAGAAATGGGGTGAGCCCTGCGTCTCATAGCCACTGCGACCAGTAGATGATCTATTGTGGCAGCTCCGTAACCTATTACAGCACCTCATGTAGCTCCAGCTCCAGGATAAACCCGAGAATGGAGCTGATGGGGGAGCTCTTGATCTCGTCAGCTGAGATCATGTGTGCTCCCAGGTGCCGGCTTCTGCAGCGGTGCAGCGCCTATGCACTCGCCGAGGACGTGGATAATCGTTTCCTCGTCCTCGCGACAGAACCTGCAGATTTTGGTATCTGTAAGGCCCATGTTGTGCAGGTGCTTGTTTAATTTGCAGTGCCCTGTGAGGGTCCGAGTGAGTGCCCTAACATTGTTATCTATGTATTATAAGTATGTATTTACAAAAGAAAAGTATTATATGTATATATTTGTAATCCCGCTGTTGATTCTGATGTCCGTAACACAGGTGCTTGAGCTACCTATCTCGGGGTCTGATCAATGTATGTGATGTTGTAAAATATTTATTATTTAAATAGTAAAATGCAAACATACATTTCATACCTGATATTGTGGCGAGTTGGACGTGCTGGAGTGGTCGTCCAGCGAACCCGACAAGTTATTGTTGCTCTCCACACCACCTGGAATGGACACCGATAGGAATCAAGTATAATAATTTGCTGGTCCACAAGTTAAAGGTCGCTCAGCGGGCTATGGAACGAGCAATGCTCGGCGTCTCTCTCCGAGATCGAATCCGAAATGAGGTGATCCGGCAGAGAACCAAAGTCATCGACATTGCTCACCGGATTAGCAAGCTTAAGTGGCAGTGGGCTGGCCATATTAGCCGCAGAACCGACAACCGATGGGGTAAACGAGCTCTAGAGTGGAGACCGCGTCTTGGCAAACGTAATGTAGGGCGCCCTCTGGCTAGGTGGGGGGACGATCTGCGCAGGATGGCTGGCAATTGCTGGATGCGAGAAGCTATGGATAGATCACGGTAGCAAACAATTGGAGAGGCCTACGTCCAGCAGTGGACTGCGATATGATGATGATAATAATAATTTGATTTGAAGCATTATCAATTTGAAAACGGACAATAAAACGTTACTGTCTTAGCTAAATACCTTTGACAGCTCCCCAGCAACAAAGTTTTTCTTTTGCTGTGGCAATATTTTTTCTCAAGAGTAAACCGTTAAGGTGACGGGCAGGGTACATTGGCGTCCAATTAATTTTAATTTTTAGACGGATCTATTTTAAACAATTTCGGGGTTGCAACCTCTCGGCAAACACTTACACTATTTATTAAATAACCATGCTCAAATGTTGGGTCCGTATTTGTACGCGTAAAATTGATTCACTTTTGGGGCTAATTCAAATTTGGAGTACAAAAGCAGACCTAAAAGTTAAGTATAAGTATTAAATAAATAGTATAAGTATTTGCTGAGAGATTACAATCTCTCGGCAAACATTTATCCCCTTAAAAACCCCGAAATTGCTTAAAATAGATCCGGTTTAGTAGCTAAAAATGATTTGCGTCGCTAGTGTGCCCTACCCGTCACCTTAAACAACTTCGGGGCTACAGTTTCTCGGCAAAGACCTATATATTTTTATTTAATACTTATAGTTAACTATTTGGTCTCCTTTTGCACTCAAATAATAAATAAAATCCACGATCACGTGTACAACTTCGTTAAAAGTCGTCATCATCATCATTTCAGATAAAACAGATGTCCACTGCTGGACATAGGCCTCTCCAATGTTCTCCACCCAGATCGGTCCTGTGCCACCCGCATGTAATGATTCCCGCGACCTTCACCAGATCGTCGGTCACCTTGTGGGGGGGCTGACTGATTGATTCCATTCGAGGACCTTTCCGCCCCAACAGCCATCTGTTCTCCTCGCTATGTGCCCTGCCCATTGCCATTTGAGGCATGCAATCATTTGGGCTATGTCTGTGACCTTAGTTATCCAGCGGATCTCATCATTTCGGATGCGATCACGCAAAGACACTCGAAGCATAACCCTCTCCATTGCTCTCTGGGTGACTATGAGCCTCCTGCATTCATAATATTGTAAGTTGTCATTTCTCAGAATGACATTTCGAGTTGGCATTTCGAGAAATTGTCATTTCGAGAAGTTGGCATTTCGAAAATTTGGTATTCTGCAAAGTTGTTTTTTTGCGATCGGTTGACATTTTGAGCATAAGCGAAGCGTGTGTCCGAAACAATGACCTCCAGCCGCCTGTTTTAAAAAAGTATAGAAAATATACCAGAGAACTTGAAAGTTTTGGGAATTTTATAGCAAACAAAATTATTTCTAATATTTTAGTTAATCGTCTCCCTGACTGATTCTCGAAGGTGGGCGTACTACATAGCCGTTGAGTATTGGTCGGATTCCTCTAGATGGCGCTAGCATTGGCTAGTCGACTGATGCCTCTATCTCAGTATATATAAGTTACTCTATGGATGCTACAAACCGCTAGTATAATCAGTCCTGAGCAGGTTCTCGCTCTGCATCTTCGTCTTGAGGCAGGCGATGTACCGCCCGCAGAAGTCCCGGCATAGTTCCTGGACTTTCTCCAGCTCTAGCAGGTGGATCCGCAGGACCTGGAAGAGAGAATGTTTTTAAATTATTTTCTACATTCACATGTCGAAAATTAATCCAAGATGGCCTGACTCCAGTGGCGGATTTGCCATAGAGACTAAGTATCAATTTACTTATCCAAAAAAATATTATTCTCTTAATAAATACTTCAATGACAAAATATAATCCTTTACTGTTCAATCCATTCGTCTCAGGAACTCTTTACCCCTTCCAATCAGGAAATCACAATCCCTTCTATATTCAAGTCCCGTGTCAAAACTCACTTCCTATCTCTATAAATATAGGTACACTGTTTTTTCCATGTCTCTTCTTCCCTTTTTTATGTGGTCTGCTCTCTGGTCATTTATACCTATCTATAAGAAATATTTTTATTGAATTTTTGTTATAAATTATCTATGTATATATTATTGGGTATGTATGTATTGTTTATTATTATTTATGTAATGTAATAATATTAATATATAAAATAATGTATATTTCTGCCATTCTCAATTTCATTTGTTAAATTACTTTGCACTGCCTTCCCTTATTACGAATACGATATTTCTTTCCTCTACCCAAAGGTTGTCTGGAAGAAATCGCTACAAGCGATAAGACCGCCTTATTGTATTGTCTGTTGCTGTTGTATCATGCTTGTATTTTATTTTTGTGCAATAAAGAATATCTATCTATCTATAACTTATATCTAAACTATACTATATTTACAAATTGTTTTTATCATTTGTCCGATGCAACGAGCCGGTCCGTCCACTGTGCAGGACGGACCGGCTCGTTGCATCGGACAAATGATCTAACATCTACCCAATGTAATACTTTTTTTTTCTATATATGGCTTGGCTGCTACTGTGTTGTCTACGGCGAACACATAATAACTCTGCCAATGTCGAGTGATCAAAGAGACACGTTAATTTAATGGTTATTGACCGGTGTGGCGAGTTAAATCCTTTTGATGTTTATCTTAATTGAGTTTATCACCAAGCACCATCTAAAACCAAGACAGAACAAAACATACACAGGGACGTCACAATATTAAAGGGAGATTCTCATCAATGCAATACATGAAGCAATGAATGTTTGATTGATTGATATCACATAAAAAAACTACCCCCGCATGGAAGGCGCCTTCTAATCCAAGCTACCTTCACTCTACAGTCTCTTACCTGTATGCTCTTAATCATGAGCCCATCCACCTCAGGTTCGTCCACCAGCAGCGGCCTCCGGTCCCGTCGCTGGTGCTGCACGAAGGCCTGCAGGTCGGCTCCGAAGGCGTCGGCGGCCGGGGGCTCCGCCCCTGCTGTTGCCTGCTCGCATCGCTCCAGGAGTAGAGCGAGGAGGGGGAAGAGGGGGTGTCTGGGAATAGTAGATTTAAATTAAGACCCTCATTACAAAAAAAAACTCTGATACCGGCTTATATTACAAATCCTCGACTAACCATAGACCACTTAATAATTCTCACAACATCTCATACGTTGACCTGATTCCGTACTAAGTAGCTTAAGCACTTGTGTTACAGATATCAGACAACAGAGGAACACAAATATATACTTATATACATATATTACACCCAGACACCGAACAAACACAAGTGTTCATTGCACGAATGATTGTCCAGGGTGGGGATCGAACCCACGACCTTTGGCGTAAGAGGCAGGGTCACTACCAATTGCGCCATCCGGTCAGTGTAGCCAACTTAGTACCTACCGCAGGATACAAAATTGATTGAATCATTCAAACATTCGTTCAGTGACACTTCATTTTACATAACCCTAATTAGTTGTCTGAAGTAAAAATATTTGGGAAATGTTTTAAGCAACAATAAATTAAAATATATCATTAAGGTGACGGGTAGGACGCTAATCGATTTAAATTTTTAGCTACTAAACCGGATCTATTTGAAACTATTTCGGGGTTACAACTTCTCGGCAAACACTTATACTATTTAGTAGATAACCATGCACAAATGTTGGGTCCGTTTTTGTACGCGAAAAATTAATTCACGCCAAAAGGGGCCGCTTTTGGCGGTAATCAATTTAAAAAAAACACGGACCCCACATTTGTGCATAGTTCTATTTTAAACAAATTCGGGGTTACAACCTCTCGGCAAACACTTATACTATTTATTAAATAGCCATGCAAAATGTTGGGTCTAACGCGTACGCAAAAAACTTATTCACGCCAAAAGCGGCCACTTATAGCGTGAATCAATTTTTCGCGTACAAAAACGGACCCAACAGTTGTGCATAGTTATTTAATAAATAGTATAAGTGTTTGCCGAGAGGTTGTAACCCCGAAATTGTTTGAATCTAGTTGATTGAGATCTAGTTAAGTAGCTAAAAATTAAAATCGATTCGCGTCGCTAGTGTGCCCTACCCGTCACCTTAAACTACTTGACCAACGGGGCGTTACATGGTGTACCTAAGTATGATACAGCGTGATATTTTATTGCATTATACAGGGTGCTCACTTATAGACCGCTCTCTTGTCGGCCTCAAACTGCGCCTGGTCGGCGTCCGCGGCGGGCGCGCCCCCGCCCTGCATCCCGCCGCCCTCACCAGGCCCTGCGCCGCATCTGCAACAAGGGAGCCATCGTTCAACACGTTATGACGAGGTAACAATACAGTGCCGTGTGGTCCCCGGCAGAGTAGAATAGGCCACCCTCACTCTTACCGAGGTGTCGTAAAAGGCGACTAAGGTAAAGCTGCTGGCATGATCATCCGCACCCAGAGAAGGAAAACTCTGCATTTATATCTAAACCCTCGCCAACCCGTCTGCCAAGCGTGGTGAGTATGGCCCGTGCCCCAGCAGTGGGGAATTAAATGGGCTGATGTGATGATGATGATGAACAATATAGTAAAATATCAGCCTACTTACTGTCCCACTGCAGGGCAACGGCCTCCATCATAGAATTCAAGTCATCGCTACTATGATGGGATTAGGCTTAATCACCACGCTTGCCAAATGCGGATTGGTGATCGCAAACCCGAGCTATGTTCGAAAAATTCGAAATATACCTTTGCTCGACCCGGGATTCGAACCCAGGACCCCGAGATCACGATCCATTAGACAAACGGGGCGTTTTCTACTATCACTACTAGCTTTTCAGTAACAATATGAATATATGCAACTAAAAACAAACGACCGTGGGAGAGCCACGCTTCGGCATGAATGGGCCTGCTCGACCGGAGTGATACCACGGCCTCACAGAAAACCGGCCTAAAGCAGCATTGTGCTGTGTTTCGCTGCGCGAGTGAGGGTATCGCTTATCATCAGGCTATCCATCTGCTCGTCGGCCAAGTATTTCGTAAAAAAAAACAAAGAAATTAAGCCGTCACTGAAGAGCTTTTGAGATATTATCAAAAATACTGATAGTCAAACTTTTTCCCCATTAACGAAATCTGTAAACGTAACAATTAGCGAAACAAAAACACAAATAAAAACTACCAAAATAGTAGAAACGCATAACATGGCAACACCGCCATAACGGCTCCTTGCGGCAATAAAAACAGATATTAAAAGACGGCTGGAAGGGCCATTCATCACAAGTGTTGCCAGTAGATTGATATAATATTACCCGTGTTGTCTTGAAATGCTTTTTTGGGGTCCAGAGACAAGAAATTAATTTTTGGATGCGTTTTTAAGTGGGTTTATTGGGGAATTATGCTGTTGTTTGGGCAATTATGAAACTATAAAGTGGGGCGTAGAACCAGTGGCATAGCTAGCAAGATAAATAGATAACATAGATATAATATCCTCCAACCGAATACGGCTAAGGCGGCCAATCTCAACGATCAGCCACGTACGCAAGGATATATTATAGTGCTCAAGTGTGTGCGCAAACACAAGTGCACTCTCTATTACCTTACACTCCGATGGAACACCAGCGTGACACTTGGGCGCAGGACCAACGGCTTAACGTGCTTTCCGACGCACGGGGGTCCAAGACCGCCAACTTCCAGACACCAGGCTGACATTAAGAATTTCTTATCGAAAACTTAAGTACAAATTTTTGGCCCGACCCGGGGATCGAACCCGGGACCTCTTGCACAGCCGGCGCTTTAAATGCGACCCACTAACAACTGCGCCACCAACGCAGCCAACAACATAGATATACCCATGTGGAAGAGCCCCGCTTCGGCATGAATGGGCCGGCTCGACCGGAGTGATACCATGGCCTCAAAGAAAACCGGCATGAAGCAGTGCATGCGCTAGGTTTCGCCGCGTGAGTGAGGGTACTGGAGGCCCAATCCGGGGGAAGGGGGGTTAAAAGGTGTCCATGGGCGGCAGGAATCGCTTACCATCAGGTGATCCGTCGGCTCGTATATACAAGTCAAAGTCAAATAATTCTTTATTTGCATAGACTTGTACACAGCATTTACAAATCGTCATAACTTTGAATGACTTAAAACTATTTATAAGTACTTATGTATAATTTACATGTTAATACATATATATGTTGATACATAAAATATACTAAAGAAATAAATAAACATAATGCGATTCTACCACCGGCTCGGAAAGTTGTTTCTGGTCGAGAAGAAACTCGCCAGTTACTCTTTTTAATCGCCAAACTTTCATACAATGTGTCATCACATAACGCCACCACCCCAGAGACATTTGAGTGAGCATGACTACTTAGGTTCCCCTCATAGGTCACAAAGTAGTAGTTACTTAATCCAAT